>CALYMW010000341.1:0-132718 GCA_944588485.1 Phosphuga atrata | reverse complement strand
GGTTCGATTCCTGGTCGGGGAGACAACAACTAGGACGGTTTTTCAGTAAACCGTCCGGGCTGCCCACCCTGAATGAATGCAAAATATGCGATACCAGGGTGGCGCATACTAAAGCCAAGGTGGAATAGGGGGTTTAGTGAGAGTCTTGTCTGTCTAGTCTAGTCTGTCTAGTCTTTTCTGTCTAGTCTTGTCTGTGTAGTCTTGTCTGTCTAGTCTTGTCTGTCTAGTCTTGTCTGTCTAGTCTTGTCTGTCTAGTCTTGTCTGGCTAGTCTTGTCTGGCTAGTCTTGTCTGTCTAGTCTTGTCTGTCTAGTCTTGTCTGTCTAGTCTTGTCTGTCTAGTCTTGTCTGTCTAGTCTTGTCTGTCTAGTCTTGGCTGTCCAGTCTTGTCTGTCTACTCTTGTCTATCTAATCTTGTCAGTATATAATGAATAATTTCGGTAATGGAATTATTTCTTGTGGATTTAGTAAGGAGTTGGTCCAGGTAGAGCGCAGAAAAAAGCTGTGATTATTAAGTGGGGTAATCCCTCGTGAAAGAAAAAACGAAATCCGAAATAATTAATTAATTTTAATTCATTTTTCGGGGCGAGATTTAAATTTAAAGGAAATATGTAAAGTGTTCAATTAGTTTTAAAGCAGCTACCGCCTATTCTTTCTCACGGCCCGGCCGACAAGACAGACTCGATTTAATCTCGGCAACGCACACTAGCTTTTCGAGTGAAACGTAATAACACCGGCAACACGCCCCCGTACAAGTGGCGTTCGTTTTGAGGCATTTTAAAGAACGCTTTATACACATCGTTTGCATACATTTTAAGGCCGGAAACTTATGAATATTTTTTTGCGGTGATTTCATTGATAAATTCAGGAAATCTACATAATTTTTCCAAAAGTGAGAAAATAAAAATTGAATTTTCTGAACATATTTTCTGTCTAGTCAGAAAATGGTGTATTAAAGGACGAGTTCAGTAAGCGCGATTTTACAGCACGCGTCCAAGTTTGGAAAACGACGATCGTAGCGAGGAATTTTCTAATGGACATGTGCTGAAAAACGCTTTACGAACTTGAATAAATTTTTTTTTTTTAATTTAAATCTTTCAAACGAGTTCTTTAATACTATTTTTTTCTATTTTGCGCCTTTTTATGCCATTTCTAAATAAAAAAATCGCCGATACAAATTGAGAAAATTGTATTATGTAATATCACGCCATAATCGCACGCATCTGAGTGCTGTTATGAGTCCATTACCGACACAAAATAGAAAGACATTTTAAAAAATGCAATAATCAGAGAAACGCTAAACGTAATATAAAACAGCAGATTGAGAAGAATAAGCAGATTATGCGTTCTTATCCGCCTAGGCGTAGGTATTCAAGATGGGAATAAACTCTGTATATGAAAATGTTTGTTTGATAAAGAAAATTGAAATGATTGCGAATGTTTGTTTTACCTGATGTTTCCTTTGTTGGTGCTGTATTTTATGTGATTACAGAGAGCTTCGAACATTCCGCTCGTCGTTGTCACGTATCGACAGTCGAAGACCTGAAATTCGGGAAAAAATAATAAAGTTGCAGAGATTATTTTAGTTTGTATTTTAGATTATTTTAGTATTTTTAGTATTTTAGTTGCAGAGATTAGAGTCGGTATTTCAGTTTACAATATAGTATTCGTCCAAAATAGACAGTTTGTGATGGATGAAATAATATTCTGCTATAATCGGTATCCTACGTATTAACGCCACCACCGATACATTTTTAAATCTACACGCTAATCTACACCTAACATTTTTATGATAAATCATAAAATAAAACATTTTATTTAAAATTAAAACATTTTTAAAACTCAAAATACTTTATTTTTTAACCCCGATTAGATTAGGTTGCCTGCCGCGAAGCGGACATATAAATCAAGACAACATACGCTCGAACTCTAGATCCAATATATAGTGGTGGTGGCGTTAATACGTAAGTACCAAACAATCTTTCCTAAATTGTAAAAACACCAGCGCAATGTCAATGTGACAATTAATGTCAATTATGCGAAATATTACCAATAGACCTTTTCATAGTTGAATTTTTTTAGACTATACAGGCAAGAATATGCAGAGAAGGCTTCACAAACAGAACTAGACAGACACGACTAGACAGACAAGACTAGACAGACAAAACTAGGTACACAATACTAGGCAGAGAAGACTAGACAGACAAGACTAGACAGACAAGACTAAACAGACAAGACTAGACAGTCAAGACTTGACAGAGAAGACTAGATACAGTAGACTAGATAGACAAGACTAGACTCAAAACTAGATAGACAAGACTACTTTCGTTTAAATAAACATTTTCAGTTGTGTTATATACGGGTGTTGACCAATTTCAGAAATTAGTTTACCCATATATCAGTAATTTGAATAATTTTTGAGCAAGCCATTTACAATTGCAAATCACAATAATTAATAATTAATATCCAACGTTAAAACTATTTAATATCGAATACAGAGACTATTTAGTGCGTAACATAACTGCCATTAAATACTTTATGTTGATGCTGTTTAATGTCTAATATAACTGCTAATTAATACGCAATATTAAAGCTGTTTAATACCTATTATGTGTTAATTAATACGAAAATAATAATAAGTTAATGAGATTTTAATGCAGACAGCAGTCAAATAATTAATTGATGGATATTAGTTCTTTGCGGAAAACCTGCATCCTTTAAATCCAACAAGGAAAATATGAGTTTCATTACATAAGAACGGAGTGTAGACTAGACCACTGTTTCCCAAACTTTTTGATGTCGCGGCTCCCCTGCAACTCATATCGATAAACCACGGCCCCCTAATTTTTTTTTAGAATTGGGTTGTAATTTGACGTTTTTTGTTTGTTTGGTTTATTTTTAAATTCACTATCCATGGTATTTAAATGTCTAAATAGTTTTCCTGGTCTCAGCATCATTTGCCAACGTTTTTAAACAAATTATAGACCGCAGTTTTTCTTCATTTTCGCCCGAGGACACAAAACCAAATTTTAAATACAGTAGTAGGGAAAGATGATATGTTCTGGACCCTCCACCTCCACTTCCGTTTAGCATTTAAACTTGCAGATTTTAAATGTGTGATGGACAATTTTATTACAACTTCTACATAGACCTCACATTCTGTTTAGCATATAAGTACACCTCTGTTCGTGTGTCCAGTCATCATATCAGTGCTCCAGTAATATTTATTAATTAAATCACATTTAGCTTTACTGAGATGAGACTATGAGACTCTGTCTCATGGTTGCACTGGATGTTAGAGATGCTTTTAACTCCGCAAGATGGGACAAGATCTGTGAGGCCCTCCGCCGGGACTTCAACGTCCCCGGGTACTTCAGAAACATCATCCTGAACTACCTCAGTGACAGAGTACTATTCGCGGAGACGTCGACTGGAGTCAGGGAGTTCAGCATCATTGCAGGCGCTCCTCAGGGGTCGGTTCTTGGCCCGGACTTATGGAACGTCCTGCACAACGGACTAATGAAGCTGCTCTTGCCAGGGAAATGTTGGCTGGTAGCGTACGCAGACGACGTGGCGGTCCTCATACCCAGCAACGACTGTGACGCCATCGCTGCACTATTCGGGGAAGCCATGGACATTATCTGGGAATGAATGGAGTCAATAGGCCTCTCCCTGGCCGTACAGAAGACTGATGCAGTGCTTTTTACTGGCAGCAAGGTTAGGACCTCAATGGTACTAACCTACCGAGTATGCACTATCAGGAGCAAACCTGCCATAAAGTACCTGGTACCTGGTACCAAGGAGCACCTCAGATATCCACTACAAACTGCCGCAGATATCTCGAGGATACTGCCCAACATTGGAGGTCCGCGTGGTGCCAGGAGGATTGTGCTCGCCTGCGTTAGCACCTCGATCTTGCTGTATGCGGCGCCGACCTGGGCAGAAATGACGGAGGTTCCCGCATACCTAAGACTGATAGCCCCCGCACACAGGACGAGTGCACTGAGAATCGCATGCGCCTACCGGACTGTGTCCGCAGATGCAGCACAGGTCATTGCTGGCCTGCCGACAATAGACCTGCTTGCTAAAGAGTGCATGCGACAATATAAAAAGAAGAAGGGGCCGGTCCTGGACGATCCACAACAGACGGAGGCTGATAACGATCGAGCACAGACAGACAAGGCGATCACCCTTACGCATTGGCAGGAAAGATGGAACACATAAAGTAACGGTCGCTGGACCTATCGCTTGATCCCGTCCATCGATCCGTGGATCTGTAGGATATACGGTCATGTGAATTATCACCTCATTCAAATACTCACGGGACATGGTGGCTTCCGTGAGTATCTTCACCGAATAGGGACAGCAGTAACACCCGACTGTCCCCAGTGCCCAGGGATCTCGGAGATTGCAGAACACGTCCTGCTGGAATGCCCCATATTCCAGCAGGAGAGACAGAGAGGGGAGTGTATTTCTGGCGCACGCATAACTGCCGCTGGATACGGTGCGTCATTGATGCACTTGGAGGAGCAATGGAATGCTGGCTGCGAGCTAGCCGTACACATCCTGAAGACACTACGCCTCCAGGAGGAGGCGGATAGGCCCAGGAGAGCAGGGCGCAGAGGAAGGCATGAGAAAAAACAAGTAACTCGACAAAAGTGAACGTCGGTAGGGCCGAAGCTTCCCCCCGCGAAGTAATGACTATCGTCGGTTCCACAGGGGATCCATGGGATATCCAACAAAGGGGTTTTTTTAGTGCGATCGGGCGAACCCTAACACTGGGCAAGCACCAATCCCACACTGGAAGCCTTAGGCGAAATTTGAATATTTTCCGTTGAAGGTTTTTCCCCCTAAGAGAAAAAAAAAGATTGTCGTACTAAGGATGGGGTTCCCACATAGCTCCTGATGGGCATATCATAATCACCATTTTCGATTCTGTCTTATTAAAAATTCTGATTTATAATTGGAAAGCTGTTTTTCCCTCAGGTCACCCTCCTGTCGGCTGTGGGCATTCTTTCCATTCACATCTATTTTTTATTAAATATATATTTAAAATTTATGCTAGATAGAGAAGACTATTTGGATAATCCTAGAATGGTAAAACTAGACAGACAGGATAGAGAGATAGATGACATGATGGCGAATTTAGACCTCAAGCTTATATACTATTCACGTGCCGGATGCTGATAAAATGAAACAAGTTGAAACGCGAAAATGCGGTCGCAGCGGTGTTCCTATCAATCATTTCACAATTCAGACATTCTATACTCGCACGCGTTTACAAGTTCTAACTCTAAATTGATTAGACTGCGTTTCTTATTTATTATTTTTACGCTTACACGCGTTACATCATCAATGCCCGTCGTGGAAGTTAATAAAATTATCTATCTCACATTTAAAATCTTCAAGTTCAAATACTAAACTGATTACGTAAACTGAAAAAGAAACAAATTATTCCATTTCTCACTTAAAATGAAACCTAATAATAAATTTATTTATATTAAATATTTAAATAATCGATACGATCGAGGTCACAGACTAACTTAAGAAATTTCGCTTACACATAGGAAATGAATCAGATAAATATCACAGGAAATATGCGGTCTGTCTAGTCTTGTCTTGTATATCTATTCTTGTCTGTCTGGTCTTGTCTGTTTGGTCTGTTCTTGTCTGTCTAGTCTTGTCTGTATAGTCTGTCTGGTCTTGTCTGTCTGGTCTCATCCGGTCTAAATAGATCACAGAAACACCTCCAAGCAACAGGGAAGTCGGTGCAGCAGAACATCATCCAAGCTTGTGCCAGTTTAAGAACAAAGTGAACGGAATTGGAGATGGAGGGTCCAGAATATATCATCTTTCCCTACTCGCAGTATATTATATTTAGTGTTTTATTATTTAGTGGAAAAATTGGCATTTCGCGTCAACTGCAACGGTTTAAAATGCTTGAGTTTCTAAATTATAAACATTTTAAAATTTGAATATTTTAACGGAGTTTATAATTTTAATTGAAGTATGTACATATTTGTCAGTTAAACTTATATAACGAAGATTATATTCGCGCCCCCCTTGCGGGTAGGCCCCGGCCCCTTAGGGGGGCGCCAGTTCAAAGATATCCAGACATTCAAATAATATATGTCTTGTCTCGCCTAGTCTTCTTTGGTTTTGTCTGGACAAAACCAGATAAGTCTAGAGGTTTGGTCTAGACTTATCTATATTTGTCTATACTGGTCCAGTCTTGTCCATCAAAGATATCCGGACATTCAAATAACACAAGTGTTGTCTCGCCTAGTCTTTTTTGGTTTTGTCTGGACAAAACCAGACAAGTCTAGAGATTTTGTCTAGACTTATCTATATTTGTCTATACTGGTCCAGTCTTGTCCATCAAAGATATCCAGACATTCAAATAACGCAAGTGTTGTCTCGCCTAGTCTTTTTTGGTTTTGTCTGGACAAAACCAGACAAGTCTAGAGATTTTGTCTAGACTTATCTATATTTGTCTATACTGGTCCAGTCTTGTCCAATCTTCTACAGACTTGCTTAGTCTTATCTAGACTCGTCCAGTATTCTTCATTCTTTTCTAATCCAATTTAACGATGTTTCTATAAAGCCCATTCATGTCAATTTAAATAAAAACCATTTCCTTGTTCACTTTCCCACTTTGCGAGTTTATTTTTATTATTATGGCAGTTATAACGGTTTTCTTTTTGCTTTCTGCGGCGGTAGATGTCAGCTTAATTTTTCAGTTCATTGCAAACCATTTGTATTCTTCGGGAAAGAGTTTATACGGCGGGCTTTATGGGCTTTTACATATTGTCGCTGGTTACATGTTCGTGGCTTTTAGTGCGCCATGAATGTGTGAAACGTCTCAATTTTGAATGAAATAAAGGAAATTATTTATGGAAATGAAACAAATATGGTATTATTTGGATTCTAAAAACATGCAGAAGGGCATTGTATAGAACAGCTATTCTCAACCGCTGGTCCGGCGGACCACCAGTGGTCCGCGGAGAAATTTTACTGGTCCGCAGACAATTTTTTCTATCCGCGAAAAAAATTTACTTATAAAAACTAAATTTTATTTTATAAAATTGCGAAATACAAATATCTTAAACTAATTTTAATTCTATGTAATTTATGATTAGTACGGCACTGAAGAAAAATAAAGAAAAATAATTGCATATCTTTACATTTAAATATTATTGTAAGTAAATGATAATAAAAATGTTACAATTAACTTGTAGTAGTTCTACCAACAGGTAGATTTTTGCTGATGGATATATATTTTTCCTTATTTTGGGGGATGATATCAATTTTTTCCTCGTCAGATCCAAATTCTTTAATAAATAAATGAACATCATAATTCGACATGTTATGGAAAAACACCGGGATCATTTTAGGTATTTTATAATTCAAATTACAATTTGAGTGGGCGGCTCCCCGAAATTTACCCGTTAAATGATCGTGATCGGCGACTTTGTCTGTTACTTGTAATAATTAATTACATATGTGACAAGAAGTGGCCGTATCGTAGGAATTTTGCTCATCTGCAGTTAATTTAATATCTTTATCATATGCATCCGTATAATTGCATCCGTATAATTCCTTAACATATGCATAGAGGTTCTGACAAAACAATTTCGGGCAATCTTCCCCGGAATAAGTGAAAAATTTACTCAATGAGTCATCGAATGAACATTTTATATTATAGGCGAAACTGTATGGTACATGGATATGTGTCTGATTAGTATAGCTATTGTCAGGGTTCGGTGAGCATGTATCAACGGGTTTTAAAATTGATTCAAAATCTGCGTATACAACAACTGTATATGCGTATACGCATTTTTCTATCGAAATTTTGAAATATTAATATATTCCCCGGCATCATATCACCTCTCTTATGTTTTACAAGGTCTTCCGTCGGCATAATAGTATAAATTTTGCTGCAGTCGTTCAATTTATGTTGATTAAACGCGAATTCATTTGAAAAAAAGGTTAAACAGCCGTCACATAAATATTTTTTCTACAATCTTCCGAGATTTGACTTCTTACAAGCCGTGAAAATTTTTTAATATAAACATAATGACCTTTAACCCCTTCTTCCAAATATAATAAATTTACATGTCTTTCCCTAGTCGCATTAGTATGGTAAATTGGTCCTACTACGTCATGTTGTTTAGATTTAAAATTAAACTCCAAGCTATAAACGTTAATACTAATATTATTCATCTGTTCAAATTTAGGAATGTCTTTGATTCTAAGCGGAAACTCTAATCTGTCATATTTTAAAATTGAAGGAAAGTAGGGATATGATGCCGGGCGATCAGAACTCACATTCGTGGGGTGTAATGCGGATACAATGCTCCATAAAAAACAAAATTCGTCTACATTCTGAACATTGATACCAGCTTTCCGATCCCTAATCTCTTTTGGCAGTTCAATAAATGACGACCCACGTATTGGTTTATATTTATTGATATTAATTTCTAAATGGGAAATCTCCCTTAGTGAGCAACCCGAATCTTTCTGCTGAAACTCGCAACATTTGGTTTTAATTTTGGCACACATACTGTCATAAATTTCATCAAAGTTACTCATGCTACGTGTTATTTCGCGATATTTTGTGTTAAATGACTTTAATTCACCTTTGTGTAGTAGTTCTTTAATACCTAGTAAAATTTTGTCAAAGAAATATCACTAATAACCCGCTAATCTTTTTTTTAAATTTTACTGGTCCGTGGGTCAAAAAAGGTTGAGAAACGCTGGTAGAGAAGGTATAATTTAATTTATGAAATTTGGTTCTATTATTTGTTTAAAAAGCAAATTTGCTTAAAAATTAGAGATCTATTAAATGATGAAATTGCTTATTGAAATTTCAATTAAATCTAAAAAGCTAATCTTGTCGGTCTAGTCCAGTGATGGCGACACGCGTATTAAAGGTGACACGCCAAAACATTTTGAGTGACACGTATTGTTTGCGGACGGTCACTAGAAACTGTCAAAACGCGCCTCTTTGCATTTCAGTTACCTCTTGCTTGCGTCTTTGTGTGCACTTGCATGTGATCGGATGTGATAGACTGCCGCACCCGATATTGACTTTTAATAGGAAATAAACAGGTAGAAAAGAAAGCCTCCTATTTAGTGTTGTTGTGAAGATGGATCTACTGGCCTGCAATTCTTCGGGCACTAAGATAGTTTAACCTATCTCGGGATCTTGTTGCTTCTGTGCTCTGGTATTCGTAAGGCACGAAGTTTATTAAATGAAAAGTAATGGACTGAATAAAGTTTATATTTATATATATATATATATATATATATATATATATATATATATATATATATATATATATATATATATATATATGTTGTATTTGAGGTTTTCGCGGATAGATACCTGTGTTGTATTGTTTTCTCGGGGATTCCGCGTTGATGTTGAGGGTTGGCTCTGAAAAGAACCGGATTCTCGACGTTTCGGCGAACTAACATTCGCCATTCTCAAGAGATATATGCGTCCGTGCGGGTCAACCGTTTATGACAGATTAGAGTTTCCGCTTAGAATCAAAGACATTCCTAAATTTGAACAGATGAATAATATTAGTATTAACGTTTATAGCTTGGAGTTTAATTTTAAAACTAAACAACATGACGTAGTAGGACCAAGTATGCGTCTAACGGTTGACCCGCACGGACGCATATATCTCTTGAGAATGGCGAATGTTAGTTCGCCGAAACGTCGAGAATCCGGTTCTTTTCAGAGCCAACCCTCAACATCAACGCGGAATCCCCGAGAAAACAATACAACACACACACACACACACATATATATATATATATATATATATATATATATATATATATATATATATATATATATAAAACTAAATATTATATTACATTAAGCCTACAACTAGAACAAGTTAACAATACTTAACAACTAACTTAAACTATATATGGGATCCTTTGTTCAATGGCGGTTTTGGGCGTGAGCCCGTCCTTCGTCCCCCGCCGTCGTGGGTTTTGTTTTTCTGTTGTTGTTTTGGTATTTCTGTTGTTGTCGTCTGTTTTTGTTTGTACTTCGTTTTTTTTTTTTTCATTTCCTCCTTGGTTTCCTTCGGTGGGCTGTTAGGTTCTGCTTGGCTGCGGGTGGGTCCTGTTTTCTTGTTTGGTTCTTGGTCCTTTGGCTTTCTTTCTTGATATAATTTGTAGTAGTTGGTAGTTTTCTCTTCTTCTTGGTCTGGTTGCGCATCGGGCGGTTTCTTTTGGGGGCTTCGGTTCTTCTCTTGGCGGCGGTTTCGGTCGTATTTTTGGGGGTGGCATCGGTGGTTGAACT
The DNA here is from genome assembly GCA_944588485.1 of Phosphuga atrata. Taxonomy (NCBI): domain Eukaryota; kingdom Metazoa; phylum Arthropoda; class Insecta; order Coleoptera; family Silphidae; genus Phosphuga; species Phosphuga atrata. The sequence goes on along the minus strand of CALYMW010000341.1, from coordinate 122,397 downwards.
TTTTGGGCGGCATCGGTGGAATCTTCGGCGGCAGTTTCAGTGGAATCTTCGGCGGCGGTTTCGGTGGTCTTTTTGGCGGCGGTTTCGGTGGAATCTTCGGCGGCGGTTTCGGTGGAATCTTCGGCGGCGGTTTCGGTGGAATCTTCGGCGGCACTTTCGGTGGAATCTTCGGCGGTGGTATCGGTGGAATCTTCGGCGGCGGTTTCGGTGGAATCTTCGGCGGCGGTTTCGGTGGAATCTTTGGCGGCGGTTTCGGTGGAATCTTCGGCGGCACTTTCGGTGGAATCTTCGGCGGTGGTATCGGTGGAATCTTCGGCGGCGGTTTCGGTGGAATCTTCGCCGGCGTTTTCGGTGGAATCTTTGGCGGCGGTTTTTTTCTTCAGCAGTAGCGTTATATAATCCATCATTTGGGCGAGGACGCTGTCGTCCACGGTGTCCAAGTAATCGGGGTCGAAATACTTTTCCGCGAGGGCTTCGTTGGGGTTTGTCGTTATAAAGGTGGTCATCTTGCGGCTGCGACGGTCGCTGGACTGAACTTAAACTAGACCGGGTTGAGATATTTATATCATCCCAGTGGTATTCCGTGGGGGTTTGTGCATACCCCTTAATTAAATATTAGGATGCTCCTCCTACTTGACTCCTCCCCTATGCGACTTTAGCGTCGTTTGAGCTTAGGACGTAAGTCATGGCTCTTATATAATATATTTACACAAATAATTAAAAAGGTTCCCAAAGACACTAACAATCTGGTCTACGTGATTATTTTGATAGGGACGTTTTTATGTTTTAAGTGTCTCTCCGAGAATGCCATTTCGGATAATAAAAAATATCCGTGGGAGATATAAATTCATGCACGTGATTATCATCTAAAAGACTTAAAATCTTTTAAGCGTGGGATCGAGGGTTTGAATGTCCCTTGAAGGGGTTTTATTACGACGGGTGGATGTCGTAATGTAGAATAGGGGTTCAAAGGGGGTAGTGCATGCGTACCACACGACATTCGCACTGAAAGAGATTGTCGCATAGCCTCTCCTACCCAATTCCGGCTCTCACCTCCACGTCTGGTGAACCCTGGTAACCTGACCACTCTAGCCTGAGATGCGGTAACCAACCCGTACGGATGGTAAGTGTGGTCAGGGCTAGCGAGAGCGGGAGAAATGGCCCTCCGACCATCAGGGGGTTGGGCGTGTGGTTAACAACCAGCACTATAAAACAAAACCTGTTATGAAACCTTCAATAATGCCTCGGAATGGACTGGAAATACGGCAACGACACAAGCAACGGAAAAGGGAGAACGATTGGAAAATTGCATCGTGGAATGTTTGGGTTGAGAACTTTAACGGATGCCCTAAAAATCGGCGGAATGAACATAACTGCTGTTCAAGAAACAAGGTGGCCTGGAAAGAACTTACTAGCCAGTAAGGAGTACTCATTTTACTACAGTGGTAAAACGGGCGGCAAAAAGGAATTTGGAGTGGGTTTTATTGTCACAGGAAAGTCCAGAGAGGCAGTAATTGGTTTTAACCCAATAAGTGAGCGATTATGCTCCATAAGGCTAAGAGGGAAATTTAGAAACGTCACCCTGATTAATGTCCACGCACCAACTGAGGACAAGGAAGAAAACGTGAAGGACCAATTTTACGAGGAACTGCAGAAAGCATATCGTGATGCGCCAGAAGGAGATATCAAAATCATCCTTGGTGATTTTAATGCTAAAGTGGGACGCGAGGAGATATACCGACCGACAATCGGACTGCACAGTCTTCATGCTGAGACTAATGAAAACGGAAGTAGGATGATAGACTTTGCGACGACCAACAACATGGTAGTCAGTAGCACATATTTCCCACACAAAAATATTCACAAAGCCACATGGAAATCACCAGGTGGTAGAGTATTGAACCAGATAGACCATGTATTGATAGATGGCAGACACTGTTCAAATATCCTGGATGTAAGAGCCTGTCGAGGCCTCAATGTAGATTCGGATCATTATTTGGTAAGGGCGGTGCTTAGGGCTAGAATTGATTGTCAAAGCACACAACAGCCGGCAGTTAAGAGATACGATCTGGAAAAATTCAAAACCGATGAGATGAAAGAGAGATTTCAGTACCAAATGCAGGAACGAATATCCAAACGGCCAGAAAACGCTCTAGTAGAGGTCAATGAAGCGTGGCAAAAGATCAAGCAGCACATCGAAGATACAGCAGCAGAGGTTGTGGGGTGGAAAAAGGGACAAAGGCATAATAACTGGTACGATGAAGAATGCAAGGAAGCTCTGACAGAGAAGAACAAAGCCAGAGAAAAAGTACTACAACGAAATACTAGAGCGAATGTAGAGGATTATCGAAACAAACGGAAAGTTGAGAAAAAACTCTTCCGAAGAAAGAAATCTGAAAAAGATGAAGAAGATTTCGCGGAAATAGAAAGAATGAGTAATGCCAACGAAACTAGGGGACTCTATCAAAAGGTCAGAAATGCGAGACTTGGCTACAAACAGCAGCCACTTCTGTGTAAGGATAAGGACGGCAGAGTAATCGGACACACAGAAAAGTGTATCAAGAGGTGGGGTCAGTACTTCAGGGACCAGCTCAACCAGAACCTCGCGTAGTTCAAGAGGAAAGTATAACGCCAACATCAACATCAATATTAGGGACTGAGCAAGTGGAGGAACCCACCTTAGAAGAAGTAGAGACTGCAGTGCGCAGGATCAAGAACAATAGACTTTCTTCCGTTCTTGCGACAGCGATCACCGCTAAGTCATCAGCGTACCCTACGAGTGTAACCCCGTCTGGCAGCCTCAATCTCAAAACCTCATCATAAAATATGTTCCACAGTATCGGCCCAAGAACCGAACCCTGTGGAACACCCGCACTCATTTTGAAGATTTTACCTTCCACAGTCACTATCTCCCTAACATTCAAGTAGCACTCCACCATCTTTCGAAGGTGGGGAGCTACCCCCTTTAGTTCCAAAGCCTTCATGATTCCGCCCCATGGGACCGAATTGAAGGCATTTTGCACGTCCAGGGTTACAAGCACGCAGCAGCTACGGGTACGCCATGGACCCGTATTTGCTAACCTTGCTCTCTCTATTACACGCATCATTGCGTTCACCGTAGTGCGGCCGCCTCTGAACATATACTGTTCCTCTGAAAGACCCCCTGCCCTCTCGAGATCCTCAATTATCCTAGCTCCGATCATACTCTCAAACATCTTCGCTATCCCATTCAGTAGGCAGATTGGCCTGTAATTAGCTTCCTCTCCTTCCTTTCGCTCTTTTTCAATCATCACCAGTCTCGCTCTCTTCCACTCTTTGGGGAAACTGCCATTCATCAACAATTCATTCATCATGCTCAAGCACATGTCCTCACACACATGCCCAAACACCTTGCACGCTTCCGGTGGAACACCATCAGGACCCGGCGCTTTTCCCTCCTTCATCCGGCCAACTGCACTCTGCAGCTCGGTCGGAGTGAAAAAGGGCGCCGATCTCCATCCCACGGGTTCCAGCCAGTTCATTCGCTCATGTACTGGGAACAGCTTCTTGACTTCCGTCATTAGGCTATCCCCCCGGAGAGTATTAACCCTGTGCGCAATTTTTCTGGTGACGATCTTATAGCCGTCACCCAAAATGTTACTATTCAGCTCTTCGCAGAGCACTCTCCAAGCTTCTGCTTGGAGTTCGCGATGGCTCTGCGAAGTTCCCTGCGCGCCAAGTTATACCTCCTTCTGCACTCCTCAGGCACTTCCTCATTTGCTCGCCTATTACTCCTCACCATGCATCTCCTTTCACGCAAACAGGTTTTACGCTTTTCAGCTACCTGCTCATTCCACCAGTAAACTGGCTTCCTGCCTCTGACGCCCCTCCGTTTTCTCCGAAACACCGCATCACAGGCCCCGTGAAGAACTGCTTCGCAGGAGCTCCGCAATCCATTTTCGGGGCCTGTCCTTTCAGCCAGCTCTTTCATGACGTCTCCCAATCTTTCTAGTAGACTCTTGTCCACTCTCCATCCATTCGTTCCACAAGTTCGTGTCTAGTCTCGTCTGTTTAGTCTTGTCTAACTAGTCTTCTCTCTCTAGTCTTGTCTGTCTAGACTTGTCTGTCTTGTCTTGTCTGTCTTGTCTAGTAATCATTTATAAATAAATATTGTAAATATAATTCGTTCCATTATAAGCACAAATGGTGTATGTGAATATATAATTTACTTAGAGGGTAGAACACGTCTTCAAATAGGTGTTAAATGAATATGTATGTAAATGGTGAAACAATATTCAGGGATAAATCGGTGTTGATGTTTGTTATATAAATGCTGTGCAACAGATGGCACAGCAAATATTATCATATTATTAGAAATTCACTAGTTCAACTAGATCTACAATATTAATTGTCTAGTTTATCTAGTTTTATCCTGATTTATCAAATTTTGTTCGGTTTTATCCCGCTTATCAGATTTTATTAAGAAGCTTAAACTTAAGTAGACAATGGATGTCTATTTAGATTACTTTAAGCTTCTATTTGTTGTAATTAGGACTAATAGTTCTGAAATATTTAAGCGGCTTGAGATTAGAAAGAAAATTTTAAGTTTCGTAGAAACTTTTATCTAAATTATTAACAACTCTAATTCTTTAACAAATCTAAAACGCAATCAATGTAAATTCAAACTAAATCGTTTTTGTGGATTTAGCGAAAGCTCTGAATATTTGACACAAGGCCTAAATCCGGTTACTAGCGCTAAATACTAGCGCATTCACAATACGAACTGTCGTGTATTTACATTTATGCCAATAAAGGATTATTATATTACTAGGTCACTATCTTGAATTAAGTAGTCCGAACCCGATTGCAATCAGAGAGCGATTCTAATAGCTGCAATATGTGCAGTTATCCGCTACAAAATCACGCTTGTATTAGTAAGACAATCTTCGTAACAAATAAGAAAGAATGAGAAGAAAGAAAAGTCTAACGATTTTGTTGCACATTGCGTTGCACGATTTAGAAGAGATTAAGCTTAGGAATTAAACAAAAACTAATTTCGATTCTATTTCCTTCGAGTCGAGTTTTACTGCGAAATGATGCTGGAGGAATTGTTTTCAACGGAATTTCGTTTAGAACTTTCACACGATTTTCCTTTAATGTTTTTTTTGTCGGAGATTTAAGTGGAAAAAGAAGGTTATTCATAAAAGCAGACGAAAGCTTAAATATACTAGAAACTATTATAGTAGACAATAAATACATCTCTCTATAGTTAGGTTAGGTTAGTTTAGTCTCTCTTGTTTTCTAAATGCACATTTGACAAATCCTTCAAGTGAAAACGACCGTCAAACTTCGAAACTTAAGTCGTGAAGGTAAATGTAGTAATTTATTAAACTTTATATAGTTTTGTCTGTCTAGTCTGGTCTGCATGGCCTTGTCTAGTCTTTTCTGTCTAGTCTTGTCTGTGTAGTCTTGTTTGTCCAGTCCTATCTCTCTATTCTTGTCCAGTTAGTCTTGTCCATATAGTCTTATATGTCTAGTCTTGTCTGTCTACTCTTGTCTGTCTAGTCTCGTCTATCTAGATTTGTCTATCTAGACTTGTCTATCTAAACTAGTCTATAACTGTGAATAAAAAGTTATATAACATTTTTACATATTATAAGTGTAATAAAAACATAGTGAATTTTTTAATTCAATGTAAGTATGAATTACTACGTAACAGTCGCAACCATCCTATTCGTAAATCTTTTATTACTTTTTGCGTATTTGGTATATTTTATTCGAGTTTTGCTGAGTTTATTTGATTTGAAGAGGGAATTAAGGAATGTCAAAACGGCTGAGCTAATGACCGATGAATCCGAATGTCAATAGGAGTTCTCGGGCTCGGATTCAAATGGGCGGCTACAGCAAAAAGTGGCGAACATCAAATAGATCGGAGATTTGTGGTTGCGTATGTGAGTGACTTCGGGATGTTTTTTCACGGTTAGTTTAATCCCAAAGACTTTCCACCAAGTACGATCGGTAAACCTTTGAAATAAAAATAAAGCTATACAACGTTTGCTTTGAAATTTTTTATTTTATCTGTCTAGTCTTGTTTGTCTAGTCTTACCTGTGTAGTCTTGTCTGTCTAGTCTTGTCTGTCTAGTCTTGCGTGTCTAGACTTGTCTGTATAGTCTTGTCTGTCTAGTCTTGTCCATCTAGTCTTGTCCGTCTATTCTTGTCCGTATAGTCTTGTCTGTCTAGTCTTGTCTGTCTAGTCTTGTCTGTCTAGTCTTGTCTGTCTAGTCTTGTCTGTCTAGTCTTGTCTGTCTAGTCTTGTCTGTCTAGTCTTGTCTGTCTAGTCTTGTCTGTCTAGTCTTGTCTGTCTAGTCTTGTCTGTCTAGTCTTGTCTGTCTAGTCTTGTCTGTCTAGTCTTGTCTGTCTAGTCTTGTCTGTCTAGTCTTGTCTGTCTAGTCTTGTCTGTCTAGTCTTGTCTGTCTAGTCTTGTCTGTCTAGTCTTGTCTGTCTAGTCTTGTCTGTCTAGTCTTGTCTGTCTAGTCTTGTCTGTCTAGTCTTGTCTGGCTAGTTCTTGTCTGTCTAGTCTTGTCTGTCTAGTCTTGTCTGTCTAGTCTTGTCTGTCTAGTCTTGTCTGTCTAGTCTTGTCTGTCTAGTCTTGTCTGTCTAGTCTTGTCTGTCTAGTCTTGTCTGTCTAGTCTTGTCTGTCTAGTCTTGTCTGTCTAGTCTTGTCTGTCTAGTCTTGTCTGTCTAGTCTTGTCTGTCTAGTCTTGTCTGTCTAGTCTTGTCTGTCTAGTCTTGTCTGTCTAGTCTTGTCTGTCTAGTCTTGTCTGGCTAGTCTTGTCTGGCTAGTCTTGTCTGTCTAGTCTTGTCTGTCTAGTCTTGTCTGTCTAGTCTTGTCTGTCTAGTCTTGTCTGTCTAGTCTTGTCTGTCTAGTCTTGTCTGTCTAGTCTTGTCTGTCTAGTCTTGTCTGTCTAGTCTTGTCTGTCTAGTCTTGTCTGTCTAGTCTTGTCTGTCTAGTCTTGTCTGTCTAGTCTTGTCTGTCTAGTCTTGTCTGTCTAATCTTGTCTGTCTAGTCTTGTCTGTCTAGTCTTGTCTGTCTAGTCTTGTCTGTCTAGTTTTGTCTGGCTAGTCTTGTCTGTCTAGTCTTGTCTGTCTAGTCTTGTCTGTCTAGTCTTGTCTGTCTAGTCTTGTCTGTCTAGTCTTGTCTGTCTAGTCTTGTCTGTCTAGTCTTGTCTGTCTAGTCTTGTCTGTCTAGTCTTGTCTGTCTAGTCTTGTCTGTCTAGTCTTGTCTGTCTAGTCTTGTCTGTCTAGTCTTGTCTGTCTAGTCTTGTCTGTCTAGTCTTGTCTGTCTAGTCTTGTCTGTCTAGTCTTGTCTGTCTAGTCTTGTCTGTCTAGTCTTGTCTGTCTAGTCTTGTCTGTCTAGTCTTGTCTGTCTAGTCTTGTCTGTCTAGTCTTGTCTGTCTAGTCTTGTCTGTCTAGTCTTGTCTGTCTAGTCTTGTCTGTCTAGTCTTGTCTGTCTAGTCTTGTCTGTCTAGTCTTGTCTGTCTAGTCTTGTCTGTCTAGTCTTGTCTGTCTAGTCTTGTCTGTCTAGTCTTGTCTGTCTAGTCTTGTCTGTCTAGTCTTGTCTGTCTAGTCTTGTCTGTCTAGTCTTGTCTGTCTAGTCTTGTCTGTCTAGTCTTGTCTGTCTAGTCTTGTCTGTCTAGTCTTGTCTGTCTAGTCTTGTCTGTCTAGTCTTGTCTGTCTAGTCTTGTCTGTCTAGTCTTGTCTGTCTAGTCTTGTCTGTAAAGTCTTGTCTGTCTAGTCTTGTCTGTGTAGTCGTGTCTGTCTTGTCTTATCTGTCTATTATTGTCCATCAAGTCTTTTCTCTCTAGTATTATCTGTCTAGTCTTGTCTGTCTAGTCTCGTCTATCTAGATTTGTCTATATAGACTTGTCTATGTAGACTAGTCTATTTAGAATTGTCTCTCCAGACTATTCTATCTAGACTTATCTATATAGACTTGTCTATTTAATTTTGTCTGAGTAGTGTGGTTTGTCTAGTCTTATCTGTTGTGTCTTACCTAACCTAACCTAATCTTATCTATATAAACTTGTTTGTGTATTCTGTGACAAAACTGCGAGTTTAAGATGTGTTTCCAAGATGATTTCGTTGCTTATAACAGCAGCAGTTTGAAAAGATTTACATTTCACATACTAAACAAATCTCGTGGTCTCAAGCGGAATATTAAAAAACGTTTTCATTTTACACTAGTTCATTTGCCATGCATTCAAGCTCACCTCAAGACATACAATTAACACTACCTTATCTGCATTGGATAGCACCTATTCTTCTTCGTATCTTTCCAACTAAACTAGTAGTAACGTGCTATACGTAATCTGAGATTAGACAGACACTAAATTTGTCTAGTCTTGTGCGGTCTCGTCTGGTCTTGTCTGGTTTTGTATGGTCTTTACTATATGATATAATCGCTCTGAATTATTACTATGTGCTATATAGACTACGTATTATTACTATATGCTATAAGACTATGACATTACTATCTTGTCATTACTGCATGCTATATAGACTATGTATTGTTACTATATGTTATATAGACTATGTATTATTACCCTATGCTATATGGACCATGTATTATTACTATATGCAATATATACTATGACATTACTATCATCTCATTACTGAATGCTATATAGACTATGTATTATTACTATATGCTACATAGACTATGACATTGCTATCTCGTCATTACTGCATGCTATATAGAATATGTATTATTACTATATGTTATATAGACTATGCATTATTACCCTATGCTGTATAGACCATGTATTATTAGTATATGTAATACAGACTATGACATTACTATCATCTCATTACTGCATGCTATGTAGACTATGTATTATTACTATATGCTATATAGACTATGTAATTACTATCTCGTCATTACTGCATGCTATATAGACTATGAATTATTACTATATGTTATATAGACTATGTATTATAACTATATGCTATATAGACCATGTATTATTACTATATGCAATACAGACTGTGACATTACTATTATCTCATTACTGCATGCTATATAGACTATGTATTATTACTATATGCTATATAGACTATGACATTACTATCTCGTCGTTACTGCATGCTATATAGACTATGTATTATTACTATATGTTATATAGACTATGTATTATAACTATATGCTATATAGACCATGTATTATTACTATATGCAATATAGACTGTGACATTACTATTATCTCATTACTGCATGCTATATAGACTATGTATTATTACTATATGCTATATAGACTATGACATTACTATCTTGTCATTACTGCATGCTATAGAGACTATGTATTATTACTATATGTTATATAGACTATGTATTATAACTATATGCTTTATAGACCATGTATTATTACTATATGCAATATAGACTGTGACATTACTATCATCTCATTACTGCATGCTATATAGACTATGTATTATTACTATATGCTATATAGACTATGACATTACTATCTCGTCATTACTGCATGCTATATAGACTATGAATTATTACTATATGTTATATAGACTATGTATTATAACTCTATGCTATATAGACCATGTATTATTACTATATGCAATATAGACTGTGACATTACTATTATCTCATTACTCCATGCTATATAGACTATGTATTATTACTATATGCTATATAGACTATGACATCACTATCTTGTCATTACTGCATGCTATAGAGACTATGTATTATTACTATATGTTATATAGACTATGTATTATTACTATATGCAATATATACTTTGACATTACTATCAACTCATTACTGCATGCTATATAGACTATGTATTATTACTATATGCAATATAGTAATAATTCATAGTCTATATAGCATGCAGTAATGATGAGATAGTAATGTCATAGTCTATATAGCATATAGTAATAATACATAGTCTATATAGCATGCAGTAATGAGTTGATAGTAATGTCAAAGTATATAAGTACTTTGACATTACTATCAACTCATTACTGCATGCTATATAGACTATGTATTATTACTATATGCTATATAGACTATGACATTACTATCTCATCATTACTGCATGCTATATAGACTATGAATTATTACTATATGTTATATAGACTATGTATTATAACTTTATGCTATATAGACCATGTATTATTACTATATGCAATATAGACTGTGACATTACTATTATCTCATTACTGCATGCTATATAGACTATATATTATTACTATATGCTATATTGACTATGACATTACTATCTCGTCATTACTGCATGCTATATAGACTATGAATTATTACTATATGTTATATAGACTATGTATTATAACTTTATGCTATATAGACCATGTATTATTACTATATGCAATATAGACTGTGACATTACTATTATCTCATTACTGCATGCTATATAGACTATGTATTATTACTATATGCTATATAGACTATGACATTACTATCTTGTCATTACTGCATGCTATAGAGACTATGTATTATTACTATATGTTATATAGACTATGTATTATTACTATATGAAATATATACTTTGACATTACTATCAACTCATTACTGCATGCTATGTAGACTATGTATTATTACTATATGCAATATATACTTTGACATTACTATCAACTCATTACTGCATGCTATATAGACTATGTATTATTACTATATGCTATATAGACTATGACATTACTATCTCATTATTACTGCATGCTATATAGACTATGTATTATTACTATATGCTATATAGACTTTGACATTACTATCATCTCATTACTGTATGCTATATAGACTATGAATTATTACTATATGTTATATAGACTATGTATTATTACCCTATGCTATATAGACCATGTATTGTTACTATATGCAATATAGATTGTGACATTACTTTTATCTCATTACTGCATGCTATATAGACTATGTATTATTACTATATGCTATATAGACTATGACATTACTATCTCATCATTACTGCGTGCTATATAGACTATGAATTATTACTATATGTTATATAGACTATGTATTATTACCCTATGCTATATAGACCATGTATTATTACTATATGCAATATAGACTGTGACATTACTATTATCTCATTACTGCATGCAATATAGAGTATGTATTATTACTATATGCTATATAGACAATGACATTACTATCTTGTCATTACTGCATGCTATAGAGACTATGTATTATTACTATATGTTATATAGACTATGTATTATAACTATATGCTATATAGACCATGTATTATTACTATATGCAATATAGACCGTGACATTACTATTATCTCATTACTGCGTGCTATATAGACTATGTATTATTACTATATGCTATATAGACTATGACATTACTATCTTGTCATTACTGCATACTATAGAGACTATGTATTATTACTATATGTTATATAGACTATGTATTATTACTATATGCAATATATACTTTGACATTACTATCAACTCATTACTGCATGCTATATAGACTATGTATTATTACTATATGCTATATAGACTATGACATTACTATCTCATCATTACTGCATGCTATATAGACTATGTATTATTACTATATGCTAAATAGACTATGACATTACTATCTCGTCATTACTGCATGCTATATAGACTATGAATTATTACTATATGTTATATAGACTATGTATTATAACTATATGCTATATAGACTATGTATTATTACTATATGCAATATAGACTATGACATTACTATCATCTCATTACTGTATGCTATATAGACTATGAATTATTACTATATGTTATATAGACTATGTATTATTACCCTATGCTATATAGACCATGTATTGTTACTATATGCAATATAGATTGTGACATTACTTTTATCTCATTACTGCATGCTATATAGACTATGTATTATTACTATATGCTATATAGACTATGACATTACTATCTCATCATTACTGCGTGCTATATAGACTATGAATTATTACTATATGTTATATAGACTATGTATTATTACCCTATGCTATATAGACCATGTATTATTACTATATGCAATATAGACTGTGACATTACTATTATCTCATTACTGCATGCAATATAGAGTATGTATTATTACTATATGCTATATAGACAATGACATTACTATCCTGTCATTACTGCATGCTATAGAGACTATGTATTATTACTATATGTTATATAGACTATGTATTATTACTATATGCAATATAGACTATGACATTACTATCTCATCATTACTGCGTGCTATATAGACTATGTATTATTAATATATGCTATATAGACTATGTATTATTATTATATGCTATATATACTATGGCATTACTATCATCTTATTACTGCATGCTATAAAGACTGTATTATTATTATATGCTATATTGACTATGTGTTATTACTATATACTATATAGACTATGGCATTACTATCATCTTATTACTGCATGCTATAAAGACTGTATTATTATTATATGCTATATTGACTATGTGTTATTACTATATGCTATATAGACTATGGCATTACAATCATCTTATTGCTGCATGCTATAAATACTGTATTATTACTATATGCTATATAGACTGTGCGTTATTACTATATGCTATATAGACTATGACATTACTATCTTGTCATTACTGCATGCTATATAGACTAAGTATTATTACAATATGCTATATAGACTATGTATTATTACTATATGCTACATAGACCATGTTTTATTAAGATATAGGCAGTAAGACAATATAGCTATACAAGATTAAACAAGTGTATATTATGTATTTTAGATTATACTGATTATACATATAAACAAGACTAGACACCATTAGACAACGCTAGAAAAGATGAGAAAATACTAGACAACATCCGACTATAGTGAATAGGACTGCATAACAATATATGTAGAAGTCTATTCTAATCTTGTTTTATATTTTATAGTCTTCTCTAGCCTGGTTTAATCTTGGCTGGTCTTGTCCGATTTTGTCTGGTATTGCTTGGTACTGTCTGGTTTTCTGTCGTCTTTTCAGGTCTCGTCTGGTGTTCTCTGGTTTTGTCTGGTCTTGTCAGATCTTGTCTCGTCTTGTCTGGTTTTGTTTAGTCTTGTCTGCTCTTTTCTGATCTTGTCGGATCTTGTCTGCTCTTCTCTGATCTTGTCTGGCCTTGGATGATCTTGTGTGGTCTTGTCTGGCATTATCTGGTCTTTTTTGGTTTGTCTGGCCTTGGATGATCTTGTCTGGTCTTATCTAGTCTTGTCCAGGTTTGTCCAGCCTTGTCCAGCCTTGTACAGTCTTGTTCAGTCTTGTCTAGTCGTGTCTAGTCTTGTCCAGTCTTGTCCAATCTTGTGTAGTCGTGCATAGTCGTGTATAGTCGTGTCTAGTCCTGTCCAGTCTTGTCAAGTCTTGTGCAGTCTTGTCCACTCTTGTCCAATATTGTCCAGTCTTGTCTAGTCTTGTCCAGTCTTGTCCAGTCTTGTGTAGTCGTGCATAGTCGTGTATAGTCGTGTCTAGTCCTGTCCAGTCTTGTCAAGTCTTGTCCACTCATGTCCACTCTTGTCCAGTATTGTCCAGTCTTGTCTAGTCTTGTCCAGTCTTGTCCAGCCTTGTCCAGTCTTGTATAGTCGTGTCTAGTCTTGTATAGGCTTGTCTAGCTTAGTCTGACCTTGTCTGATCTTATCTGGTCTTTTCTGGTCTTGTCAGGTCTTGTCTGATCTTGTTTAGTCTTGTCTGGTCTTGTCTGCTGTTGTTTGGTCTTGTCTGATCTTGTCTGGTCTTGTCTGGTCTTAACTAGTTTTGTCTGGTCTTGTCTGTTCTTTATTGGTCTTGTCTGGTCTTGTCTGTTCTTTATTGGGCTTAATTGGACTTGTCTCGTCTTGTCTAGCTTTGTCTGGTTTAGTCTTGTCTTATTTGGTCTTGTCTGGTCATTGTTGATCATGTCTGATCTTGTCTGGTTTTTATTGGCCTTGTCTGTTCTTTTCTGTTTGTCTGGTCTTGTCTGGTTTTGTTTGGTCTTGTCTAGAATGTCTGGTCTCGCCTGGTCTCGACTAACTGGTCGTCTTGTCTAGATACGACTAAGCAACACTAAACAAAATCTAATAGGACTAAGCAGGATTGGATAAGATTGCACAAGCTGGTCTTGTTTATTATTGGTCTTGTCTAATCTTGTTCTGTCTGATATGCACTAGATATGCATTGTCTATTCTTGTCTGGCTGGACAAGATTATACAAGTCTATATTATGTATTTTAGATAATACCGATTAAACAAACAAGACTAGACAATATTAGACAACAATAGATAAGACTAATTCTAATCTTGTCTTGTTTAACCTTGTCTATTCACTTTTAGTCTGGTATAGTCCTGTTCAGCTAGTCTTGTCTGACTAGTTTAGCATTGTCTAGTTATATTTAATCTTATCTAGTCTCATCTAATATTGATCGTTATCTAGTGTTGTCTATTTTGACTGATTTAATGTGGTCTTATTTTGTCATGACTAAATCTAACTCTCTTTTTTATTCTAATTCTAAATCTAATTCTTAATCTAATTGTAAATGTAATTCTAAATCTTTATTTATTTTGATTTAAATTAAATTTTATAAATTGGATTCAAAACAAATAATATTTGTGTTTTGTTGTTTTATTGTTAATACTTTTTTTGTGTATATAGACGGGTGTTTTTTGTCTCTAGTGCGGTAGAGATTGCCGGCGTGTCGCTTCCTGATTGGTCCAATTCGCACCTCTGCCCGGTTGCCGAGCTTTAATGCATTTTTTTGTCTCGCAGCTGTGTTGCAATACTAATAATTAATGCGTAGTTTATCGAAGACCAGCGAGTGAGATGCATGCAGCGACGCTGATAGATTGTTTTTTGGAGAATTTTCGGCGATTTTCGACTGATTTTAAGGTCAGAATTGCCGTAATTATTATCATTAATATTTTTACATTGTTCGATAATTTTTTTGCGATTTTGCTCATTTTTTTTTCCAGTTGAAAATTACTATTTCATTTATTCACAAATATTTCAATCCTCTTTAATTTCGCTTGTTGTTTACATGTTTTCTAATGACTTTTTCGCAACTTTACAACTTCGATAAAATTTATATTTATAATTTGGGAATTTAACAAATACAAAAATTGTTAGAAATTGCTACAATTAATATTTATTGATTATTTAACTTATATTATCCATGTATTGTTACTGTATGTTACATACAAGACTAAACAGTATTAGACAAGACTACACAGCACTAGACAAGACATCAAATTCTAGACAATAAGGCAATTAGCCTGGCCAATATTATAAATATATTAAGTCCATATTATGTTTTTTGAATTATACAGACTGAATTGACTGCACTGACTATAGGAGGCTACGCAAGGCTAGACAAGACTAGACAAGGCTATACAAGATTGTAGAAAACTAGACCAGACTAGACAAGATTGGACAAGAGTGGACAAGACTGGACAAGAGTGGATAAGACTGGACAAGAGTGAACAAGACTGGACAAAATTAGACAAGACTGAACAAGACTGGACAATACTGGATAAGACTGGAAAAGAGTGGACAAGACTGGACAAGACTAGGAAAGACGAGACAAGACTAGACAAGTCTAAACAAGACTGGACAAAACTGGACAAGACTCGGTAAGACGACACAGGACTGGAAAAGAGTGAACAAGAGTGGACAATAGTGGACAAGACTCGACAAGACTAGGCAAGACGAGACAAGACTAGACAAGACTAAACTAGACTGGACAGGACTGGAGCGTGAACAAGAGTGGACAAGACTAGGAAAGACGGGACAAGACTAGACAAGTCTAAACAAGACTGGACAAAACTGGACAAGACTCGGTAAGACTAGGCAAGACGAGACAAGACTGGAAAAGAGTGAACAAGAGTGGACAAGACTCGGCAAGACTAGGCAAGACGAGACAAATTCAAATTTAATTTATTTCAATATTCAAGCATATAATAATAATATATAGAAATATATACATATGTACTGCTAAAAGAAATATGTCAACACTCTATAAGTTTACAATAAATTCACTTTCTACAATATAACTTTGCAATTTTTTATGCTCTGTAAAATTCTTCCATTGTTTATGGTTCAGTCGTGTGAAGTTGGCCCCCAAATTTTTGAAAAATTAAATTTTTTCTTGAGTTCTGGCAAGATTTCGAATAGTTCTAGAGTTCTTGCTTGAAAATTGCAATAGTTCCGGAAAATTTCGGGCAGAAATCGAGAAAAACAATTTGGGGGCCAACTTCACGCAGCCCCCTCTTTTTCAGGAAAAAGAGTTCTGATGTAATATTCCAGTTCTTTATATAGAGTTCCAGAGTTCTCAATCGATAATGCATATAGTTCTACTTTTTTTTTTTTTTTTCAAAATTTAGTAATTTTTGAAAAATTAAAAAAAAATCTGATAACGGTTTTCGATTGTACTAAGGCAGATAAACAAAAAATGCTTATTAGACATTTTTGTAAAATCAATATTTATAAATTTATTTATAAAAAACTTTCGACGAAGATAAAAAAAAAATACAAGAGTTCTGATAACAGTTCTGAGTAGCCCCCGAAGAGTTCTAAACAAATAACCAATACAATTTCCTTGTCAAACCAATATTAAAGAAGTTATAAGCAAAAACGAGGCGCAAAATTTTTGAAAACTACAAAATTCCAAAAAAAAAAAAAAACCTTGACTTCTGTTAAGAGTTTTAGGTAGTCCCTCGAGAGTTCTGAACAAATCTCTTTTATAATCTCCATGTCCGACCAATATTAAAGAAGTTATAAGCAAAAACGAGGCGCAAATTTTTTGAAAATTACAGAATTCGAAAAAAAAAAAAAATCCATGAGTTCTGTTCAGAGTTCTGGGTAGTCCCTCGAAGGTTCTGAACAAATCTCTTTTATAATTACCATGTCCGACCAATATCAAAGAAGTTATAAGCAAAAACGAGACGCAAAATTAAAAAAAATTACAGAATTACAAAAAAAAATGTTTCATGGGTTTTGATATGAGTTCTGAGTAGCCCCCGGAGAGTTCTGAACAAATAACCTATACAATTTCTGTGTCAAACCAATATTAAAGTAGTTATAAGCAAAAGCGAGGCGCTAATTTTTTGAAAACTTCAGAATTTTCATTTTTTTTTTCAAAATTTGTTTTTTTCCATGAGTTCTGTTAAGAGCTCTGGGTTGCCCCTCGAGAGTTCTGAACAAATCTTTTTTATAACTTCTTTTAAAAAATTTCGAATTGAAATTTTCAAAAAATTAGCGCCTCGCTTTTGCTTATAACTTCTTTAATATTGGTTTGACAAAGAAATTGTATTGGTTATTTGTTCAGAACTCTCCGGGGGCTACTCAGAACTCTTATCAAAACTCATGAATTTTTAATTTTATTTTTTAATGTTCAAAAAACTATATTTTGTTTATAACTTCTTTAATATTGGTCGGACATGGTAATTATAAAAGAGATTTGTTCAGAACTCTCGAGGGGCTACCCAGAACTCTTAACACAACTTACGGATTTTTTTTTTTTTGAAATTCTGTAATTTTCAAATATTTAGCACCTCGTTTTTGCTTATAACTTCTTTAATATTGGTTTGACAAAGAAATTGTATTGGTTATTTGTTCAGAACTCTCCGGGGGCTACTCAGAACTCTTATCAGAACTCTTGTATTTTTTTATTTTTTATCTTCGTCGAAAATTTTTTATAAATAAATTTATAAATATTGATTTTACAAAAATGTCTGATAAGCATTTTTTGTTTATCTGCCTTAGTACAATCGAAAACCGTTATCAGATTTTTTTTTAATTTTTCAAAAATTAAAAATTTTTGAGAAAAAAAAAGTAGAACTATATTCATTATCGATTGAGAACTCTAGAACTCTATATAAAGAACTGGAATATTACATCAGAACTCTTTTTCCTGAAAAATAGGGGGCTGCGTGAAGTTGGCCCCCAATTTGTTTTTCTCGAATTCTGCCCGAAATTCCCCGGAACTATTGCAATTTTCAAGCAAGAACTCTAGAACTATTCGAAATCTTGCCAGAACTCTAAAAAAATTTAAATTTTTCAAAATTTCGGGGGCCAACTTCACACGACTATATGGTTCTATGTTTGTGAGGTATTTGTAGATTTGTTCTCTGTATGATTTACAAGACTTACTTTCCTTTAAATGTTTGGGCAACATATTATATAATTTGACGCAGGTGTAATATGGTCCAATATGGTCTTGTGTAATAGTTAGATTATGGGCGGGCAAAATATAGGTCATTTCTTTCCTTCTGCTTTCACTTTTCCTGAAGTAATATTTGTGTTTGAACAGAAAAATTAAACACTCATATATATATATATATATATATATATATATATATATATATATATATATATATATATATATGGTCTCTTGTCCGTATATATATATATATATATATATATATATATATATATATATATATATATATATATATATATATATATATATATATATATATATATATATGTTGCCACTACAGTCAATATATCATTAGCTTTAAAGATTCCTGTGCATGACTGTTTAAAGTTCAGGTTGAAGATTATTCTGGTTGCTTGTTTTTGGAGTATGAAAATATCTAAAACATTTTTACAACTCCCCCAAAATATAATTCCAAATCTCATATGGCAGTAGAAATTCGAAAAGTATACAATTTTGAGTACTTCTGTATTAACACATTTTTTTAATATACGTAGAGCATAAATATATATATATATATATATATATATATATATATATATATATATATATATATATATATATATATTATATATATGGGTTCTGGACTCCTAGGTGGAGCATAGAGCCTCTATAAGCACCCTCCAGCGGACCCTATTCTGGGCCATTGCTTTGCCTTCACTCCAAGAGGTTTTCTGGGCTTTTAGTTCATCTAACACTGTTCTCCTCCATGTTTGAGCCGGTCTTCCTCGTCGTCTCGTTCCTTGGGGATTCCAGTCTAGTGCTGCCTCTGCAATGTCGTCTGGTTTTCTTCTTAGAATGTGGCCGATCCATCCCCATTTTCTTTTCTTAATGTCGTGCTCTATTGTTTCTTCTCCGCATCGTTTAAGAAGTTGCTCATTAGTAATTTTCTGTGGCCAGAAGATTCTGAGGATGATTCGTAGACATTTGTTGGCGAAAACCTGAAGTTTATGTTTTGTGGCATTAGGGTTTTTCCAGGTCTCACATCCATATAAGAGGATTGCTTTGACGTTTGTTCTATATAAACGCAGCTTGCTCTTTGTTTTTATGATGTTGGACCTCCATATTGTGTTTAGTTGCCTGAATGCCATCTGTGCTTTTTGAATTCTGTTTAGAATGTCTAGGTCTGTTCCGCCCGTCTCGTTGAGAATGCTTCCTAGATACTGAAACTTTTCTACATTCTCAATTGGTTGGTCGTTTATTTGAAACGGTGCGTCGTTATTTGTGTGCATTCGCATCGCTTTTGTTTTTGAGACATTTATTTTCAACCCTATCTTCTGTGCCATGTCTGATAGTAGGGTCAGTTGCCTTTGCATACTTTCATAGGTATGCGAAAAAAGGCAAATGTCGTCTGCGTATTCGAGATCTTTGAGATTAGAGTAAAGAGACCATCGAATACCATCGTTTGGTCTGCAAGACTTTTCCAGGATATAGTCAAGAGCAATGTTAAAAAGCAAGGGAGAGAGCACACATCCTTGCTTCACTCCTGATCTCACCGGAAAAAGGTTGCTATGTGCTCCGCTATGCGGGATACTACATGATACGTCATGGTACAGTTCTCTAATCGTGTCGATGATTTTTGTTAGCACGCCTCTTGTCCGTAGTATCTTCCATATAGCAGAGTGGGATAGGCTGTCAAAAGCACGTTCAAAGTCGATGAAAACAAGATATAGTGGCGATCGCCATTCAACGGATTGTTCTATAATTATTCTTGTTGAATTTATGTGGTCTATGCATGAGCGGTTTGGGCGGAAGCCTGCTTGGTTTGGACGCAGTATGGGTTCGAATGCTTCTGCCAGCCTATGTTGGATTACACTTGCAATAATTTTGTTTATGGTGTTTAACAGCGTTATTCCTCTCCAATTTTTGCATTGCGTTAGGTCTCCTTTCTTTGGCAGTTTGATATTAAGACCATGTTTCATTTCTGGTCGGAATTTCTTGGTTTGTCCAGATCCCTTTTATTATTTTTGCAAGTAGAGGTGCAATCCATTTAGGGTCTACCTTGATTAGTTCGGCAGGTATGTTGTCTACCCCTGCCGCTTTGTTGTTTTTCAGCTGCTTGATGGTATTTAGTATTTCTGTTTTTGAAGGCGCGTCTATTTTTATATTCAGCTGTTCATTTGCATTGTCTTCTGGAGCTATCTCAAGTTCGTCTTCCGTGGGTGAGCTGAGCATATCAGCAAAGTATTCCTTCCACCTATCGAGCTGAGTTTCTGGGGTGGTCAGTGGGCGGTTGTCTTTGCTTCTAACTATATTTGTGGTCTTTGTGTGCTTTTTGGAGAGCTTGTTTGTCAGTGTGTAAAGAGTCCTCGAGTTGTTATTTTTGGCTGCTTCTTCTGCTTGTTCACATATCAGGTCAATCCATATTCGCTTGTCTTTTTTGGCAGATTTAATTTGTTTGCATAGTTGTGTATATCTCCAGATTGCATCATTTTTTGTCATCGAAGTTTTGCACTGGAGTACCAGTTTCTTCGCATCCTTTCTGTCTTGTATAAGTTGCCATATTTGGTCTGAGATCCAGTCTTTTCGATTTCTTTCCTTTGTGCCAAGGGTTGTTTTGGCCGATTCGAGTAGTGTCTTGGCTAAGCCATCCCAAGATGTTATGGGATTTTGGTCTGCATTTTCATGCAGGTTTGTTAGGAAAACTTTTTTGCAGTTTGGTTGGCGCAGTTTGTGTAGGTTGAACTTTACTCTCTTTGATTGTTCAGGTTTCTTTGGTACGGCCAGTTTGATTCTGAACGTGCCGAGCAGAAGGTGGTGGTCGCTGGCAATGTCTGCACCCCTTTTGTTTCTGACATCAAGTAGGGATCTCCGCCATGTTTTCGATATGGCAATATGGTCAATTTGGTTTTGGGTTTTCTTGTCGGGGGATATCCATGTGACTTTGTGGATTTGCTTGTGTGGGAACACTGTTCCACCTATAACTAGGTCTGATGTTGAACAGAGTTTCGTGAATAGTTCACCGTTTTCGTTTCTTTCCCCACATCCTTCTTTACCCATGATGTCTTCTAGGTTACTGTTATTTGTCCCGACCTTAGCGTTGAGATCACCCATGAGTATGGTGATATCACCTCTGTTTATCTTCCTTAACGTACTTTCAAGGATATCGTAGAAATTTTCTTTTTCCTCGGCACTCGCACTGTTTTGTGGATGCATAGCATTGTACAAAGGTGATATTTCTGTATTTAGTGTGGAACCTTGCTGTAATTATTCTGTCATCAATGGGGTTCCATGAAATTAGGCTCTTTCTTGCTTTTTTAGTAATTATGAAACCAACGCCTCTTTCATGAGACCCAGTTTCTTTGCCACTGTACAGGAAAAGCTCCCCAGATTGTAAGTTGAGCTCCCCCTTGCCAAGCCCCCCTTGTTTTGTCTTACAAACTATTTAATTTAACGGAACTATGCGGAACTTACTAAAAAAAATCTATGTATTCAGTTCATTACAAGATTTTTTAAATTTACATTAGTCGTTAACAAAGCTTATTTTATAATACGTTTGATTAAAACATTCTACAATTTTGATATTATTACATGTAAATACATACTTGACGCTATATTCTCCAAAAGTTCACAATTTTTGAGCGCAAACACAAAATGGGCGTACTTACTTCGTGAAATATCGAGCGCATTAATTCCTTCTTGGTACCGAAGGGACAAGAGAGATGTTTGACACGTTCCCACAACCAATAGCATTGGTTTCTCGCATCAATTTGTTTGCATTATTGTGAATGGGTTATCAAACAACACATTTTAAATGGTTTTGATTAATTGTGAGACATTGTAAAATTCTATTTTTATCGCCGGAAATTTGAAATCCGGCCCAGTGTGCGGCGATCCAATAACGAACCCATAAGAGTGATTTAATGACTTCATTATAGACTCAACATAGAAAAAAGAATAAAACCTGTTTTACTAAAGATGATTTACATGAATGTAATTAAATTAGAATATTGCAGAGATGTAAGATTATGTGGACGAGAGATCACAGTAGAAACAAATTAGAAAAGTTTATGTTTTAAAGCGGAGAGGAATTTGTATATAAATGTGATCACATGAAAAATGAAATGTTAATTAAACTTTGTGTAATATATATTCAGTTTAATAAATTTATTAACGCTGAAGGAGTAAATGTAATGGCTAGACTAAAATTCCGTTTAGTTTATTAAAGTTAGAGTGCTAGTTATTCATAGGGTAGCAAAAAAGGAATGCATGAAATTGTTTGCAATTTTAGCTTAAAATCAGTAAGTTATTATAGTTTTTGAAGCAATTAATTGTAGTAGCAAATGAAAGTTGATATCAAATTAGCGTTAATTGTTTCCTAAAATAGAAACTTTTAAATTAAAATTGTAATTATTAATAGAATTCGCCGCATGGTATAAGGAAAACTGAACTTTATTTATAGGAGACATGAGATGAATCTTTGTAAGGAGTTGAGCGTCTCTTAGTTGTTTATTTGATTGAAGCAAACGAATAAACAAAAACACGAAATAGTTCTGAAAATTGCAATAACAGTCTTGTTTTTTTACGAATAGGGAATATACATGAAATTTAAATTGGGTTGAAATATTTTTTCCGCATCTTTATTGACCGGACATTTAGCCTCGACCACTATTTTGGTAATTAATATCCTTTTAAGTACTCAAAATTAATAAATGAATGCAAATTAAGCGAGGGAAATTCAAATTTGTAAAATGCAACACCGTTGGTTAAAACGAAAGTGACGCAACATACTATGTAAACAAGTTCGTATTGTTTACATTTGTGTGTCATTGCAGTCTTTTGGTTAGAAACAAACGTCAAAAACGTGAAGTTAAAAATGAGAACAGCTGTAGTAAACAAAGGACTGAACTGTCAGTAGTAATTGACGTCATTAACAGACCGCGCGAAAATGGCCGCATTTAAACAGCTCAAATTTTTTCTCCATTTTAAATATGTTTCTAAAGTTAATTACAGCATTTTTAAGCAGTATTTATATTTTTTACTATGTTATAACGGTGTAAACAGTGAATTAAAAAAACATGCATATTCCCTATTATCAAATTTACTAAATCTCCAACTTTCTCAAGAATTCGTCATTTTAGCGACACCTTGGCATATTTTACAAAAAGTCTTGATTTTACTAAATTGTGTTGACTCAAGTACTAAATCCACTAGACCCATCTTATTAACCTTGCTGAATCAGTAATTTCAACTGTAAATTGGCATCCAAGTTTAAATTCCATTAGATCACCTTTTGTGGCTTTATTAATCCCAAATTTACCTCCTCTCCCACAGACTAATTGATCATTTGCCTTTTTAAGCAATTAGACTAGTGAAATTATAGAAATGCCTGCTAATTTCCGGTAATACCGCGGCTGCAATAATTAAGCTCATTGTAATCTGCTTGGCGAGCATAATCGGGTGCGAGAAGGAGACGGGACGCGCCAAATTAAGGTTCCGATAGAAACGGGGCGCGTCTGCAATAATCTTTCACCATCTATGGAATACAAATGTCCTCGCCTCTCCGCAAACACGGATTACACCCCGATAACAACTTCACAAAAGGGCTCAGTTTCTTATCTACACTTTATTTATTACTTTGTAAACACTTATTTTATATATTGAGGAGAATAAATCAACCAGATACACTCGACAGAGAAGAATAGCTAAAAAAAAAGACTACATAGATTACTGACTGGACAAGCAATATCACACAGACAACACTGCACAGGCAAAACAAGAGAGAGTAGACCAGGCAGATAAAACCATACAGACAAGACCAGACAGACAAATTAGACTAGACAGTAACATCTAGGCAGTCAAGACTCAGCAGACAAGGCTAGACAGAGGAGACAAAAAAGACTAGACTGGATAGACAGGACTAGACGGACAGGATTAGATAGACAAGACTAGACAGGCAAGACTAGACTGACAAGACTAGAGGGACATGACTAGATAGACAAGACTAGACAGACAAGACTAGACAGACATCACTAGGCAGACAAGACTAGACATACAATACTAAACAGACAAGACTAGACAGACAAGACTAGAGAGACAAGACTAGACAGACAAGACTAGACAGACAAGACTAGACAGACAAGACTAGACAGACAAGACTAGACAGACAAGACTAGACAGACAAGACTAGACAGACAAGACTAGACAGACAAGACTAGACAGACGAGACTAGACAGACAAGACTAGACAGACAAGACTAGACAGACAAGACTAGACAGACAAGACTAGACAGACAAGACTAGACAGACAAGACTAGACAGACAAGACTAGACAGACAAGACTAGACAGACAAGACTAGACAGACAAGACTAGACAGACAAGACTAGACAGACAAGACTAGACAGACAAGACTAGACAGACAAGACTAGACAGACAAGACTAGACAGACAAGACTAGACAGACAAGACTAGACAGACAAGACTAGACAGACAAGACTAGACAGACAAGACTAGACAGACAAGACTAGACAGACAAGACTAGACAGACAAGACTAGACAGACAAGACTAGACAGACAAGACTAGACAGACAAGACTAGACAGACAAGACTAGACAGACAAGACTAGACAGACAAGACTAGACAGACAAGACTAGACAGACAAGACTAGACAGACAAGACTAGACAGACAAGACTAGACAGACAAGACTAGACAGACAAGACTAGACAGACAAGACTAGACAGACAAGACTAGACAGACAAGACTAGACAGACAAGACTAGACAGACAAGACTAGACAGACAAGACTAGACAGACAAGACTAGACAGACAAGACTAGACAGACAAGACTAGACAGACAAGACTAGACAGACAAGACTAGACAGACAAGACTAGACAGACAAGACTAGACAGACAAGACTAGACAGACAAGACTAGACAGACAAGACTAGACAGACAAGACTAGACAGACAAGACTAGACAGACAAGACTAGACAGACAAGACTAGACAGACAAGACTAGACAGACAAGACTAGACAGACAAGACTAGACAGACAAGACTAGACAGACAAGACTAGACAGACAAGACTAGACAGACAAGACTAGACAGACAAGACTAGACAGACAAGACTAGACAGACAAGACTAGACAGACAAGACTAGACAGACAAGACTAGACAGACAAGACTAGACAGACAAGACTAGACAGACAAGACTAGACAGACAAGACTAGACAGACAAGACTAGACAGACAAGACTAGACAGACAAGACTAGACAGACAAGACTAGACAGACAAGACTAGACAGACAAGACTAGACAGACAAGACTAGACAGACAAGACTAGACAGACAAGACTAGACAGACAAGACTAGACAGACAAGACTAGACAGACAAGACTAGACAGACAAGACTAGACAGACAAGACTAGACAGACAAGACTAGACAGACAAGACTAGACAGACAAGACTAGACAGACAACTAGAAATAAGTTAAAAAAAATCATCAGATGCCTGAACAGATCTTCATAAACTATAGCTAAGAACCTTCTCGATCACGTCAGTTTTCAAACGCAAGTTTGGATATTCGGAACTAGACAAACACTTGTGTCAAATTGGTTGGCGGATTAATTTTGTCAAGAAGGAAATGGGCGGATGATCATCATGCGCATGAACATATCTTCATAAATTATAGCTAAGAACCTCCACGTTCACGTCAGCTTTCAAATAAAAAAAAACTCATCAAAATCGGTCTATTTCTTTAGCAGCTACGATTCCACAAATAGCCACATATAGGGACAGACGGACAGACTGACACACACTAAAGTAAAGAATTTAGAGAAACGTTTTAGACAAAACTTGTTGCAAATTGAATGTTGTCTAAGAATCTTTTTAAAATTTGCAAAAATTTAGAAATTGATATTTACTTCACAGGTTTAATACCAGGTTATTTTGAACAAAAGCTAAATGTTTGACAGGTTATTACTTAGAACCTAGATGAAATAGACAAGAGTGTTTTAAATGAGAGTTATAGAGAATTTAATTCTCAATAAAAGTTGTTTTAACCAATTTTCTGCAATTTTGTGTTTTTATTCAGAAAATTACAAAAAAACGAGTGAAGGTTCAATTTGAGCTAAGTCAACTTTAAGGAATGATATCAGGAGAAGTAAACAAGTTAGACCAAAACTCTTTAGACAAAACTCTAATGCTTTATAAGAATTTACCTCCTTTGGTGTCGTATTAATGAATAACTCCATAAAAATTCTTGATGTATTATACAATGAAATCCAATTAAAGGATTGGAATATTCTGCTTAAGATATTGAATAGAACCAATGTTTCTTAGAACGTTCAGCGCCCCCGTGGCAAAAGTTGCTAACTAGTAAAAACGCACAGTGACGGGAGCACTATTCGGTCGTTGCCGATGTAATCTAGGTAAACGTAGATTTAATCTGGATTAGATTAGAGCCAGACAAATCCAGACTGAGGGGCCGAGACTTAAAATTAAGTCAATTTTTATAAAGGTCAGAAAATTTTCACCACGTCTATGTGTTTTGCTTAGTGACTCGAGTTGTTGTTATAGTAACAAAAAACATAAATCATTTAATAATGAAACTCCATTTGATTTACATTGGACTTTTATGCACCATTTTTATACTTTTGTACGCGATTATATAATGTATAATAATGGTCCTTCATTTGTGGTTGAGAAAATTTTATAAGAAAATAATGAAAGTTAGAAAACCAATGCCTGGGTCCCTTAAAAAGCCTGTGTGGCTCAGTGTGTGACCCGCGGGTCATAGGTTCGCCATTCCTGGTCTTGACTCATAAATTTATCTGTTTATATTAGCTTATCTGTCTAGACAAGCTTCTACTAATATTCGTTTTTCTGTCTAAACTAGACACTAGCTTCATGGTCATGCATGTAACTGTTTAGATTCTAGACAGACAATGTATTAACTAGATTATCAAGCCAAATCAAATTAATCAATGTATTCATTACATAACAATAGATTAACGTAAAATTAACTACCAAACGCGAGCGTGGCCAACATGTCGGCTGAGGTCAGACGCACGAAAAATGTCACGGACTCGCCGAGCTCTCAAAACACACTGGGATAAACCGGATATTTCATACCGCGGCGTGATTTTTTGCTAATTTAGCGCGGTCTCGACCCAGGTCGCGGCACCTGTCGGCCTCCTTTGGATAGAGGCCGAAAACCAATTAGACCAAGAGAAGTGGCCCGAACACACTTAAAAGATGAAAGCTGGAATACTTTGGACACATTCTCAGAAACGAAAAATACAGACTTCTCAAATTAATAATAAGAAGGAAGGATCGCAGGCAGAAAAGGACTCGAGCGTTGAAGAATATCGTGGGTAAAGAATTTGCGACAATGGTATGGTGAGACTACGACAAGTCTCTTTAGAAAAGCGATCGACAAAGCACGGATAGCGATAATGATTGCCAAAGTTCGAAGAGGACAGGGCACATAAAGAAGAAGTAAAGACTTATATATTTGGACAAGTAAAATTCTCGACTAATACAAGCTTATCTGTCTAGTTTAATACTAGTTTAATACATTGACTGGACAAAAACCTTGCAACTCAAACCCGTTGTTATAAGTAATTAATAATGTCACAATTTCTTAAATAATTGAGGTGGCACGCTGTGTCGCGATGATGTGTGTTTCGGGGGTGCAGTTGATGAATATGGTGTGTATAAAATTGATGTCTCGCTGACAGCACGTACAAGCGCGGCTGTCACGCGTGCCTTTTGTAAGGATTACCGATCATCCTCGCAGAAATAAAGCTTTGCATAATATCTCGCGACTTACATCCCCCGCCGTTACAGCCATTGTTGACGCAACGTATTACAATTTATGAAAATGTTTCGAATGCGAATGGATTTGCACAGCGCGTAAAAACTGCATTCAATAAACTAGTCTACATTGGAAATTAGGAACTGTCGAATATAAAGGCTATGCAATTAGGTCTTTACTTCTTAACTGCCAAATATTAAACCTTTCAGCCCCGAATTAAAAATTTCTTTTGTTAAACATTATTGATATCAAGCTTATCGTGAACTTCAATACCAAATTTGAACTGATTTGATTCAAAGGTATAGGGATTATAAAAAACATAGGTATACAAAACACCCAGTGAATAATTGTAAAAATATGGATAGATATAGTAAGTAGAGGCTTGCAAATGTTACGGTGGCAAATACTACCGGCAGGGCCGAAAGGGTTAAGGCTTAGTATATCTAGATTAGTTGATCCAAACTAGACTTGTGATTATATTTTCTTTGGCTTGTGCGTCAAGTTTAAAATTTCTAGTGCTGTTTGGTCCTAAAATGTTTTGAAACTTACTTGGAGTTTGGACCATTGGATGCGGCCGATGCAACGCACGGAATTCCTCCAGGCCAGTTTGGCGCCGTAAATAAGTTCGGTTTCCGTTAATTGGTAACTTCCGGTCGCCTCGATTTCCTTCTGGACCTGCTCTAATCGGGACATGTGAGCCGGCGTATTCAATCTGTAACAGCAACAACAAAGTAATTAAAACAAATTTGTTTGCATTGTAACGCTGGACTTGTCTAGCTTGTCCGATTATTTAATTGTTAATTTTACTGTGTCGCTTATTGTCGGTCTAATTTATAATTTTCATAGAACAAAGGGCTTTTTTGCTTTGTTAAGATTTTCTTTTTGTGAAAAATTAGCAAAATCTGCATTTTGTGTGGCGGATTAATTTGCACATGTAAAAATTACATAACAGGGAAAATATGTTTCGTTGAAATTAAATTTAAATTCAACAGAATTTGTATTTTCAGCCAATTATTTTAATAGACCGTTGCATTATGTAGGCGCATACCAATCTCAATACTTTAATATACAGGGTGATTCGGGAGGAAATGAAAATATTTTAAAGACTTATTTTCAGCAAAATAAGCTGATGTGTTAGTTTAGATCAGGGATGGCGAACCTATGACCCGCGGGTCAGACACTGACCCACACAGGCTTTTTAAGTGACCCAGGCATTGATTTTCTAACTTTTATTATTTTCTTATCAAAGTTTCTCAACCACAAAATTATGGATATTAAATATATCATTATATATCTGCTTGTTAAATTCAATGCTATGGTCAAATGAAATTAAACTAAACACAAAAATGAGGGTATACAAATCTATTGTAGAACCAATAACAACTTTTGGTTCAGAATGTTGGCAAGTTTCACAAAGAGATAAAAAAAGTATAGAAGTAGTAGAAATGGACTTTCTACGAAGAGCTTGTCAAACGTCCAAACTAGATCGTGTAAGAAATGAACATATAAGAAGACAGACGAAGAGAGTCTATGGCACTACAGACGACATAGAAACACGGCAATTAAAGTGGTATGGACACATGCAAAGGATGACTGGAGAAAGATGGCCAAAAATAGCATTCCAATATATACCAAGAGCAAGGAGAAGAAGAGGCAGACCAGCAATAAAATGGATAGATGGTATTAGATAGAGCCATAGAAGAAGATGGCTGGAGAGATAAGGAGAGGTGGAAAAAGAAGTGCGGGATGCGGCAAAGGCTGTAGGAACCTCGCTGTATAAAAAAAAATTATATCAAAGAGAATTTTTTTTTCTCCAATTTTTGTATTTTAAATATGTTGTATGTGAAGTACCATTATTATAATCGTGTTTAAAAGTATAAAAATCGTGAGTAAAAGTCAATGGAGTTTCATTATAAAATGAATTCTGTTTGTTGGTACTATAGCAACAACTCGCGTCACTAAACAAAAAACATAGACGAGGTAACAATTTTCTGACCTCACTTGACTTAATTTTAAGTCTCGGCCCCTCCATCTGAATTTGTCTGGCTCTAACATAACTTAATCTAATCCAGATTAAATCTACGTTTACCTAGATTACATCGACAACGACCAAATAGTGTTCGCGTCACTGTGCGTTTTTACTAGTTAGCAACTTTTGCTACGGTGGCGCTGAACGTTCTAAGAAACATTGGTTCTGTTCAATATCTTAAACAGAATATTCCACATCCTTTAATTATATTTCATTGTATAAACATCAGGAATTTTTATAGACTTATTCATTAATACGACACCAAAGGAGGCAATTTTTTTTTTTTTTTTTAATCATCTTTATTTCTTCTAAATATACAGGTTTTTTCATTTATTTATAAGGTACATTAAGAAATTACTTGCCACAGTGGCGAAGCCAGAGCGTGGCAAGGAGCTCTGCACTGAAATTATTAATAAATATTTACCTACATTTCCTTGTTTTAGCTTAATATTATTCTATAAAATAAAATAAAATGTCCTGCTATTATGTGGGAAAAATAAAAAAATTTTTTTTATAAAAAATTAACTAAAATGAACACCATAACTTTACCACCAAAAAATTAAATTATATATCTTCTAATTGTTGACTTAAGGGTAAGTCATTTGGGAGTATGAATAGAAAACCACAGAGCTGTAGATGTCTTCGGCAGCCATGGACCATTAGGCAGTGCTAGGTAGGCTCGTAGTAAATTAGAGAATTGACCAAAGTTATTGGCAGAACGGATCTCCAGAGGAAGCTCATTATACATCCTGGGACCGAGGTAGGACCAGTGTCCCATGCCATGCGAGGTAAATCTCCTGGGGGTGGCCAGGGTGCCGCTCACCTCCCTCCTGGTTCCATGGCCATGCTCGACCACACTGAATCGCCCTAGGGAATTCCACACACGTCGCATAACTATGAACTTATACAGCTCAGTTAGACGAAGTATCTGCAACTCCCGGTACATCGCACCTGCCGAATCCGTCCTCAGCTTACCCAGCATAGATCTTAATATATTATTTTGTGCCACCACGGCACTGTGCAATGAGGAGGTATAAGTGCCTCCCCACGACAGCAAACCATAACTGAGGACGGATTGAGCAAGAGCATAGTACACCATCTTGAGTGTGTCGATTTTCAGTATGCGACGTAGCCTGGCAAAAATATAAGTTAACCTATTTTGACGCCCTGTTAACAATTTAATTTGATTATTCCACCTAATATGTTGATCAATTTCAATACCAAGATATTTAATTGAGCTTATTTTTGAAATTTTGTTATTACAATTACATTGTGTTATTTGACAGTTACTATTGTGAATTATTAAATGGCTGTCTGAGGAAGGTTGACCGTTATCATATATAGAATATGTAATGAATTTAGTTTTTTCTATATTTAATGTTAATTTATTTAAGTCCATCCATTTTTTAACCCTATTTAAGCCACGCTCCGCAACTTTTAAGCATTGGTACCAGGAGGGAGCAGAGAATAATAAGATTGAATCATCGGCAAATGAATAGCATTTTCCCTGGATTTCCTCCTCAAGTGATGCTAGATCGTTCACGAAAACCAGGAATAGCACTGGACCGAGAACAGTTCCTTGAGGGATGACGTAGTTAGTTCCAACAAAGGTAGAACTTAGCGAACTTTCTAACTTAACCCGTTGCTCCCTTTCGTGCAAATAGCTCTCAAACCAGGCCAGTGCCGTTCCAAGTACTCCCACCTGTTTTAATTTATTCACTAGCAGGGCATGGGACACGGTTTCAAAGGCCTTAGCCAAGTCTAAAAAGATGGACAGGGACCTCACATGCGAATCTAATGAGGAGTATATCTCCGAGGCCACCGCGTCTATAGCATCGTGGGTGCCCAGGCCCTTTTGGAATCCATACTGTCTACAAGTAATTAAGTTATTATTTTCAAAAAAATTTGTAAATTGTTTTTTAACCACTTTTTCAATTATTTTGGCTATATTAGAAACCATAGTTATTGGTCTATAATTTTCTAGTACAGTTGGCTCTTTACTTTTAAAAATAGGTGTGATAATTGAGGTTTTTAAACATTTCGGAAATATACCAGTTACAAAGCTTAAATTTACTATATGAACTAAAGGTGTGAGTATGAATTCTTTAACTACTTTTATCATTTTTACTGTAACACCGTCCCATCCAGGGCCTGAGCCCCCCCTAAGTTGATCTATCGCTTCGGAGATACACGCCTCTCCAACTTCCATGATAACAAAGTGATGAGTTACTTCCTCACCCTCATCAGGCTCCCAATCCACCCCCGGCAAGGTCAAAGCCATCCTTGTTCCTACCGTACCGAAATGTTGGTTGAAGGCATTGGCACAAGCCACAGGCTCTCTTGCCACCTCCACCAATTCACCCTGAATATTAATAGATTTTATATTAAATTTTGTATTTTTACTGCCAATGGCTGAAGTTATTGTATCCCATACTAACTTGGTGTCGTTCGCTGCTTCAGTAATTCTATTTTTAAAATAATTGTCTTTTGCTATGCGTATTAAACTTCTGAATTTATTTTTGTACTTCTTACAGTATGATTTTAACCTGACATTAAATGGTTCTTTGCTCAATTTTTTATGTAGTTTATCTTTTTTTCTGAGCGAGACCATTAGACCTCTCGTCATCCATGGTTTCGTATTTTTTTGTTTGTGATTATTATTAATTGTTTTCATGGTAGACGAAAGGTCAATGTTCTCCCTCAGAATTCGTACAAATTTTAAAGCAGCAGTATTTGGATCATTGCAAGAACATACGTCAGACCAGTCTATATTGCGCATGAGATTCGAGAATTTGTCTATTTCAAATTTTTTTATAGTGCGTACATTATTATTTTCGGAATGGGTGCACCTTGTGACTGGGTGCTCGATAGCAAAAGAGACTGCTCTGTGGTCTGTAATATGGTAATTTAGAACTACAGCCTGAAGTTGATATTGAGTATCTATATTTGAGAAAATGTGGTCCAAGCATGAATCTGATGGTACCCCGCCCGTGTTTTGTCTTGTTACAGGATTAATTCTAGTAGTAATAGTGATCCTCGGCATGAATCCCCGCCCCACCATCAATCCCAGAAATTTATCACCTACATTAGACCTATGCTCATCGCGTATTTCAATATTAACATCTCCAATTAATATGGTATTGTACGACAAAAATGGCTCAATTTGTTCCAAAAACAAGTCACAATCTCCCGATGGAGATCTGTATATTGCCATGATATTAATTTTTATAAAATCAGAGTTTACATTAAGAAACATACAGTTGCATTCAGATAGATTTTGTTCCCTTATTTCTATGTTCTGGGCCAATTCATTTCTGACGTACAAAACCATACCACTATTTTGATTGAAATTATTCATTGTATAATGAGCTTTATAATTTGGTATATTATAAATCTCGTTAGTTATAAGATCCCTGCCGCCAAACCAGCATTCCCCTAACACAATAATGTCAAACCGGACATCCATAGCCCCCAAAACCACCTCCAACTCATCAAAATTTCTATTCATACTCCTTATGTTTTGGTAAAAACATGTTAAAAAATTACGTTTAAAACTAAAAATGTCTTTATAATTATCAGTGAGGTTACATTGTATATTAAATTGATCTATTCTATTTTGTATATCTATTTTGAGAAAAATATGAGTTTACAGGTTAAGAAAAAAAACTGAAAAAAGTACAGCTTTGTTTACAATAACAGAAATATTAACAATTTATCGAACTACTCGTTATTTGAAAAAAATACATTTAAGTCTGTCAGTAGGGACAATTTTATTAGTTGAAGTTTCATCTTTCTTTATGTAGACTTTACCATCCCTGACCCAGGTGAATTTATATCCAGCCCCAGTTGCTGCGGCCCTAACCTGGGCTACCCATTTACTTGTCTCAGCCGTGATATGCTCTTGACAACTAATTCGTCCGTTTCCTAAGGCTGCTGAAATTACTGATGCAGACACTCCAGGACCTGACCCATCTTTTCTTGCTTCCTTTTTAAATGTCTCAAGGAATGAGTTTCGCATATCTCTTCTGACAAACTTAACCACGATAGGCCGTGGCAAATCAGTACGGGAAGACGGAAGTCTATGAGAAGTGCTTATGTCATTTATATCAGGTTTAATACCAATTTGTTTTGCCACAGTTAACACAATATAATTTGTATTTTCGTTTTTTGTATCTAATATACCTCGCAAAATCAAATTATCTCGCCTGACATATTGTTCATATGATTCAACTTTAGCTGCTAGCTTTTTGTTTTCTTCTTTTAGTACTTCATTCTCTTTTACTAAGGAATCCATTTCTTTACCAAACCTCTTTTCTAATTTATCCAACTTCTCATCTAACTTTTTTTCAATTCTATTTACAAACTTACTCATTATATTTTCAATTTGAGATTCAGTAAGACCGGGGGAGTCCATCTCTTCTGTTTGTTGGGTTTTTAAAATGCTTTCTCTGCGACTATTTGTACACAGAGAGCACCTCCAAGTATTTAGTTTTTGTTCCTTAATTAAGTACTGGTAATCATCATTATTAATATTACCACATTTTAATGCTATGTGAAAAACTCCCAAGCAAGCCGAACATTGAATATTTTTACTGCTTCTAGAAATTTGTTGTTGACAGGAAGCAGAAACAACCATTTTATACCATTTGTTATTGATTGTCTAATTACGAATTGAACATTTGTCCAGTGTCGGGGTATCAATCACTATCAATCCACTCAAGTCAATATTAATAAAATGAATTTTATTTGTTAAAGTTTACTTAATTCACTTTATTAGTTAGTAAACGAAAACTTTGTTTTATTCGTCCCTCGATTTTTTTCGAATTGAAATTCACTATTAAAGAATACGGTGATACGCCAGGTCGAACGTAGATAAAGATACCACGCGGTTTCACACCGACCGGTGCACAAAAACTAATTTAAGATAAGTTATCAAATATTTTAACAAAATCATTCACAGAAATTAAAGAAATAAGTATATAATACAATAAATTTAGGTACTGTTTATATTATTTTTCACTTGGAAAGCAAAACATTAATGACATCTTAAACGGCACAAAAGCGATGTGTCACGGTTGAACTCTCGAACGAGACTAATTCTTATAAAGCATTAGAGTTTTATCTAAAGAGTTTTTGACTAACTTGTTTACTTCTCCTGATATCATCCCTTAAAGTTGACTTGGCCCAAATTGAACCTTCACTCGGTTTTTTGCAATTTTTTTTGCATAAAAACAAAATTGCAGAAAATTGGTTAAAACAACTTTTATTGAGAATTAAATTTTCTGTAACTCATATTTAAAACACTTTTGTCTATTTCATCTAGGTTCTGAGTAATAAACTGTTAAACATTCAGCTTTTTTTCAAAATAACCTGCTGTTAAACCAGTGAGGTAAATATCAAGTTCTTATAACGTCATGCGAAATTTTTGCAAATTTTAAAAATATTCTTAGACAACATTAAATTTGCAACATTAAGTTTTGTCCACAAAGTTTCCCTAAATTCTTTACTTTATTGTGTGTTAGTCTGTCCGTCTGTTACTATATGTGGCTGTTTGTGGAATCGTAGCTCCTAAACAAATAGACTGATTTTGATGCGGTTTTTTTATTTGAAAGCTGGCGTGAGCGAGGAGGTTCTTAGGTATAAATTATGAAGATATGCTCATGTGCATGATGACCATCCTCTCATTTCCTTCTTGAAAAAAAATTTTTTCCTGATTTTTTTTTGGTTACACGAAGGAAATCGAAGTGCTGAAAACGGTTTTACAGTTTATTTCGCTCTAAAGTTACAAATAAACAAATTTTATATTTTTTTTCGGTGTACACAATCACACATTTCCTACTGATTTGACGCTGTCATAACTTTTGAACCGATCACCACAGATACTTCTATTCCTTACCAATCGATTCAGTGTCCCAAAATTAGTCGAAGAACGTATATACTACTCCCTGGGTAGCTTTCAGTTAAGAAATACCATCGACTCGGGAAGTTAGACCGCGGAAACGACGAAATGTGATAAAATCATTTTTTTCAAAATCGTTATTTTTTGAGTCACAGCAAAATTTAAAAACGTTTCTGAAAGCATTTTTGCTGCTGATTACAGATATGCAAATTATATTTCGCTAGCTCTTTCAGTTCACTTTCGCCTACAAAAATTGAAGAAATTTTTATGAAATTTCGGCGCTCTAGTGGAAATCTTGGAAAGTCGTGAATTTCCAGCGGTCAATCTTAGTGTATCCACAGGAAAATGACCTTCTGAAAACGATGCCGCAATCCGTTTTTAATTACCTTCAACGGTTTCCGAGATATCTACTTAGCAAATCGAGAATCGGATAAATTTCAGTTTGAAATTTATCGACGAATTACTGAATATTTCCGGACAATTTACCCATCGAGTTGTTCGTCTTGTCGTGTAGTTTCTGTGTGCCCAACATGATTTCGCTGCTCTTTACCGTTTTCGAAAAAATCAAAAAAAACCGAAAAAACATGTATTTTTCGAACGAAATGATGATTTTTGTCGAAATTTTTTTAACAATTGTTTTTCGTGATTTTTGTTTGGTTACACGAAGGAAATCGAAGAGCTGAAAACGGTTTTCCAGTTTATTTCGCTCTAAAGTTACAATTTAACAAATTTTATATTTTTTTCGCTGTACACAATCACACATTTCCTAGTGATTTGACGCTGTCATAACTTTTGAACCGCTCACCACAGAGACTTCTAGTCTTCACCAATCGATTCAGCTTCCCAAAATTAGTCAGAGAACGTATATAATATTCCTGGAAAGCTGTCAGTTAAGAAATACCATCGACTCGGGAATTCTAGACCAAGGAAACGACGAAATGCGAGTAAATCATTTTTTTTCAAAATCGTTATTTTTTGAGTCACAGGAAAATTTAAAAAATTTCTGAAAGAATTTTTGCTGCTGATTACAGATATGCAAATTATATTTCGCTAGCTCTTTAGGTTTACTTTCGCCTGCAAAAATTGAACACATTTTTATGAAATTTCGGCGCTCTAGTGGAGATCTCGGAAAGTCGTGAATTTCCAGCGGACAATCTTAGTGTATACATAAGAAATTGGCCTTCTGAGAACGATGCCGCAATCCTTTTTTACTTATCTGCTATCGTTTCCGAGATATCTACTTAGCAAATCGAGAATCGGGTAAATTTCAGTTTAAGTTTAGAAGAATATTCAGAAATTTATCAACGAATTATTAAATATTTCCGGACAATTTACACATCGACTTGTTCGTCTTTTCGTGTAGTTTCTGTGTGCCCAGAATGATTTCGCTGCTCTTTACCGTTTTCGAAAAAAATCGAAAAAAACCAAAAAATCATGTATTTTTCGAACGAAATGATGGATTTTTTTTGTCGAATTTTTTTTTCAAATTTTTTACGTGATTTTTTTTTGGTTACACGAAGGAAATCAAAGTGCTGAAAACGGTTTTCCAGTTTATTTCGTTCTACAGTTACAAATAAACAAATTTTATATTTTTTTTCGCTATACACAATCACACATTTCCTACTGATTTGACGTTGTCCTAACTTTTGAACCGCTCACCACAGAGACTTCTAGTCTGCACCAATCGATTCAGCGTCCCAAAATTAGTCGGATAACGTATATAATATTCCTTGGGAAGGTTTCAGTTAAGAAATACCACGACTCGGGAAGTCTAGACCGCGAAAATGACGAAATGCTAGAAAATCGATTTTTTAAAAATCGTTATTTTTTGAGTCATAGCAAAATTTAAAAACGTTTTTAAAATCATTTTTGCTGCTAATTACAGATATGCAAATTATATTTCGCTAGCTCTTTCGGTTCACTTTCGCCTGCAAAAATTGAAGTAATTTTTATGAAATTTCGGCGCTCTAGTGGAGATATCGGAAAGTCGTGAATTTCTATTGGACAATCTTAGTGTATCCATAGGAAAATGACCTTCTGAAACCGATGCCGCAATCCGTTTTTAATTATCTGCAACCGTTTCTGAAATATCTACTTAGCAAATCGAGAATCGCGTAAATTTCAGTTTGAGATTTATCGACGAATTATTGAATATTTCTGGACAATTTACACATTGACTTGTTCGTCTTATCGTGCAGTTTCTGTGCGCCCAAAATGATTTCGCTGCTCTTTACCGTTTTTTAAAAATTCGAAAAAAACCGAAAGAGCATGTATTTTTCGAAGGAAATTATGGAAAAATTTTGTCGGAAATTTTTTAGCAAATTTGTTTCGTGTTTTTTTTTGGTTACACGAAGGAAATCGATGTGCTGAAAACGATTTTCCAGTTTATTTCGCTCTAAAGGTACAATTTAACAAATTTTATATTTTTTTTCGCTGCACACAATCATACATTTCCTACTGAGTTGACGCTGTTATAACTTTTGAACCGCTCACCACAGAGACTTCTAGTCTTCACTAGTCGATTCAGCGTCCCAAAATTAGTCGGAGAACGTATATAGTATTCTCTGGGAAGCGTCCAGTTAAGAAATACCATAGACTCGGGAAGTCTAGACCGCGGAAACGACGAAATGCGAGAAAATCGATTTTTTCAAAATCGTTATTTTTTGAGTCACAGCAAAATTTAAAAACGTTTCTGAAAGCATTTTTGCTGCTGATTACAGATATGCAAATTATATTTCGCCAGCTCTTTCGGTTCACTTTCACCTGCAAAAATTGAAGAAATTTTTATGAAATTTCGGCGCTCTAGTGGAGATCTCGGAAAGTCGTGAATTTCCCGCGGACAATCTTAGTGTACCTATAGGAAAATGACATTCTGAAAACGATGCCGCAATCCGTTTTTAATTATCTACAACCGTTTCCGAGATATCTACTTAGCAAATCGAGAATCGGGTAAATTTCAGTTTGAAATATCTCGGCGAATTGTTGAATCTTTCCGAACAATTTACACATCGACTTGTTCGTCTTGTCGTGCAGTTTCTGTGTGCCTAAAATGATTTCGCTGCTTTTTACCGTTCTCTAGAAAATCGATAAAAACGGAAAAAGCACATATTTTTCGAACGAAATGATGGAAAATCTTTGCTGAGTCTGCGTTTTACTGCGAGCGTGAACGGCTGTGCGAGCGAACACAGTTATTCTATCAGCAAAAATAATTTCTAATTTCTGGGAATTTGTTTAGTGTTTAGTTATATTAATACAAGTTTTGGTTGATATAAAAAATAGTTATATTCAGAACAGTAACAAAAATAATAATCTGAACAACGCTTACTCGAAACCGAGAGCTTAGATCAAACTCCACTTCGGAAAAAAGGAATTTCCTTGATGATCCTGATTTTCTGGAATTGATTTCGGGTATGATTAGAAAAGAAGTAGAACCTCTAACTGTTGTCATAACTCAACTTACGGAACAACTGAAAATTCTAACATGTAAGAACGAGGAATTATTAAAAATCCACGCTGCCGACAAGGATGAATCAAGGCCATCAAATGAACGCAAAGAAGTAGAAATCCATATACCTGAGGCGGACCCAAAACCCGATAAAAACCTGGGAAAAAATATATTCGGAGGAGAATGTTCCACCGCAAAAAATGATTCGAATTTAATATCAATTGAAGATAAGGAACCAAATAAACTGGATAAAAAAGATGTCTGGGAGACACCTAAATATAAACAGAGACGTTCCCGTAAAATTAACACAATCCACGGGACTAACGACGATTGTATCCTAATCATGGCGGCTATTAGATATCAACACCTGCATGTCTATAGGTTAGAGCCTACATTAACGGAAAATGACGTACTCCAATATTTACATGCAAAAAAATTTGAATCTATACGCTGTAAAAAATTGTTATCCAAACACCCGGAGGAGTACTCCTCATTCAATATCTCGGTTCCAGCTGAGAAATTCAACGATTTAATGAATCCCGATACTTGGCTGCGGAACGTCTGCATAAATCGTTTTTTTCCAGTTTATAGAAAAAACGAAAGCAAAAGCGTAAAATGCAAAAAAGTGGAAATAAATTCGAACAGCACCCCCTATGTGATGTTCATTAATCAAAACGTCCAGTCAATTGGGAACTCGATTGATAGGATTGAATACATGCTGGAAAAGTATTACCACTGCAGATTCTTGATACTTACTGAACATTGGAAAAACTCCCAGCAACTAGAACTACTAAAAATTAGCAAATTTGAACTGGCCTCTTACTTTTGTCGAGAAGAAGGACAGCATGGGGGTTCGGCTATCTATTGCAGAAGTGAATTAATATTTAAAACAAGATATGATATTAATAGGATTTCAGAAGTTCGAGTTTTTGAATGTTCAGGAATTGAAACAAAAATTAACGAGAAGTTACTAATAATAATAAGCATCTATAGAGCCCCATTAACGAACGTAAAAGGTTTTTTCCTCAAATTACAACAACTGCTAATATTGCTTCATAAGAAAAAGAGTTACTTTGTAATAGCTGGAGACTTTAATATAAATGTGTTAAAAAACACGAATACTAGCCAGCAATTTTTATCATTGCTAGAGTCGTTTAACGCGAGACTCATTTCAAAAGAAGTAAGTCACCCTGAATATGGAACATGTATTGACAATTTCATTGCTAAAATTAATGTACCATTCAGCATTAGAACTAGAGACCATCATATCTCAGATCATTATACTCAACTGCTAACTCTGGAGTTCGAAAAGGAGGATGCATGTACCAATATAAAACAAGCTACAAGATTATATAATGAAGTGAATTTGAAACACCATACCCAACTTATGGAAATCGTAGAATGGAATGAATTATTTGATGTTGACTGTAATAACATTAATAAGCAATGGAACCTGTTCGAGGACATTTTCATGAGGAATTTTAATGAAGCCTTTCCCAAAGTCCCTAGGCGAAATAAATGTACAAGTGTAAGGGTCTTTACCAACCCTCAACTTATATATAGAATAGGAGAATAATATCGTGTTTAGATAAATATAATATAATAAATTTCCAGCAACATGGCTTTATTAAAGGTCGGAGCATAGAAACTGCCTGCTACCAATTCATAAATGCAATATCAATAAATCTAGAAGAGTGTAATATTCCATCCGGTATGTTGATGGACCTGTCAAAGGCATATGACTTAGTGGACCATAACCTGCTGTCAGGGAAACTGTATAAATATGGAATAAGGGGCGTTGCTCTTGATTGGGTAAAATCATTTCTACATGATAGACAACAGATAACCAAGCTTCATACTCCACACGGATTTGTTTATTCTTCTTCAAGAATTGTCAACATGGGCATCCCTCAAGGAAGTACGATTGGGCCTCTGTTATTCACAATATTCATTAATGATCTACACCAAATACCGATTGCTCAAGAGCATTTGATGGTTAATTATGCAGACGACACATCCTTACTCATTATCAACAAGACCGTAGATGATATTATTCCAAATGCGAATACTATGATGTCGTCAATGATTTCATGGTTTCATACCAATAAATTAATAATAAATAAGGATAAAACTCAAGTTATAATCTTTCAAACTAAAAGAGACACAAACCAATACCTTCCGACAATACGAATTGATGAAGAAAACCTCGATGTGCAACATTCAGTTCGGCTCCTTGGACTTTATATAGACCAATCGCTCGATTGGACTACACATATTCATCGTGTCACAGAGAGTCTGAACAAGGCAGTTTTTGCGATGAGATCACTCCAGAGCTATATAGACACAGGAGCTCTTAGAATGGTGTATTTCGCCATATTCCACTCCCATTTAAGATTTGGTATAATGTTATGGGGAAATAGCATCCATATAAAAAATGTTTTTAGAATTCAGAAACAAGCTATTCGTATTCTGAATCATTTACAATATAGAGAATCCTGCAGAGGTCTGTTCAAAACAGCCAACATTTTAACTACCACTGCAACATATATATATGAATCCATACTTTTCATTGCAAAACATAGGCACTTATTCGTGAGTTTCAACAAGCCCAACGAAAGAATAACAAGATTCAGTAAGGAAGACTTTCAGCTCCCTCACCATAGATTGACGCTTACAGAAAAAAATCCACCTTACAGCAACACGAAAATGTACAACATGCTACCAAGAAAAATAAAACAATTATTGAATTTAAACCTGTTCAAAAAGGAACTCTATAAACTCCTAGCGGATATAGAACCATATAATTTGGAGGAATTATTCTTAGAGGCCAACAAAGTTAATTACCATGCAGATGTTAATTAGACCTCACAGCATCACTTTTTTTTCCTTTGACACATTTCATTTAGAATATTTTATATCCTTAAATAATGAAATAAGCTTATTTGATTTGATTTGATTTGACTAGACAGACAAGACTAGACAGACAAGACTAAACAGACAAGACTAAACAGACAAGACTAGACTGTCTTCATCGCCAGGTTCAATGAACGATGATTGAACGAGTCATCGGTCATTGAAACTGACTACCAGTTTCATTTATAAACGCGCAAATAATTGTATTGAACTGGGTGGTGGAGTTATCGAAAATTTAACGTAAATGAATGCAGCTAGTTTCGAATGATTTGAATTTGAATAATTAATGCCGCAGCATTAAGAATGCGATCTAGTAGCGCATCCCTTGTGTCCACTTTCATGGCATAAACTAACGACTTCGTCCATCCCCAAAGACAAAAATCTATGGGAGTGAGATCCGGTGATCGTGTGCGTCTCCTCTGCCAATCCAGCGATCGCCGAAATGGGTATTTAGAAAATTTCCCACAATATTTGCACAATGAGGAGGTGCTCCATCCTGTTGGAAGATAATACGTCGTCGAATATGCAAAGGTGCTTCGTCCAATATTTCCTCCAAATGGTCTTCCAAAAAATGTAAATAACCTTCTCCAGAAGGGCGGCCATAAAATACAAAAGGATCAAACAATTGATCATTTAGAATACCGCACCAAACATTAATTCTAAACCGATGTTGTAAATTGTGGTTCTTGCGTGCCATGGGGGTTTACCTACTATAAAATCCTCATCAATCCAAAGACTACAATTCAGATTCCCGTTTCTTCAAGATTCCCGTTTAGGCCTGAGCTGCTTTTACCATGAAAGGAGCTGCATCTGATATAAAGAGTAAAATCGA
The DNA here is from genome assembly GCA_944588485.1 of Phosphuga atrata. Classification (NCBI taxonomy): domain Eukaryota; kingdom Metazoa; phylum Arthropoda; class Insecta; order Coleoptera; family Silphidae; genus Phosphuga; species Phosphuga atrata. The sequence continues at coordinate 79,309 of CALYMW010000341.1, read as the reverse complement.
ATCTCGATTAAAACTTTCTCACAGAAACTTTGATCGAATCATCAAATTAAAAACTTCCTACCAAACAAATATTGAATTATTTGCAACTACAATATATTTAACCGAGTTTATTGAATTATATTTTTCTGCAAAGTTTTAAAAAAAAATACATTAATTCCAACAATTCAAACCTAAATACTACGATATTTTTCCGAAAATCCAATCACATTTCAAGCAGTTCCCTTATCTCCAGCAACAAAAACTCTCCCTCGCTTCTCCGTCCTCGAACATATTACATAAACCGATTATACAATCGCAACTCACTCCAACATGTTGCACTGCAATAAAACACGATCCACGAACATTTCCCGCTTCATCCTGCAGTCGCCAAGTTATTTAGAACACCAATATCATTCGATTGCTAATAAATGTCGATCTGTCTTTACTAGAACACCCAAAGGATTTCACCGCCCACATTGTTTTACTTCCGCAAGTATTTTCATGAAATTTGCAAACAAATGGCCTGGCCTTGCATTGTCAGCACATATGCTGGTCTGTATCTTGGTCCTCTATAGTTTTTTTTTGCTTAATCTTGTCTGTATAGTATTGTGTGTCTAGTCTTGTCTGTCTAGTCTTGTCTGTCTAGTCTTGTCTGTCTAGTCTTGTCTGTCTAGTCTTGTCTGTCTAGTCTTGTCTGTCTAGTCTTGTCTGTCTAGTCTTGTCTGTCTAGTCTTGTCTGTCTAGTCTTGTCTGTCTAGTCTGGTCTGTCTAGTCTTGTCTATCTAGTCTTGTCTGTCTAGTCTTGTCTGTCTAGTCTTGTCTGTCTAGTCTTGTCTGTCTAGTCTGGTCTGTCTAGTCTTGTCTATCTAGTCTTGTCTGTCTAGTCTTGTCTGTCTAGTCTTGTCTGTCTAGTCTGTCTAGTCTTGTCTGTCTAGTCTTGTCTGTCTAGTCTTGTCTGTATAGTCTTGTCTGTCTAGTCTTGTCTGTCTAGTCTTGTCTGTCTTGTCTGTCTTGTCTTGTCTGTCTAGTCTTGTATGTCTAGTCTTGTATGTCTAGTCTTGTCTGTCTAGTCTTTTCTAGTCTTGTCTGTCTAGTCTTTTCTAGTCTTGTCTGTCTAGTCTTGTCTTTCTAGTCTTGTCTAGTCTTACCTATCTAACCTAATCTGTCTTGTATTGTCTGCCTAGTCTTTGGTTTATCTAGTCATGTCTGTATAATCTTCTTGAATCTGTTTGTGCATTAATTGCTATCAATATTAAACGGTGCATTTCAAGTGTGTTAATTTAGTTTTAGAGCGCTTGGGGTTGTGCAGTTTGTTGGACCCACAGGGAGGTCGAATAAATATCTTTGCAGGAATATCCTGTGCACGTGTGGTTCAATATTTAACCTCTAAATTAGCCGGTTTACCTTTAATATTCCAGTTAGTGAGCAACCTCTCGAGAATTGCTGATTGTTAAGGCCGGATCGAGCTATTGAAAATCGTGATAAGGGTGGAAGAGTCGCGGTCGGGGTTTCGGATGTGGGAGGCTACAGCCCGTGCCTGCTCTATCACTTATCTAATTTTATTGGCAAGAACGGCCTTTTATTTCGTTCGAGGATTTAATGGGGACGTTTTGTCGAGATTTCTTTAACACAATGATGCAGACATGACAACAAAAAAACTCTAGAATTTCAGTATTATGGTACATAGACATCCTGTACAGACTAGCATAGGAGAAACTAGCCAGACCACACAAAACGCAATGAATTTTCTAACTGAACTAGTATCGAGATGAACTTTTGTTCAAATGAACTAATGTCTAAATCAGTTTGTGCATTAATGAACTAATATCTAAATCAATTTTTGTATGAATGAACTAATGCCTATATCAGTTTGTGTATGAATGAACTAATGTCTAAATCAATTTGCGTAAGAATGAACTAATGTCTAAATCAATTTGTGTAAGAATGAACTAATGTCTAAATCAATTTGTGTAAGAATGAACTAATGTCTAAATCAATTTGTGTAAGAATGAACTAATGTCTAAATCAATTTTTGTAAGAATGAACTAATGTCTAAATCAATTTGTGTAAGAATGAACTAATGTCTAAATCAATTTGTTGTGTAAGAATGAACTAATGTCTAAATCAATTTGTGTAAGAATGAACTAATGTCTAAATCAATTTGTGTAAGAATGAACTAATGTCTAAATCAATTTGTGTAAGAATGAACTAATGTCTAAATCAATTTGTGTAAGAATGAACTAATGTCTAAATCAATTTGTGTAAGAATGAACTAATGTCTAAATCAATTTGTGTAAGAATGAACTAATGTCTAAATCAATTTGTGTAAGAATGAACTAATGTCTAAATCAATTTGTTGTGTAAGAATGAACTAATGTCTAAATCAATTTGTGTAAGAATGAACTAATGTCTAAATCAATTTGTGTAAGAATGAACTAATGTCTAAATCAATTTGTGTAAGAATGAACTAATGTCTAAATCAATTTGTTGTGTAAGAATGAACTAATGTCTAAATCAATTTGTGTACGAATGAACTAATGTCTAAATCAATTTGTGTAAGAATTAACTAATGTCTAAATCAATTTGTTGTGTAGGAATGAACTAATGTCTAAATCAATTTGTGTAAGAATGAACTAATGTCTAAATCAATTTGTGTAAGAATGAACTAATGTCTAAATCAATTTGTGTAAGAATGAACTAATGTCTAAATCAATTTGTGTAAGAATGAACTAATGTCTAAATCAATTTGTTGTGTAAGAATGAACTAATGTCTAAATCAATTTGTGTACGAATGAACTAATGTCTAAATCAATTTGTGTAAGAATGAACTAATGTCTAAATCAATTTGTGTAAGAATGAACTAATGTCTAAATTAATTTGTGTAAGAATGAACTAATGTCTAAATCAATTTGTTGTGTAAGAATGAACTAATGTCTAAATCAATTTGTGTACGAATGAACTAATGTCTAAATCAATTTGTTGTGTAAGAATGAACTAATGTCTAAATCAATTTGTGTAAGAATGAACTAATGTCTAAATCAATTTGTGTAAGAATGAACTAATGTCTAAATCAATTTGTGTAAGAATGAACTAATGTCTAAATCAATTTGTGTAAGAATGAACTGATGTCTAAATCAATTTGTGTAAGAATGAACTGATGTCTAAATCAATTTGTGTAAGAATGAACTAATGTCTAAATCAATTTGTGTAAGAATGAACTAATGTCTAAATCAATTTGTGTAAGAATGAACTAATGTCTAAATCAATTTGTTGTGTAAGAATGAACTAATGTCTAAATCAATTTGTGTACGAATGAACTAATGTCTAAATCAATTTGTGTAAGAATTAACTAATGTCTAAATCAATTTGTGTAAGAATGAATTAATGTCTAAATGAATTTGTGTAAGAATGAACTAATGTCTAAATCAATTTGTTGTGTAAGAATGAACTAATGTCTAAATCAATTTGTGTAAGATTGTACTAATGTCTAAATCAATTTGTGTAAGAATGAACTAATGTCTAAATCAATTTGTGTAAGAATGAACTAATGTCTAAATCAATTTGTGTAAGAATGAACTAATGTCTAAATCAATTTGTGTAAGAATGAACTAATGTCTAAATCAATTTGTATAAGAATGAACTAATGTCTAAATCAATTTGTGTAAGAATGAACTAATGTCTAAATCATTTTGTGTAAGAATGAACTAATGTCTAAATCAATTTGTGTAAGAATGAACTAATGTCTAAATCAATTTGTGTAAGAATGAACTAATGTCTAAATCAATTTGTTGTGTAAGAATGAACTAATGTCTAAATCACTTTGTGTAAGAATGAACTAATGTCTAAATCAATTTGTGTAAGAATGAACTAATGTCTAAATCAATTTGTGTAAGAATGAACTAATGTCTAAATCAATTTGTGTAAGAATGAACTAATGTCTAAATCAATTTGTGTAAGAATGAACTAATGTCTAAATCAATTTGTGTAAGAATGAACTAATGTCTAAATCAATTTGTTGTGTAAGAATGAACTAATGTCTAAATCAATTTGTGTACGAATGAACTAATGACTAAATCAATTTGTGTAAGAATTAACTAATGTCTAAATCAATTTGTTGTGTAAGAATGAACTAATGTCTAAATCAATTTGTGTAAGATTGAACTAATGTCTAAATCAATTTGTGTAAGAATGAATTAATGTCTAAATCACTTTGTGTAAGAATGAACTAATGTCTAAATCAATTTGTGTAAGAATGAATTAATGTCTAAATCACTTTGTGTAAGAATGAACTAATGTCTAAATCAATTTGTGTAAGAATGAACTAATGTCTAAATCAATTTGTGTAAGAATGAATTAATGTCTAAATCACTTTGTGTAAGAATGAACTAATGTCTAAATCAATTTGTGTAAGAATGAACTAATGTCTAAATCAATTTGTGTAAGAATGAACTAATGTCTAAATCAATTTGTGTAAGAATGAACTAATGTCTAAATCAATTTGTTGTGTAAGAATGAACTAATGTCTAAATCAATTTGTGTACGAATGAACTAATGACTAAATCAATTTGTGTAAGAATTAACTAATGTCTAAATCAATTTGTTGTGTAAGAATGAACTAATGTCTAAATCACTTTGTGTAAGAATGAACTAATGTCTAAATCAATTTGTGTAAGAATGAACTAATGTCTAAATCAATTTGTGTAAGAATGAACTAATGTCTAAATCAATTTGTGTAAGAATTAACTAATGTCTAAATCAATTTGTGTAAGAATGAACTAATGTCTAAATCAATTTGTGTAAGAATGAACTAATGTCTAAATCAATTTGTTGTGTAAGAATGAACTAATGTCTAAATCAATTTGTGTACGAATGAACTAATGACTAAATCAATTTGTGTAAGAATTAACTAATGTCTAAATCAATTTGTTGTGTAAGAATGAACTAATGTCTAAATCAATTTGTGTAAGATTGAACTAATGTCTAAATCAATTTGTGTAAGAATGAATTAATGTCTAAATCACTTTGTGTAAGAATGAACTAATGTCTAAATCAAATTGTGTAAGAATGAATTAATGTCTAAATCACTTTGTGTAAGAATGAACTAATGTCTAAATCAATTTGTGTAAGAATGAACTAATGTCTAAATCAATTTGTGTAAGAATGAACTAATGTCTAAATTAATTTGTGTAAGAATGAACTAATGTCTAAATCAATTTGTGTAAGAATGAATTAATGTCTAAATCAATTTGTGTAAGAATGAACTAATGTCTAAATCAATTTGTGTAAGAATGAACTAATGTCTAAATCAATTTGTTGTGTAAGAATGAACTAATGTCTAAATCACTTTGTGTAAGAATGAACTAATGTCTAAATTAATTTGTGTAAGAATGAACTAATGTCTAAATTAATTTGTGTAAGAATGAACTAATGTCTAAATCAATTTGTGTAAGAATGAACTAATGTCTAAATCAATTTGTGTAAGAATGAACTAATGTCTAAATCAATTTGTGTAAGAATGAACTAATGTCTAAATCAATTTGTTGTGTAAGAATGAACTAATGTCTAAATCAATTTGTGTAAGAATTAACTAATGTCTAAATTAATTTGTGTAAGAATGAACTAATGTCTAAATTAATTTGTGTAAGAATGAACTAATGTCTAAATCAATTTGTGTAAGAATGAACTAATGTCTAAATCAATTTGTGTAAGAATGAACTAATGTCTAAATCAATTTGTTGTGTAAGAATGAACTAATGTCTAAATCACTTTGTGTAAGAATGAACTAATGTCTAAATTAATTTGTGTAAGAATGAACTAATGTCTAAATCAATTTGTGTAAGAATGAACTAATGTCTAAATCAATTTGTGTAAGAATGAACTAATGTCTAAATCAATTTGTTGTGTAAGAATGAACTAATGTCTAAATCAATTTGTGTAAGAATTAACTAATGTCTAAATTAATTTGTGTAAGAATGAACTAATGTCTAAATTAATTTGTGTAAGAATGAACTAATGTCTAAATCAATTTGTGTAAGAATGAACTAATGTCTAAATCAATTTGTGTAAGAATGAACTGATGTCTAAATCAATTTGTGTAAGAATGAACTGATGTCTAAATCAATTTGTGTAAGAATGAACTAATGTCTAAATCAATTTGTGTAAGAATGAACTAATGTCTAAATCAATTTGTGTAAGAATGAACTAATGTCTAAATCAATTTGTGTAAGAATGAACTGATGTCTAAATTAATTTGTGTAAGAATGAACTAATGTCTAAATTAATTTGTGTAAGAATGAACTAATGTCTAAATCAATTTGTGTAAGAATGAACTAATGTCTAAATCAATTTGTGTAAGAATGAACTAATGTCTAAATCAATTTGTTGTGTAAGAATGAACTAATGTCTAAATCACTTTGTGTAAGAATGAACTAATGTCTAAATTAATTTGTGTAAGAATGAACTAATGTCTAAATTAATTTGTGTAAGAATGAACTAATGTCTAAATCAATTTGTGTAAGAATGAACTAATGTCTAAATCAATTTGTGTAAGAATGAACTGATGTCTAAATCAATTTGTGTAAGAATGAACTAATGTCTAAATCAATTTGTGTAAGAATGAACTAATGTCTAAATCAATTTGTGTAAGAATGAACTAATGTCTAAATTAATTTGTGTAAGAATGAACTAATGTCTAAATCAATTTGTGTAAGAATGAATTAATGTCTAAATCAATTTGTGTAAGAATGAACTAATGTCTAAATCAATTTGTGTAAGAATGAACTAATGTCTAAATCAATTTGTTGTGTAAGAATGAACTAATGTCTAAATCACTTTGTGTAAGAATGAACTAATGTCTAAATTAATTTGTGTAAGAATGAACTAATGTCTAAATCAATTTGTGTAAGAATGAATTAATGTCTAAATCAATTTGTGTAAGAATGAACTAATGTCTAAATCAATTTGTTGTGTAAGAATGAACTAATGTCTAAATTAATGTGTGTAAGAATGAACTAATGTCTAAATTAATTTGTGTAAGAATGAACTAATGTCTAAATCAATTTGTGTAAGAATGAACTAATGTCTAAATCAATTTGTGTAAGAATGAACTAATGTCTAAATCAATTTGTGTAAGAATGAACTAATGTCTAAATCAATTTGTTGTGTAAGAATGAACTAATGTCTAAATCAATTTGTGTAAGAATTAACTAATGTCTAAATTAATTTGTGTAAGAATGAACTAATGTCTAAATTAATTTGTGTAAGAATGAACTAATGTCTAAATCAATTTGTGTAAGAATGAACTAATGTCTAAATCAATTTGTGTAAGAATGAACTGATGTCTAAATCAATTTGTGTAAGAATGAACTGATGTCTAAATCAATTTGTGTAAGAATGAACTAATGTCTAAATCAATTTGTGTAAGAATGAACTAATGTCTAAATCAATTTGTGTAAGAATGAACTAATGTCTAAATCAATTTGTGTAAGAATGAACTGATGTCTAAATTAATTTGTGTAAGAATGAACTAATGTCTAAATTAATTTGTGTAAGAATGAACTAATGTCTAAATCAATTTGTGTAAGAATGAACTAATGTCTAAATCAATTTGTGTAAGAATGAACTAATGTCTAAATCAATTTGTTGTGTAAGAATGAACTAATGTCTAAATCACTTTGTGTAAGAATGAACTAATGTCTAAATTAATTTGTGTAAGAATGAACTAATGTCTAAATCAATTTGTGTAAGAATGAACTAATGTCTAAATCAATTTGTGTAAGAATGAACTGATGTCTAAATCAATTTGTGTAAGAATGAACTAATGTCTAAATCAATTTGTGTAAGAATGAACTAATGTCTAAATCAATTTGTGTAAGAATGAACTAATGTCTAAATTAATTTGTGTAAGAATGAACTAATGTCTAAATCAATTTGTGTAAGAATGAATTAATGTCTAAATCAATTTGTGTAAGAATGAACTAATGTCTAAATCAATTTGTGTAAGAATGAACTAATGTCTAAATCAATTTGTTGTGTAAGAATGAACTTATGTCTAAATCACTTTGTGTAAGAATGAACTAATGTCTAAATTAATTTGTGTAAGAATGAACTAATGTCTAAATCAATTTGTGTAAGAATGAATTAATGTCTAAATCAATTTGTGTAAGAATGAACTAATGTCTAAATCAATTTGTGTAAGAATGAACTAATGTCTAAATCAATTTGTGTAAGAATGAACTAATGTCTACATCAATTTGTGTAAGAATGAACTTATGTCTAAATTAATTTGTGTAAGAATGAACTAATGTCTAAATCAATTTGTGTAAGAATGAACTAATGTCTAAATCAATTTGTGTAAGAATGAACTAATGTCTAAATCAATTTGTGTAAGAATGAACTAATGTCTAAATCAATTTGTGTAAGAATGAACTAATGTCTAAATCAATTCGTGTAAGAATGAACTAATGTCTAAATCAATTTTGTAAGAATGAACTAATGTCTAAATCAATTTGTGTAAGAATGAACTAATGTCTAAATCAATTGGTGTAAGAATGAACTAATGTCTAAATCAATTTGTGTAAGAATGAACTAATGTCTAAATCAATTTGTGTAAGAATGAACTAATGTCTAAATCAATTTGTGTAAGAATGAACTAATGTCTAAATCAATTTGTGTAAGAATGAACTAATGTCTAAATCAATTTGTGTAAGAATGAACTAATGTCTAAATCAATTTGTGTAAGAATGAACTAATGTCTAAATCAATTTTTGTAAGAATGAACTAAAGTCTAAATCAATTTGTGTACGAATGAATTAATGTCTAAATCAATTTGTGTAAGAATGAACTAATGTCTAAATCAATTTGTGTAAGAATGAACTTATGTCTAAATTAATTTGTGTAAGAATGAACTAATGTCTAAATCAATGTGTGTAAGAATGAACTAATGTCTAAATCAATTTGTGTAAGAATGAACTAATGTCTAAATCAATTTGTGTAAGAATGAACTAATGTCTAAATCAATTTGTGTAAGAATGAACTAATGTCTAAATCAATTTGTGTAAGAATGAACTAATGTCTAAATCAATTTGTGTAAGAATGAACTAATGTCTAAATCAATTTGTGTAAGAATGAACTAATGTCTAAATCAATTTGTGTAAGAATGAACTAATGTCTAAATCAATTTGTGTAAGAATGAACTAATGTCTAAATCAATTTGTGTAAGAATGAACTAATGTCTAAATCAATTTGTGTAAGAATGAACTAATGTCTAAATCAATTTGTGTAAGAATGAACTAATGTCTAAATCAATTTGTGTAAGAATGAACTAATGTCTAAATCAATTTGTGTAAGAATGAACTAATGTCTAAATCAATTTGTGTAAGAATGAACTAATGTCTAAATCAATTTGTGTAAGAATGAACTAATGTCTAAATCAATTTGTGTAAGAATGAACTAATGTCTAAATCAATTTGTGTAAGAATGAACTAATGTCTAAATCAATTTGTGTAAGAATGAACTAATGTCTAAATCAATTTGTGTAAGAATGAACTAATGTCTAAATCAATTTGTGTAAGAATAAACTAATGTCTAAATCAATTGGTGTAAGAATGAACTAATGTCTAAATCAATTTGTGTAAGAATAAACTAATGTCTAAATCAATTTGTGTAAGAATGGACTAATGTCTAAATCAATTTGAGTAAGAATGAACTAATGTCTAAATCAATTTGTGTAAAAATGAACTAATGTCTAAATCAATTTGTGTTAGAATGAACTAATGTCTAAATCAATTTGTGTAAGAATGAACTAATGTCTAAATCAATTTGTGTAAGAATGAACTAATGTCTAAATCAATTTGTGTAAGAATGAACTAATGTCTAAATCAATTGGTGTAAGAATGAAGTAATGTCTAAATCAATTGGTGTAAGAATGAACTAATGTCTAAATCAATTTGTGTAAGAATGAACTGATGTCTCTATGAATTAGACCTTAAATGAACTATTGTTTGATTGGATGATCCATTGCGTAAACGAACTTGTGTTTAGATGAACTAATGTCTAATTGTAAGTCAATTTGTATATAAATAAACTAGTGCTTAAAGGAAGTAGTGCTGATACGAACTATTGTGTAGATAAACCGTCGCCTAAATGAACTATCGTTTAGGTGAACTAGTGTGGAAAAGAATTGACTGTAAATTACATATTTTTTCTTTTTTGCTTCTGGTGCAAATTTGTGGAATGTGGTCGCAATTTCATTAATCATTTTTGTGAAAGTTATCTTTATGGAAATAGTCGAGTCGAACATGCAGGGATAATTTTATTGCATTTTTGTTCGAGTTGAAAGTCCTTTTTATGAAATTTAATAAATTCGCCCTTATCTTGCTCCACTTGTACAGCACCGGCTTTGTTAAATATATTAAATTAATTCGTTAAATCGATGTTATTTTGTTTGATAAATTTGCCATGTTTTGTTTCGCACAAGCATCTTTACAACTGATTGGTTTCGCGAGTAGAACAGACAAGTTTTTATTTTTATCGTGCGTAACAGATGCGAATTTATGATCCAATTATGATTTACTTGTAGCCAACATATTATTTATGTAAATATTTTTTCGATTTCTCACGGGAATATTGATCAATATTAATATTTTGCCCCTGAAATATATTAAACGTCAAAACCTTTTTCAAATTGCTAAATATCTGAAATACGTTTCGTAAACAATTCACAACAAAAGTTCGCACAAAGTGGTGAGCGAGTTTATTAAATTTCATTCTTTTAGAAGTAGACAGGATTATTTCCAGCATCACTTATTGTTTTATTCGTTGATAGGAAATACTTTTCCGTCTGATATGTTTCATGGTTTGTTTTCGAGATAAATTGTGTGAATTATATATAGGCCATATATTATATTTGTGTGTATGGTAGGGTGTGAAAAATCGGAGAAAATGTTGCTTGACAGTTTTATTTCCGATTAAATTAGAATGTTTCGAGAGTTACCGCGAAATAAAACAATTTGAAATAATATTTTAGGTTTCAATTTTTCTAGCGTTTCGATTTTCTTCAAGTTTTTTTGAAGTATTCAAGTTTTCATGTTTACAAGTTTTCTTAAGAAGATATATATCTTACAGAACTTCAAACAAACACACGTGCGGTACAACTCGAATACAAAGTACGAAGAAAATAATGCAGCAAACTTATCCGCAATAAGCGGAGAAAGCAAAAGAAGCCGCAATTAGGAAGCAATCACGACATAATTTCAATAAGTGCCGTAAATTTTTCAAAAATGTGAGTAATATCAGGAAGTGTTATCAGTCGCGAAGTAAGGACAAGAATGGTAACATTCTAAAGGCGGCTACGCACGATGTCTGAAGTCCGGACACCTGAACGTGACCCAGACGTTTACCCAAAGAATCGACTGCTAAACCGAAAAGTGCTAAGACGTCGTCGTCAGTGGAAGCCATGATGATAACTGACAAATATTTCAGAATCGTCTGAAGGTCTAGAGAGCCATCCGGCGACCGGTTGCAAGATATTGAGACCGTGTGTAGCCGCTTTAATGAAGAAGGAACGGATACTGAACTGATGGGCAGAGTACTTAGCGGAACTACTATCTATTTCTAGAACTGAAAACGAAGAGACAGAACTCGCAATATACACAGAAGAGCCTCATGCCCCAGAAGAAGTAGTTAACATACGAAGAAGTCAAGACACCAATCCCATACACAAAAAAAAAGATATCTTGTCCGGAGAATTCCTCAAATATGGTACGGATGAACTAGGACAGGAAAAATATCTTCTTCATCTGTTGCCTTACAACTATGTGCGTTGACGAATAATCATTTATTGAATAATTGTTAATGTTTTGTTTATTGCTGCTTGGCACATATTACCAAACTTTTTGATTCCGGTACAGTTCGTGATGTTCCTAAGCCATGGTAGCTGTTTACGTCCGATGCCCCTTCTGCCCTTCCTTCGAGTATGACCTTACTTACTTTCCGTGTCCGGCTCATACGACATCTTTCCAAAAAATAGCGGCTGCAATAGCCTTGTCCTTACATAAATTTAAGTCGTCGTGGTGCATCCTTGTTCCAGTTGTGGGCAGACCATTATGTTGCTTATATCCTGGGCTGACCACACCACAGAGCACATCTTCGTCCTCAGACATTCCCCACCTAAACAGATTTGTCTTGCACCTTGCCACTCCTGTCCTGAGCCGATTTAGGGATTTCCATACCGCGAAAGGTAGGTGTTTGCCTGGGGCCATTTCTTCTCTTGGGGGTTCCCGAATAGTTAGCTGTTGGGTCCACCTAGTGATATGGATATTTTCTATGGACCCCTCGAGTGCTTGATCTTAGGCGTCGACCGGCTGGCTAGTGTTGGTGCAGAGGATGGCGAGCATCGGTTTCCTGTTTCGTCCTTTCAACATCCGTGGCGAAGGCTCTTCCCACAGATGGGGGTGCCACGCCAATAAGTGGGTACAAACTATTAACTGAAGTTGGCTTTAGGTATCCTGTCACGATTCTTGCTGTCTCGTTGATAGCGATGTCCACATGTTTCGCGTGAGCTGAAGCTGCCCAAACCGGTGCGGCGTATTCCGCAGTGGACACACAGAGCGCCAAAGCCGAGCTTCTGAGCGTTTCTGGTTGAGCTCCCGGAGTTTTCTACCGGAATTATTTCGTGGATTTCATTTTCCCCGGGCATCTTCGCCGTGATCTCCGTAAAAGTGGTAATTTTTGTAATGCAAACTTTCAGGGTGTGCGTTCGGCCTGAATCGCCAGGTCACGAAGGAATCGCAAATTTCATTCAATTCTGAGGCGGCTGACGTGTGGCGTTTTCAGATTTTCACCTGGGGAACCGCTCCACGTGGGTTTTTGAAAAGGTTCAAATTCGGCTTCTTTATGCCGCCGGAGGCGGCGAGTCTTCGCTGATTCGCTCCGAATGTCGGACGGACACGTTGCGCATCCCCAGGTTTCATCCTCAAATATCATCATCAAAGAATCGGGTATTTTTTTAAAATAATTTCACCGACCTGCCGTCTCCGGGGCCGGCTACGCGAATTTTCCCAGGTTTTTCACACACAACTCGGACAGTTTTCGTCGCATGGACGTGGTTCCGGCGCCGGTGTGTTCGGAACGTCGTCCTCTATCCGACCGTCGCTTCACTTTGCGAAATTTTTACTTAAAATTTTTAACTAAAAACTCATTTTCTTACAAAAAAATCGTCATTTTTGGACGCCTAAATGACGCGATCCGGAAGCGTTATCGAAAATCGGCGTGCGATTTTGGGGTCGTTCGTTTATTCTTTGCCTACAAGAATCTGATGCACGGCCGCCGCTGGTGGCCTTAGATTCGGAGAAACCGGATTCGCAGATGTGCGGTCGTTCGTCTATTCTTTGGCTACAAGAATCTGTTGCACCGCCGCCGCTGGTGGCGTTTGAGTCGCAGGTACCGGATTCGCAAAATGTGAATAACGTCGCCGACAAAAGTCGCACAGCGACGACGAGAGTGATGTCGGATGACGCGTTTTCTACCGGAATTATTTCGTGGATTTCATTTTCCCCGAGCATCTTCGCCGTGATCTCCGTAAAAGTGGTAATTTTTGTAATGCAAACTTTTGGGGGCAGACTCCGAACACAGAGTTCGGCCTGAATCGCCAGATCACGTAGGAATCGCAAATTTCGATCAATTCTGAGACGACTGACGTGTGGCGTTTCCCGAATTTCACCTGGGGGACTGCACCACCTGGGTTTTTGAAAAAGTCAAATTCGACTTTTTTTTGCCGCAGGAGGCGGCAGATCTTCGCCGGTTTAACCGCACGTCTTCGATACTTTAACTGTGAATGTCCGTCCGCACTTTGTGCATCCTCAGGTTTCATCCTCCGTCCTACCGCGCCCCTCTAGAGTGTCAAAACCTCCCGAAAATCGAGATTTTTGCGGAAACGGCCCGACGGGAGCGGAGGCGGCGGCGCAAAACGGGATTTACATTTTTCTGGTGTAGAACCGAGAGCCTCGTCGAGCGGTGCCATTTTCGCGACTCAACTCCCTCAGGTTCGAACGTACCAGACGGAAACCTAAAATCACAATTTTTTACCTTCGAGGCGCATTTTGCGTCGGATCTGGAAAATTCTTCCCTAAAGCTTTAGCTGCCATCGTTTTTAGAGCCCTAGCTCGCCGTCCTACATCATCATCATCATCACGTAGCGCTACAACCCTGGGTGGGTCTTAGCTGACTGTACAACTTTTTTCCAATTTGTTCGGTCTTCCATCAACCTAGGGTCAAATGGAATGTTCATTTTCCGGAGATCTGCTTGGATGTTATCTCTCCATCGCATTCTGGGACGTCCGAGCGGTCTCTTGCCTGTGGGAATCTCCTCCCATACCAGTTTTACAAGTCTTTCGTTATGCAGTCTGTGCACGTGGCCTGCCCATCTTAGTCGCTGTGATTTAATTTCTTGGACAATATCGGTGTCGTTGTAGAGTGCTTTTAATTCGATATTGGTTCTGATCTTATACTGGTCTGTGGTGATGTCATGGTGAGGTCCGAAAAGTTTTCTAAGTATTTTTCGTTCAAAGCGTCTGAGCTTTTCTTCGTTTGCTTTGGTCATGGTCCACGTTTCGCATCCGTATGTTATTACAGGTCTGACGATGGATTTATAGATTTTGATCTTTGAACTTCTTGTGAGATTTTTTGATTTTATGACCTTATTCAGTGCAAATAGACAGCGGTTTGCAGATTGGATTATGTCTTTTATTTCTTCGGTAACATCGCAGTCCGCTGTGATTACGGCCCCCAGATACTTAAAACGTTGTACTCTTTCGAAATTAAAGGCGTTGATCGTCATATTCTGTCTCTTCGTGTCGTTCTATTTATACACATATATTTCGTTTTCTCTTCATTAATCTTCAGCCCTACTTCACTTGTTGCTCCTTCCACCTTGTTGAAAATGTCTTTCGTGGATAGAATGGAGTCTCCAACGAGATCTATGTCATCTGCATATGCGAGTAACACTTTGGGACCTTGACCCGATAGCAATTCTGTTTTTATTTCGGCCGACCTCATGGCTTTCTCTAATACAAGGTTGAATAGTAGTGGAGATAACGCATCACCCTGTTTAAGTCCACTGTTGATTTCAAAGCTGCCGGACAGTTTATTATTTACACGTACTTTAGATATTCCACCCTCCATACAGACTTTGGTCATCCGAATGAGTTTCTTTGGTATTGAGAACTCCGCCATGGCATTCCATACTTGGCTTCTTTCTACGCTATAATATGCCTGTCGAAAGTCTATGAAAAGATTGTGTATGGGTTTGTTATACTCCCATCCCTTTTCTAGAGTTGTCTCAGCGTGAATAGTTGATCTATTGTTGATCTGTTTGCCCTAAACCCGGCTTGATATTCGCCTAGGACATTTTCAGCATAAGGGATTAGTCTACTAAGAATGATGTTTGAGAGGGTTTTATATGCCGTGTTTAGGAGTGAGATTCCTCTATAATTCGCTCATTTTGTTTTGTCCCCTTTTTTGTGGATGGGCACTATTATGTTTTCCTTGCATCGTGCTGGTATCCTTTCTTCTAACCATATGTGCGTTATTAGCTGGTGGATTTGGCGATGTAGTGCGTCTCCCCCATATTTCAGAAGTTCTGCTGGTATCTCGTCCGTACCCGGCGCTTTGTGATTTTTCAGCTTATTTAAGGCCTTTTGGGTTTCTTCAAAGGAAGGATTTTTGACGGGCATGTCCGCTGTGATATAGATCTCTTCTTTGTGCTGTTCTTCCTGTATGATGTTTAGAAGGTCTCTAAAATACTTTTTCCATTCTTCAGTTATTTCTTTACCGTCGATTATCATACGGCCTTGGTTGTCTCTCAGTGTGTGGATGGAATTGGCTCTATGCCCTCTTTTCTCAGAGGAAATTGCTTTGTAGAATTCTCTGGAGCCAGGTTTGGGCCTGTCTCTCTCCATAGTTTCATATTTTTGTTGTTCGTAGTTTCTTTTCTTTGTGCGTATTATTTTTCTTGTTTCTTTTCGACAGTCGTCATATTCCTTTTTACTTTGGTCTGTTTGCAGTTGTATCCAAGTCTTTCTTACTGTTTGTCTTTTTTCCAGTTGTTTCCGACATTCCTCGTCATACCATGTTTTTGCCCTCTTCTGCTTACTCCTTCCAAAGATCTTGTCAGCTGTCTTGGTTATTATTTCGGCAGTCGCTTCCCATAGCTGTTCTATATCATTGTCTTCTCTTACAGAGTTCAAGGTTTGTTCAAGTTGTTTTTTATAGTTTTGTTGTTTCTCTGCATTGTGTATTTCGTCCATGTTCCATTGTGGGTTTATTGTTGTTTTATTGTATTTGTGGCTAGATATTCTGGACTTGACTTTTGCTCTGACTAAGTGATGATCTGTGTCTCCGTCTATTCCTCTCAGGCTTCTTACGTCTATAATATTGTTGAAATGACGGGCATCTACAATGATGTGATCAATTTGGTTGCGTGTAATATGGTCGTTGGGTCGAGACCCAGGTTTGCTTATGGATGTCTTTATGCGGAAACATGGTTGACTTTATTAGCATATTATTAGCTGCTGCAGTTTCTGTGAGTCTTAAGCCATTGTCGTTGGATATATTGTGTAGGATGTGTTTACCTATTGTGGGGTATAGGCTGGGCTCTTTGCCTATTTTAGCATTAAAGTCCCCGCAGAGTATGCGCATATCCTGTTTGGGCATCGTATCTATCTCTTTCTAGGGCATCGTAGAAGTCATCCTTGATATCTTCATCCTTCTCTTCCGTTGGTGCATGCGCTGAGATAATCGAAATGTTGTATCGCTCTCCCTTCATTCGTATGTAGCATATCCTTTCATTTATAGGTTTAAAATTTAGTATATTCTGTACTAGGTTGTCTCTAATCACAAAGCCCGTTCCAAATTCATGTCTTCCGTTTTTGTTGCCGCTGAAGAAGATGGTGGATTTACTTATTTTTATATTTCCATCGTCTGGCCATCTTATTTCTTGGACGGCTGTTATATCCATTCCTATGTTTTCCAATTGTTCCACAGCATTTATAGCAGCTCCAGGTCTGTACCAACTCTGGACATTCCAAGTTCCAATATTCATGGTCCTTTTACATTGCATTTGTCGTTTTTTGTGTTTGTCTGTCCGGTTCCGAGGCAAAGTTGCAGTTTTCATAACTAGTTTCTTTTTTCCGAGGGTGGGAAGTTAACCCACCGTCGTCCGTCCTACGCCGTCCTACGCCGTCCCGTTTACCTGGTGCAAGGTAAAATGAAACTTTTTTTGCCGATTTTGCAATCACTTGCACGGACGCCCTACACTTATTTAAAGGGCTCCAAGTCACAGTTTGAGTTCTTTCTCTTCAAAACACTTGCCCATTTCCGGCAATTTTAATTTTAAGCTGCGTCCACTTTTTACGAGTCTGCGGCAGTTTATAGAGAAAAGTTCGCAAAAAGTGAAAAAAACCAGAGCCGTTTTGTGGTGGTACCTAGAACGTCCGAACCAATTGACCGATCGGTACTGGACCGGCGCCGTTCAATCGGGCATAGAACCTGTTAGTTAGTTTGGGAGTTTAATCCCGTTTGCGCTGAAGATGGTGTCGTGACGCCATAAAAACAACGTTTTTTGGACGTCCTGGAAAACTCCAGCAGAATCGCCAACTTAAGCTCTGCGGTAACAGTTTCGTGCCATTCCCGCAGAGAAATGAATGCTTTATCTTTTAGTGCAAGCGGCATCGCGCCGCGTCGTTTGAAACCGTCGCGACGCCCGCCGAAACTCGCCATATTGCAGAAAACAAATGACGAAAGCAAAACGTCCATATTTTTTCAGCCCCCCGGTGAATGTTCTTGTTTGTTTCAGTCGATTGTAGAATGGTGTTTTGGCTTTCTGCACCCATAATTGGACGTCACGGAATCGCGAGAAAATTTCTTAATAATTTATTTTTTAAGATTCCAATAGGAAATAATATTTTATACTCAATAAATGTTCAGTTAATTCCATTTCTGACCTCATATGGCAATTTAACGTTTAAAAATCTAATTTTCCATAAAAATTTTACGACAAAAACATTTTCCTTTGAATATAAACACAATATTTTTTTAATAAAAATATCGATTATCGGGTGTTACGATGTTGTTTACAAGTAATTTAATAACATAATAAAATCCGTACTGAAGTCTCGGGTTAATGTTTATTAAAGTTTAAAATGTAATAATAAATATTAAGGATTCGCCGTAAAAACTTGATACTAAACCAATAAGATTATACCGACAATATTTTTAAGCTTAATTTTTATGTGCGCATCGATTTTCATCCTTCCCCATTTTATCGACAAAGTTGGGAAAATGTGGAAACATCGCTTGTTTAAAAGAAATTTTACATATTGTTATACTTTCACTATAAAACTGAAAATCTGCTGAAATTTGCGGCAAAAGTATTTTTCGTTTTCATTTTCGTATTTCTTTTAAATTAATATTTAAATTTAGATAAATTTTATTGAGGATGGAATGGAGTTTAATGAAGTTTCCACTAAAAGAAATTCTCTTGCTCAAATTCACGTCTACATTATTCACTTCACATTAAAGTAAAATAGAAACTAACTCATCTGTTAAACATCAAGTTAGGCTGTGTAAAACTAGCAAAAGTTTGTTTAATAAGTTTTCTATCAAAAAGCTTAAATATATAGACACTACAAAAGTAATACGCAAATATTTTCTATTCCTTACAAATTTAAATTACCGTTTTTTATTCGAGAAATTACAATTATTTTATGAATTCCTCTCAACTTTAACGACGTGTGAAGATTTGTGAAAACGTGTGAAGACTTGCTAGATTGTAGATATGGTGGTGACTTGTACTGCGACCTTTATTGATCTATTGTACCCCACCCCCTCCTCCAAGTGTTGGTGTACTTACCCATTTAGAGCGCCTCCTCTAATCCTGATTCCTTTAGGAATTTAAGGATCTGGGTGGCATTCAAGGCCTGCAGCTCCTCTGTGTTCAAGCAGTGAGCCCCAAGGTAGATGTTCTTGTAGGGACAGAGGAGGACTTGCCGCCTCCTGTCACAAAACAAGAATGACCAGCAGGCGCACCAAAATAGCCCAAGTGAACATCCACCATGCCAAAGCAGCCTCAGCTGTGATAGCTAGGATGTTCAATAAGCAGCACCTAGGGCTAGCGCTGCTGCAAGAACCCTGGACTTGCGGAGGTAAGATCAGAGGCTTTAGCAACAGGGAATGTAAGTTGGTATGGGACAGCCGTGAGGTCTCCCCTAGAACTTGCATTATGGTAAGGAAGGGCATAAATTACTTATGTCTTATGGATTTAGTTCCGATTCAGGCCCTCATCAAGACCAAGGGCCTCCACCGCGAAGTATTGATCGCATCAGCATACTTCCTTGGCGATGGTAACAGCATAGCACCCATTGAAGTACAAAAGCTGGTGGAACACTGTATTAGGAGAAGGCTGCCACTCATCCTGGGATGTGACGCGAACACACAATGAGATGTGGGGCAGCACGGACACTAATAAGAGAGGTGAGTACCTTTTAGAATTCCTCATTAAAGAAAACTTAATTGTGTACAACGTTGGGAACACACCAACATTTGTCACTAAAGTCAGAAATGAGGTACTGGATATTACGGTAGGTAGCGCTAACGTAAGTAAACTAATTAAAAAGTGGAAGGTTTCAAGTGAACCCTCAATGTCAGATCATAGGATCATCAGAATTTGAGCAGGAAGGAGCGAGTGAGGAAAACACCCCCATTCGAAACCCCAGACAAACTGTGTAGCCTATGTTTAGTTCCCAACTAAAAGAAAACCTAGAGCAGGTGACAGTGCGGGTTAGTATCAAACAGTACACCGTGCTGGAGCAGGCTGTAGGAGAAATAAATGTAGCAATCACCACGGTATTTGAATCCAGCTGCCCGGTAAAAACCGTGAAGGAGCATAAGGACGAAAAATGGTGGAATAAAAATTTGTCTACATTAAGAGCAAAAGTACGTAGGCTTTTCAACAAAGCCAAGCAATACGGAAATTGGCTTGGAATTGGGAGAGAAGGAATACTCAGGAATACTCCGAGGTGCTTACCACCTACAACAAAGAGATCAGAAGGGCAAAAAGGGAAAACTTTAGGAGCTTCTGTGAAAACATAGAATTCACCCTGGTGGCAGATAGACTGCACAAAGCACTAGCGAAGGATAGAGTGGAAATGACAACCACTCTCAAGAAACCGGATGGGACCTTCACGGAGGATGAAGAGCAAAGAGCTCTCCTCCTACTAGAAACCCATTTTCCGGGATGTAGAGGATACAGGGAGACCGAGGGCTTGATACAACCACGGAAACCAAGTCGGGCCGACTGGAGGAGGGCAGCATCCATCTGTACGGAAAACCGAATCAGATGGGCTATCGGCACTTTCCAGCCTTTTAAGGCCCCAGGTGCGGACGGACTAGTTTCTACCTTCCTACAAAAGGGAGAGAGAGAACTAATGCCCTATCTTCTAAATATCTTTAGAAGTAGTTTAGCGCTCGGATATATACCAGAGCTATGGAGAAGGGCTAAGGTGGTATTTATACCGAAGGTGGGGAAGAAAGACACCACTCAACCAAAGTCATTTAGACCCATTAGTCTAACATCTTTTATGTTAAAGACAATGGAGAAGGTGATAGATAATTACCTTAGGACTATAGTGCTGGTAGGTACACTACTACACAGAAGTCAGCATGCTTACAGAGCAGGGAAATCCACAGAAACCGCCCTGTATTAGCTGACAAACGAAATAGAAGCAGCACTAGAGAAAAAGGAAGTAGCAATATGTGCCTTCTTGGATATAGAGGGAGCTTTTGACAACACCTCACACGAGGCTGTCAAGGCGGCCCTCGAAAGAAGGAATATCGACAGCACTATCTCAAAGTGGTTGGGAGAAGTGCTGAGAGCTAGAACAGCGGAGACATAAGTGGGAAGAGACACCATTAAGATCTCCACAACTGAGGGTGCCCACAGGGAGGTGTACTATCACCGCTAATGTGGAGCCTGGTAGTTTGTTAGATGGACTACTGGTTAGGCTAAATGACCCAGACACCAAATATCAAGGTTACGCCGATGACATAGTCATAATGTCCAGAGGGAAATTTGTGGGAATGCTCTGTGAAATTGTTCAGAGAGGCCTCAAAGTAACTAGTAGATGGTGTCAAACTGTGGGACTGAGACTCAACCCGAGCAAAACCACGGTGATACCATTTACTAGAAGGAGAAAACTAAACTGCCTACATCCCATACTCATAGATGGGAAGGCAGTAGAATACCAATAGGAGATAAGGTATCTGGGTATCACACTATATAGCAAACGCCTATGGAATGGACACGCTGAGGCAGCGGCAGGTAAATCCAAACGCTCCCTAATGGTGTGCAGAAATCTGGCAGGAAAAACGTGGGGTTGTAACCCCACTATCCTGCGATGGATGTACACCATGATAGTGAGACCTGCAATCACTTATGGGGCAGTTGCGCGGGGAAGTGGATTCAAGCTGGTTTCTATGAGGAAACAGCTTGAGAAGATTCAAAGACTGGCGTGTGTCTGCATCACGGGGGTGATGGGGTCGTGTCCGATAGCAGCATTGGAGCTGCTGCTGGATCTGACTCCGCTGCACCTTGTGGTGCAAAGGGCCGCCAGAACGGCGATTGTAAGGTTCAACATAATCGGGAGCAAAATAGTAACCGGAGTAAAATAATCGGGAGCAGAGACCGAAACAGCCTCGCTGCCAAAATCCCCTGGCTGAAAGTACCAAAAGACGAAATGGTATGCAAATACCACTTCGAGAGAAACTACACAGTAATGTGTAGTGGTAAAGCCGATTGGAGCGACGAATTCTCAGCATACCACGTAGAGCAAAATGCCATCAAGTGGTATACAGATGGTTCGAAGACAAGGGAAGGTACTGGTGCAGAAATGTTTGGTCCTCGTACCAGGTACTTCGAATCCATGGGATCATCCCCAAGTATCTTCCAAGCAGAGGTACACGCAATCGAAAGATGTGCACAGTTTAACCTCGACAGGAATTATCGCAAAAAACGAATTGCTATCCTGTCAGACAGCCAAGCAGCCATCAAGGCCATTAGCTCATACACCATCAGATCCAAAGTGGTATGGGACCGTGTGGGGAAGCTGAACAAGCTTGACAGGGATAATAGTGTAACGCTATACTGGGTACCAGGACACACTGGTATAGACGGAAACGAAGAAGCCGATCACCTAGCAAACAAGGGATCCAGTAGCCCATTTATAGGTACGGAACCCTTTTGCGGCATGAGTGTGAACACCATCCACAAAAGTTTAGATGAAGAAACAAGAGGAAAATGGATGAAAACCTGGAAAGAACTGCCAGGGCTAAGGCAATCCAAAGTGATGCTGGGATCTTTTAACAAGAAGAGAACAAAAGCTTGCCTGAAACTAAGCAGGAACAAGCTTAGAATTCTGACAGGAGTCCTGACGGGACACTGCAGACTTAGGAAACATCTCAAGGCCCTAGGTCTAGAGGACGATGACGGATGCAGATTCTGTGGCTCAGCAGAGGAAACCCCATACATCCGTTCAAAGAATGCGGAGCATTACTCCGCAAGAGACAGATGTACCTTGGGGCTCACTGCTTGAACACAGAGGAGCTGCAGTCCTTGAATCCCACCCAGATCCTAAAATTCCTAAAGGAATTAGGATTAGAGGAGGTGCTCTAAATGGGTAAGTACACCAACACTTGGAGGAGGAAGGTGGGGTACAATAGATCTATAAAGGTCGCAGTACAAGTCGTCACCACCATATCTACAATCTGCAATCTACAAGGTCGCAGTACAAGTCGTCACCACCAAATCTGCAATCTACAAGGGCTTGGAAACTGGAATGCTTCAAGCCTTGACAGACCTGCGAAGATTTGTGATGACTTGTGAAAGCTTATAAAAACTTGGAAAGACTCTAGAGACTGAAGAAGAGTTGAGAGGAATGGAAAATACTTGAAAAGACTTCACAATACTTCAGTAGATCTGAATAGACTTGAGAAGACTTTAGAAGACTTGCGAAGGCTTAAGAAGACTTGCAAAGACTTAGGAAGACTTGAGATGTTCAGAAGACTTGAGAAGATTTAAAAACTCGAAAACTGGAATGCTTGAAGACCTCTCAAGGTCTTGATAAGACTTGAAAGGATTTGAGAAGACTTGATAAGATTTGAGAAGATTTGTTATACCTGAAAACTTTAAAACTTAAAAACTCGAAAACTGAAATGCTTTAAGAATTAAATAACTTGTGGAGAATTTGAAGACTTGGAAACTTGAAGGATTTTAAATTCAAGACACCCAGACCTCAAGACTTGACGTCATTACTTAAAAATTTCAAGATTTTTAGATTTGAAGGCTTCAAGACTTTAAAACTTGATAACTCGAAAACTGGAATGCTTGAAGAATTAAGTAACTTGTGGAGAAGGCTTAAAAACTTCAATACTTCAGAATTTTAAGACTTCAAGAATTTAAGAATTCAAGTCTTGAAAGAAAAAAGTCTTGAAAATTCTAAAGTTGAAATACTTAAAAAGACATGAAGACTTCTTGAAGACTTGTAATCTTGAAGATTTGAAGACTTGAGGCTTCGTAAAACCTGTAAAATATATAAATGCTATTTAGGTGCGAAAGTTGCAAAACTTCAGAAACTTGCAATACTTCTAGAACTCAAAACACTGGGAGATTTTGTAAAGTTTTAAACTTCAAAATGCTTAGTTTGTTTAGATTTTATTATCCAATGCATTTTTTGGACAATGCGTTTTTTGGACAACAAGCATTGTGAGAAGGCAAGAAAAATCAGGCGTTCCCAACCAGAAGACTTAGTCATGGCTGCTATAACGGCTGTGGAAAGAGCATGCGACGCGTCGATGCCCAGAAGATGTGGGATTGGAAAAAAGACTCCCGTATGTTGGTGGTCTGCAAATCTGGCGGCGTTGAGACGCGAATGCCTACGTTTAAGGCGCAAGGCACAACGAGTCAGGACATCTGGTAACCAGGAGGCTGATAATCTTGTGGCGGACCACAAGGCCGTGTGGAAACAGTTCCGCCTTGCTATTAAGAGTACCAAGGAGGCCTGCTGGAGAGAAATGCAAGAAGCTGTCGATGAAGACCCCTGGGGACGCCCCTACCGTATTGTTACAGGACGACTAGGGCGCAGATTACCACCTGTAACAAAAGATCCTATCGAATTGGAAAAAATAATTGATAAACTGTTCCCGAATCACGAGGGACAAACCTAGGACGCTGCGGGCGAGGTCGAAGAGGATCCCCCAGACTTCACACAAGAGGAGCTGCGCACAGCAGCGAAGAGATTGCCATCTGACAAGGCGCCAGGAATAGATGGTATCCCAAATGAGGCGGGCGTGGCTACGGTAGCTAGTGCTTCTGAAGTCCTCGTTTCAGCTTACAACATCAGCCTGCGTAGGAAATGCTGCCATCCCCGGTGGAAGAGACAACGCCGTGTACTTATACCTAAGGCCACAGCGGACTCGAATCGACCACTGCGTATGACTGACACGATGGGCAAGCTGCTTGAGCGCATGATACTTGCGAGGCCCAATGAGGCCATTGAACGTACAGGGGGATTATCCGAAAGACAGTTCGGCTTTCGCAGGGGCCGATCAACGATGGATGCCATGGAAGCGATTTTGAACATAGCGCGTATGGCGAACGCAAGGAAGGGCCGTTTCGCGACGCCCCGTGCGATAACTACGCTAGATGTACGGAATGCATTCAATTCGGCGAGTTGATCGGCCATAGTCGGGGCGCTACAGCGCAGAGAAGGAATGCCTGGCTATTTAGTCGAAATAATTAGAAATTATTTATCGAACAGACTACTAATATACAGTACAATAGAGCGACAGAGGAGTCGCCGTATAACCGCTGAAGTGCCACAGGGCTCGGTAGTTGGGCCGATCCAGTGGAGTTAACATGCCAGATGGTGCAACTTTGGTGATATTTGCAGACGACGTTGCTGTCATAGCAACGGCACGGACGCCTGAATTGTTAGAGATGGTACTGGGAGAGGCGATGAATACTGCATTACATTGGCTCGCGAGTGTGGGATTAGAAGTTGCGGTTAATAAAAGCCAGACTATACTATTAAGTAGAAGACGTACAAAAATAAGAATTAATGCAGGGGAAATACAAATTAAAAAAACCATTAAATATCTCGGGGTTATAATTGACGAAAAGCTAAATTTCGGTAAACATATCGCAAAGACTGCTGAGAAGGCGTTGATGAAGGCACATGCAGGCCGAACGTGGGGGGAGCAAAACATTTCAAACGACTGTTGTTGATGAGTGTAGTGCACTCGGTATTATTATACGCTGCGCCTGTGTGGTGCGGTGGCGTATCTGCGGTGAGGAACAGACAGACTATGATATCTATACAGAGGCTGGCTGCTATTAGGGTAACTTCAGCATCCCGCACAGTGACGACTGGGGCGGTCTTAGTGCTAGCCAGCATTCCTCCCTTCCACCTTCTAGAGAGTGAGAGGAAGAAGCGCATTCGCTAGCGACAAAAAGAGATGAGAGTAAATGAAAAACCAATACGCAAGGCCAGAGTTAAGAAGGAAGAGCGGGAAAGAACTCTGGAGACATGGCAGCGAGAGTGGCAGGAGGACCAAAAGGGCAAATGGACACGTGAGATCATACCAGATTTCAATTTATGGTACTCTCGCAGACACGGTGAGGTTGATCACTATATGACGCAGGCACTCACAGGTCATGGGTGTTTTGGGACATATCTACACCGCATTAAAAAGGAGATAGCCTCGGGGTGTCATCATTGTGAGAACGCATTAGACAATGCTTGTCACACACTCACATATTGCGCAGCTTGGTCCACAGAGAGAACAATTATGGAAGAAACTATAGGCAGATGCATAAACGGCCGAGATATCGGAAGAACGTTACTGCGAGGCCCTGCAGAGTGGGATGCTGTCCGCCTTTTCACAAGAGAAGTCTTGACGAAGAAGATCTAGACCTTAACACTAAACCTTAACTACTAGACCTTAACTTAACTACCCTTCACTACTAGACCTTAACTTTTTAGTTAGATATTAATGCTCCTAGTTATTTTGTGCGCTTTAAGTTAAACTGTTCTTTATATACTAATGTTATTTCTGCGCCTTATGTTAGACATATTTTATATTGTTATGTTTGCGTGTTCTATTTGTTTTACAGACTGTAATCTACTCGAAGCTGAATCGTGGTCAGACACTAAGTTAATAGTAGTGAAATTTATAAACTCAAATATAGTGAAACAAACACGGAAGCTAATTGAAAAGACAATTGAATAGTGGCGGATCAACTGATCAATACCTCAGAGCCAGGGAGAAGTAATGCTTGCGCGGTTTCGCTGTGTCTCAGGCGAAAAGGGGGGTGGTTTTTAGTGGGTAGGACCGGTGTTAACATCAAGCCGGGTGAGTCCCACACTCCTCGAGGCATAATGGCTCTTTTGGAGACATGATGGCTTGGGGGTCGTATCTAAAGGTATTTTCCCCTCGTTCCCCAAAAATAAAAATAAAACAATGCATTTTTGTCGCAAATCTAGCTCTATATAATATCTAAAACAATAGAAGTTTATAGATAATATACAGTATAATCTCGTTAATCCGACACATATGGGACCAGATAACCGCCGGATTATAAGAAAGAGTGGTGATAGGGAAGAGCGCGAGCGCTCTCCAGACCGCCCGATTACTGCACGTGTCCAGGACGTGCCGAATTACCGAGATTATAGTGTAGCTCCATTTTTATAGAAAACGCGAACAAAATTATCCACCGAATTCATTCCATATAAAACCTGTCGCAGATTATCTATTCAATTTTAATTTAAATTTAAATCAGCTCGCGATTTCAAAGTAATTTCCATTCAGTGTACACGATACTGATCGAAAAGCCCCTCGCATTTTTACCCCGATTAGAATTATTGACCACTTTGTCTACGAATGAACGCAGCAGAAGGAAAATAAATGAGAAAAAAAAAAACAGCGATTGGATTTCATGCAATTGCAAACAAAAAACTTGTGCAAAATCCGAATTGATTTTCACGTGGGATTTTTGTGTTTACTGACACTGTCAATTTTCTGAAGGAAATTGAAAGTGTCGGAAGGAATTCCTGGTTATCTCGTCATGTATTCATATTGATGGGTTTTTCCAGATAAATTTATGCATTATAGAATACATACCTTGTTTTTTTTATAGAATATTTATTAAGCATAGATCTAGTCTAGTTAATAGCTATAGACTAGTTAGTATGACTTTTATTATGACCGTTTACTAGAACTAGAAGAAGCCATGAAAAATGTAAAAGATGATATAAATAGAAGAATAAGGCATTTTTATATTTTGTCATATACGATATTCACCGGGCAAATATGTTGTTGGTAATATAATAAACAAATCACAGAATCAATCATATAGAAAGCTTTTTGAAATCACGACCAAAAACTTCATAAAATACAGTTGTTTTTCTGTTGGATTGTTTGAATTTATTTCTTAAGTCATTAATCGCATGCGTATTAATTCTGCATCGCTTGGTGCAATACTTTGGCGGACCCTATATGTAACAACATTGTTGTGTGTGCTAACACAAAAATGTTGTTATATAAGTGTGTGTGCTAACACAACAATGTTGTTATATAAGTGTGTGTGCTAACACAACAATGTTGTTATATTAATGGCGATGTAGAATTAATACGCATTAAAGCGATGTAGAATTAATACGCATGCGATTAATGACTTAAGAAATAAATTCAAACAATCCAACAGAAAAACAAGAAATAAAAGGTTAATCTCATCCAAGAATACACTGTCTACAAGAAATAGCGTGTACACTGTAATGAAATATTACAACCAGCTGCCTTATGAACTGAAAAATAACAACGAGTTAACAAAAAGTATTAAAAGCAAAGTGATAATAGTTTACCAAAACCAGAACCTATGTACAGGTAATTCTGTTTACCTCTATAGGCTGCGAGCTTGCTTGAATATTTCATATGTATCCAAGTATAGCTCGATGTATATTTCTGGTGAAATAAATAAATCAATAAATGAATAAATAAATAAATAAATATATCAACCATCTTCAGCTGAAAACATTTAAACTTATAAGTTGAAACCATTTTGTTTGCAAAACTTATAACACAATTTACTAACAAACATGTTTTTAATTTGTTCAAATTCGTTATAGACTTTTTTGTAAAATTTTCTAAAATTTGTTGAAACCAAGAATCTTCAGCAGAAATGATTTCTCTAAATAAACTCGACTAAACAAGTAATGTGCAATGCGAACACTGGGAACGATTATCTAGACCAGGGGTCTCCAAACTTTCCAGCCTTAGGGCCATACTGATTACTCCAGTAAGTTCCGAGGGCCAAAACCATATTATCATTGTTGCCGGTGGTCTTCTTCTTCTTCTTAATGGCACTACAACCGATTGCCGGTCTGGGCCTCCTTCAGCATGTTTCTCCAAGCGGACCTATCACTCGCCAACGTTCTCCAGTCCCGTACTTGAAGTTTTTGTAGGTCAGTTGTTACCGCATCCTTCCATCTCCCTCTTGGCCTTCCGGCCCTTCTCCTTCCCTCTGGTTGGCCATTGAACAACTTTTTCGGAACCCTATGATCACCCATTCTCTGCATGTGTCCGAGCCATCTCAATCTTGCCGGTTGTTGCCGGTGGTAAAAAGTGAAATAGTCCACTGATGAAAAAATAGTCCGAAAAAGTACGCAACGTTTAAAAAAGGCTGCAAATCGGACTAAAGTCCGCAAAACGGCAACACTGCATATTATTAATTTTCCTGTCATTATCTGTAATTTCTAGATTAGTCGTAGAGTACGAGCCATGAGGAGTAACGTGACACGACATCTGGTGGACACAATCGGAAATAGGTAGTACCCTCTATCGCTAACAGATGGCGCTAATAGCACGTACAGAATAATCTCGTTGGTTCGAGAAAGTTCTGATGTCTTCCACTCACTTCTAGATGGCAGTAATTGGAATATATAAGAAGGCTAGTGGCGCAACCACAAGTCAGTTCCTATGACACTGTTGTGAAATAAAATAGTGCGTACCTCCTTAAAACGTGTTTGTGCGTGTTTAAGTTTAAGACATCTTTGTAACAGTATTTTGATTTGAATTGTTGCTTTTGTGTGTGATTTAGTAGAATGGAAAAGAAGCGAAAAATTGATAGTGAATGCAGAAAATTCAAAGATCATTGGAACATTCAGTATTTCGTAATTGAGTCCAGTAACAAGGCGCTATGTTTGATTTGCAATGAAAGCATACCCGTTCTCAAGGAATATAACATTAAACGTCATTATGAAACAAAACATTTTCAAAATTACTCAACATATACAAGAAGTTTGCGGACAGAAAAATTAGAAGCTATTGAAATCGCAGCAATCTTCATTTACAAAACTCAAAACTGAACAAGAGGCTGCAACTCGTGCCAACTTTCGTGTGGCTCTTGAAATTGCAAAACGTGGAAAACCATTCACCGATGGAGAAATGATCAAAGAATGCATAATTGCAGTAGCCGAAGAAATGTGCCCTGAAAAGGTAAATTTATTAAAAACTGTCAGTATGTCAGCAAACACTGTGGCTCGAAGGGTAAAAAACATCTCTGAAAATATATCCTCTCAACTGTTCGACAAAAATGGACATGTTGAGTGGTTTTCTTTGGCCTTGGATAAGTCAACGGATGTGTCAGATACTGCTCAGGTGTTTTATTATCATTTATAATATTGTTATAATATTTATTGCAACATCAAAATGTTACAAAAGGCTGTGCCTTGTTACAAAATTTAATGATATAACTATTTATTTATTTTAAGGAATTTATTGCAAATGTTGGTTTGTTGAACTGTGGCGGCGAAGGCATCACTCCAATGGAATAAATGCAATAAATATCTTATAAACAATCTTAATCAATTATTATTAAGTTATCTACTATCTCCTCTACCTAAAAAGAGCCCTGAACAGTTGCATTTTGCGCAGCTTCTCGCAAAGCGGATTGAAGAATCTACGTCTGAACCAGCTTCAATCTCATCATCTTCGTCGCACAAGAATGGAATCTTTGGCGGTTTCTTCTTCCTCGTTATCGACAAATTATAAAATCTTGATAGCGAAAAGTAAATGATTAAGGTTACTGTTAATATAAATAGGATAAAGCTGTTACAGAGTAGCAAGGGTTCCTCTATGGAATCAATTTCTTCTTCCTTTTTATAACCAATCAAATCAGCAAGTTTTTCCAAAAATGTTGGTTCAGGTACAGGTTCAAGTTTGTAATGGAAATAGTCCAGACATTTTGGAAGCAAAGATCTGATTATTGAAATTATCCCATCCAAAGCTTTACCAGTGTCTTCTGATATTGGTAAGAGGTAACACCTGACGTCCCTAACAATAGAAATGAGTAAGGAGACTATAAAAATCAGGCGCATGCCTATGAGAAAATAAATCGTTTATTAAATTACAATTCAATTTGACACATTTATATTCGAGGAGTAGATAAAAGCTATGAAGTGCATGAAGAACTTCTTGATATGTATAGTATTCATGGCACAACTACTGGTACAGATATTTTTAAAGGAGTTGAAATGGCCATTAATCAAAAGAACCTTCGATGGAAAAACTTGAAATGTATTACAACTGATGGAGGCAAAAACATGAGTGCGAAAGATAAAGGAGTGGTCGTTCTTGTGTCAAAGGCTGTAGAAAATGACGGTGGTTCAAAACCACTAGTCTTACATTGTATCATTCATCAACAGTATTTGTGCGGAAAATGTTTGGATATGTCTGAAGTTCAGAAACCAGTCATATCAACTGTTAATTTTATCAGATCTTTTGGGCTGAATCACCGACAATTCCGACAATTTATTGAAGAGATTGGAGAAAATGACTTACCTTATCATACTGCCGTACGTTGGCTTAGTTGTGGGAAAGTCCTTCAGCGCTTTTTTGAACTTCGAGCAGTGATCGAAAATTTTTTGAATGAAAAGCATCGCCCTCTTACTGAATTACAAAACAACGCATGGCTGTGGAAGTTAGCATTCTATGTTGATTTGACAAAACATGAATGACAAAACATGTGAACGAACTGAATTTGAGATTGCAAGGAGAAAACCAGCATCTTCCTGATTTATACACTAATATCAAATCATTCCGGAAGAAATTGATACTGTTTCAATTACAACTACGAAGTAAATGTTTTTCACATTTTAAAACATGTGAAATATTCAGCCACACCACTGAGACTGAGTTTCCTATCGATTTTGCAATCGAAACTTTGAGTGCTTTGAAAATAAATTTTGATACTCGTTTCTCGGACTTGCTATCCCATTGCGAATCAAATTAAGATTTTTCAGAATCCTTTTGATACTGACATTGAAACCCTAGCCCCGGAACTTCAAATGGAAATGATTGATCTACAGTGCAGTGATATAATTAAGAACAAATATCAAAACTCATCTTTGTTGGAATTTTATAAGAGTCTTCCACTGACACAATTTGATAATTTGCATAAATTTGCTCGTGAGCGGTTTTCTGTTTTTGGTGCTACTTATTTGTGTGAGAAGACCTCCTCCAAAATGAAGTACACAAAAAATGTTCACAGATCTAAATTAACTGATGAGCATCTTAAATCTCTTTTAATAATTGGTACAAGTAAAATTAGTCCACAACTACAAACTATTGTCAGTGGAAAATCTCAATTACATAAATCTCATTAGTATTTCATATGTCATATGTAAGTTATGTTTTTATTTAAAATGTATAAAATGTTAGTTGGATTCATTTCAATAATTTGTTAGTTATTATATACTGAAGTTAAATTTTCTGCATATTATACATGTCTTTACTCATTACAATTCTGTGTTTCTTTATCCAACTTATCACAAAAACAATAACAATAAGCCTACAACAATGTTATGAGTAGTTAGCCCATGACCATATCAATGTAGATGTCATATTAATAATTATTCAACATAAAATTAGAATATTCAACATAAAATTAAAATAGTAAACTAAATTTAATTTGCTATAAAAAATATGTTCTCTAAAAGGAGTTTTCAAGTATGCTAGCTCTCCGCGGGCCGGACAAAATCAGTCCGCGGGCCGGATATGGCCCTCCGGCCGTAGTTTGGAGACCCCTGATCTAGACATCCTAACTGCTCTCTTTAGTAATATATATATATATATATATATGTATATATAACACCGGAAACATGCCGGAGGACTGGTTATACTCGATATTCGTTACGATACCCAAAAAACCAACTGCAAAAAACTGCGACGAACACAGATTAATAAGCCTAATGAACCACATAGTTAAAACCTTTCTTAAAATCATACATGCTAGAATCTATCAAAAATGCGAAGAATATCTAGATGAACGCCAATTCGGCTTCAGGAACGCACTGGGAACAAGAGAGGCTATTTTTACAGTCCAGGTTCTGATGCAGAGATATGGGCCGTGATGTCCATGCCTGTTTCATAGATTTCTCCTAAGCCTTCGATAATGTACAGCACGATAAAATGATCTAGGTATTACAGGAAACAGGCATAGATACAAAAGACATCAGAATAATAGCCAACATGTATTGGAATCAGACAGCGTCTGTAAAAGTAGATGACAATAATTCCGCAAAGATTAACATCCGCAGAGGCGTACGACAGGGACGCGTATTATCTCCGACTCTATTCAACCTGTATTCGGAGAAAATCTTCAAAGAAGCGCTCAAAAACACCAGCGAAGGCATCAAGATGGATGGGGAGCTTATAAACAACATCCGATACGCAGACGATACCATCGTACTTGCTAGCAGTTTGGAAGGCTTACAAGAACTAATGACCAAGATTCACACCACTAGCTCGGAAGAAGGCCTCAAGCTCAATAAAAGCAAAACAAAACAGATGCTAATAAACCGAAATGCTTCAGATCCCAGCGTATTGATGTTAGAAGGAGAGATCATCGAACGAGTAAAGAAGTACCCTTACCTGGGAACTATTGTCAACGACAACTGGGAGCACTCCATAGAGTTGCAGTGCAGAATAGAGAAGGCTAGAGCGGCATTTAATAAACTCAAAACAATGCCATGCAGCAGCGACCTGACATTACAACTAAAGGTCCGAATGGTCAGGTGTTACGTTTTCTCTGTTCTATTGTACGGCGCAGAAGCATGGACGCTAACGGAAGCAACAGAAAGGAAGATTAAGGCGTTCGAGCTCTGGGTATATAGAAAGCTGCTCCGCATATCCTGGCGGGATCATATTACGAATGAGGTGGTAATGCAAAGAATAGGCACGCAGGGGCAAGTTCTAAGCACAATCAAGAAGATAAAAACTGGCTATCTTGACCATATAATGAGAAACCAGAAATACCGCTTACTACAGCTGGTTCTGCAAGGAAGAGTAGATGGACACAGAGGACCAGGTAGAAGAAGAAACTCGTGGCTAGGAAACCTGAGACAGTGGTTCTCGCTCACTTCCACACAACTTTTCAGACAGGCTGTAGATAGAGCGGCAATTGCTATGTTGATCGCCAACATCCGGAAGGGATAAGGCACGCACAGAAGAAGAAAAAACAAGTAATATTTGCAAATTATTTTCAGTTCAATATATTCCTGCAAATAATTCGCTAATCATTTCTCCAACAGGTTTCAGTCGAAGTTTTTTTCCAATTAAAGGAAATGTTGCCGGCGGCAAACCACAGCCACCTTCCTGCCATATAATTAATGATGGAATAAACTGCGAAACCGGATTAGCAGAATTTTAATTTTGGCCGTAATTCGTTTACTATTTCGTTATTGCCCGAGCAATATTTTGGAGTAAAATTTTTATACTTCCAAGCGAGTCTTGGACAGATTCAAAATCGATTAAAATTAATTGTTCCGTGAGCCGCGTCTTACAAATATTGATATTTATGTTTAAACGTACTTACGTACTAACGCCACCAAATTAGGTTATTTGAAACTTTGCATAAATATTAAAAATAATAACTCAAAGTAAATATGAAAGTAATCTTAAAGTTCTGCTTATTGCTCTGATTTTACAGATTTTTCAAGTAATAGATAAAAAAATTATTCGAATTTCATAAACTTCTGGTTATTTTACAGATTATCCAAATTGTTTTTGTAAAACTTGAAAATTTAGAATTTTTTTTGCATTGGTAAAGAAAAACATAAATAAATTAAAACTAAGTACTTATTTGTTTCTTTGGTACTTACGTACTAACGCCACCGCAGCTACAGATTTTAACAAAATGGATGGCTAGGTTTAAATGAATACGAAAACGGAATTAAAAAGAGAATGAAACGATCAGAAAATCTACAAGAAATGAATATAGATGATATTGCAACAAGCATAACAGAGGAAATTCAATCAGCCACAAGGAAGATCTGTAGCAAGATAAAAAACGATAAAGAAACCAGACTATCAGTCGAAACAAAACAGCTAATAAAGAAGAGAAGAGAAACCTGCCGGGACTCACCCAATTACACAAACAAAAAAGTAAAAAAGAAAATACGCACAGATATCAGAGCTTATAAAACCCAACAAATCATCGAAACCATAGAGGCGAACAAAAACACGAGAGTACTCAAATCAAAGCTTTCAAATGGAAAACAAGATATTGTTAAACAAAAAGACCGCCATGGCAATATCATTACCAACAAAACAGACATCGTCGCAGAAGTCCAAAGATTCTACGCCAGCCTATACACATCATCCATACCGAACCCAACGACATCTTCAAAAACTATTACAAATGTAGGATCGGAAAAACTGTCGGAAATAACGACAACTGAAATTACATATGCGTTAGAACAAATGAAGAACCGGAAGACCCCAGGAGAGGACCAGATAACAGCAGAAATGCTAAAAGCGGGAGGCGGAACACTACTGGAAGCTCTGCGGATACTAACAAACAAATGTTTGATCGAGGGGAAAATACCAAAAAAATGGAAGAACGCAGAGGTCATCATCCTGCACAAAAATGGTGACACCACAAACATAGAAAACTACCGTCCAATAAGCATGTTATCACACACAATACAAGCTAATGATGCGGATTATCACAAACCGACTCACAAAGAAACTAGATTTCTACCAACCAGTGGAACAGGCGGGCTTTCGGAAAGGTTTCGGCACAGCAGACCACCTACAAACAATCCGAACACTTATCGAAAAGACAACAGAATACAATATCCCAATAAATATAGCGTTCATAGACTACCACAAAGCGTTCGACAGAGTTGAGACTTGGGCTTTCCTGTCGGCAATGAACGACGCAAGAATAGACTCGAGATATACCGCTGTAATGGAGGACATTTACAAAGAGGCCACCTTTCACGTAAAAATAAACGACGACCTACACACGGGGAAAATAAATCTCAGCAAAGGGGTACGGCAAGGGGACCCGATCTCCCCCAAATTATTCACCGCAGCCATATATAAGGTTTTCAAACAACTAAACTGGGACGAGAAAGGCATGAAGATCGACGGGACATATTTAAGTCACTTAAGATTCGCGGACGATATAATTCTAATAAGCACTAATATCGAAGAATTAAAAACAATGTTAGAAGAATTAGTAAACAACCTGTCCAAGCAAATAGGTTAAAAAATGAATCTAAACAAAACAAAAATTATAACTAGTAGCCCTCAGGAAATGTCGATTGATAACATCATAATAGAAAAAGTAGAGCAATATACATATCTGGGGCATACAATTAAAATTGGCAAAGAAAATCAAACTGCCGAAATCAAACGCAGAATCCAACTGACATGGGCCGCCTTTGGAAAGCTCAGCCATATACTAAAAAACCAAGACGTCTCAATTTACCTAGAACGTAAGGTTTACAACAGCTGCATCCTCCCCGTTGTCACCTATGAATTGGAAACGATGGCTATCACTAAAAAATCAGCAGCAAAACTTAGAGTGACTCAAAAAGCAATGGAACGTGCGATGCTGGGAATCACTCTAAGAGAGACAAAATGCGCAACACAGATATCAGGACAAAAATTAAAATAATAGATGTCATGGAGAGAACAGCGGATTTCAAATGGCAATGGGCAGGACACGTGGCCAGAAAGAATACAGAAGAATGGAGCCACAAGATTACCTTCTGGAGACCCCGGGAAACAAAAAGGAGCACGGGAAGACCCCAAACAAGATGGATAGATGACATAAAGACGATAGCAGGAAAACAGTGGATGAGAACAGCAAATGACAAAGAAGCATGGAAAAAATTGAAAGAGGCCTATATCCAACAATGCAAGTATGAAGGCTAATAAGAAGAAGAAGAAGATGGTTAGGTTAGGTCATAACGGAGCAAATAAATTCAGACAACATATCGCGCATTAGCGCGACCTCTCGATCCAAAATAAGAAAAAATATTGAATAAGGGTTAGACTAGGTCAGGGATCCCCAACCTTTTTGCACTCAAGAGCACATTCTATCACTATTTCTTATTCTAAGAGCACTACTATAAGTCGGTTGGGCGACGAGCACCTTTTTCTATTCAAAAAAGTCATCATCTGGTACATTGAATTTTAGGAAAATGTCGTTTTGATGGTCAAAAATTTTTTTCTGTCCTTATTTGAATAAGTTGTTATTTTGGTTTCGTTTACTTTCGACGGGCACACGTAAAATGGTCGGAGGGCGCCACGGTGTCCGCGGGCATAGCGTTGAGGAACACTGGACTAGGCTATATTAGAGCAGATAAATCCAAACCAGATACCGCGCAACTCTCGCTGCGGTGGCGTTAATACGTAAGAACGTGGGAAAATCTTTGACAGTTTGGAAAATAATTCCTGCTTTTTCAACTAGACAAACAAACCAATATGTTGTGGATTGAATCCTCACTAAATTATCTTTCCTATAAGATTTTATCTGTCTGCAAAGTTTATTGTTCACCCAACCAACATTGTTTTAAAATTAACCCTAATCTAAATAATTTCTCACGAAGTAAATGTTGGCAATTATTCGACGCACCATGAAAATAAATGCTGTTTTATATATGCAAAATCTTATCTTAAATTAACTTCACCTCAATCTGCTTTTGATTACGTCCCTTCTTCCCCTACCCAAATTACCTGCGTTTTTGGTTTAATTGTGTCAAGTTTGGATTTATTTCATTTTTGCAGAGATTGTGATATCTTGCGACCGTTAAATTGCCCTAAAGTTTACAATGTCGCAGGAACAAAGAAAATTACAAGCTGTACGAGAAAATTAGCAAATTCACAACACCTGATAATACCAGACAAGACCAGACAAGACCAGGCAAGACCTAACAAGAACAGACAAAACTATACAATCAGACAAGATCAGACAAGACTAGACAAGACCAGACAAGACCAGGCAAAACGAGACAAGATCAGACAAGACCACACAAGTCTAGACAAGAATAGATAAATCTTGTCTGTCTAGTATTGTCTGTATAGTCTTGTCAGTCTACTTTTATGTGTCTAGTCTTGTCTGTCTAGTCTTGTCTGTATAATCTTGTCTGTCTAGTCTTGTTTGTCTAGTCGTGTCTGTCTAGTTGTGTCTGTCTAGTATTGTCTGTCTTGCCTTGTCTGCCTAATCTCGTCTGTCTAGTCTTGTCTGTATAGGCTTTGGTTCTCTGATCATGTATATGTAGTCTTGTCTGTCCAGTCTTATCTGTCCAGTCTTGTCTGTCCAGTCTTGTCTGTCCAGTCTTGTCTGTCCAGTCTTGTCTGTCCAGTCTTGTCTGCCTAGTCTTGTCTGTCTAGTCTTGTCTG
Source organism: Phosphuga atrata (assembly GCA_944588485.1). Taxonomy (NCBI): domain Eukaryota; kingdom Metazoa; phylum Arthropoda; class Insecta; order Coleoptera; family Silphidae; genus Phosphuga; species Phosphuga atrata. The sequence goes on along the minus strand of CALYMW010000341.1, from coordinate 41,530 downwards.
TCTAGTCTTGTCTGTCTAGTCTTGTCTGTCTAGTCTTGTCTGTCTAGTCTTGTCTGTCTAGTCTGGTCTGTCTAGTCTTGTCTGTCTAGTCTTGTCTGTCTAGTCTTGTCTGTCTAGTCTTGTCTGTCTAGTCTTGTCTGTCTAGTCTTGTCCGTCTAGTCTTGTCTATCTAGTCTTTTCTGTCTAGTCTTGTTTGTCTAGTCTTGTCTGTCTAGTCTTGTCTGTCTAGTCTTGTCTGTCTAGTCTTGTCTGTCTAGTCTTGTCTGTCAAGTCTTGTCTGTCTAGTCTTGTCTGTCTAGTCTTGTCTGTCTAGTCTTGTCTGTCTAGTCTTGTCTGTCTAGTCTTGTCTGTCTAGTCTTGTCTCTCAAGTCTTGTCTGTCTAGTCTTGTCTGTCTAGTCTTGTCTGTCTAGTCTTGTCTGTCTAGTCTTGTCTGTCTAGTCTTGTCTGTCTAGTCTTGTCTGTCTAGTCTTGTCTGTCTAGTCTTGTCTGTCTAGTCTTGTCTGTCTAGTCTTGTCTGTCTAGTCTTGTCTGTCTAGTCTTGTCTGTCTAGTCTTGTCTGTCTAGTCTTGTCTGTCTAGTCTTGTCTGTCTAGTCTTGTCCGTCTAGTCTTGTCTATCTAGTCTTTTCTGTCTAGTCTTGTTTGTCTAGTCTTGTCTGTCTAGTCTTGTCTGTCTAGTCTTGTCTGTCTAGTTTTGTCTGTCTAGTCTTGTCTGTCAAGTCTTGTCTGTCTAGTCTTGTCTGTCTAGTCTTGTCTGTCTAGTCTTGTCTGTCTAGTCTTGTCTGTCTAGTCTTGTCTGTCTAGTCTTGTCTCTCAAGTCTTGTCTGTCTAGTCTTGTCTGTCTAGTCTTGTCTGTCTAGTCTTGTCTGTCTAGTCTTGTCTCTCAAGTCTTGTCTGTCTAGTCTTGTCTGTCTAGTCTTGTCTGTCTAGTCTTGTCTGTCTAGTCTTGTCTGTCTAGTCTTGTCTGTCTAGTCTTGTCTCTCAAGTCTTGTCTGTCTAGTCTTGTCTGTCTAGTCTTGTCTGTCTAGTCTTGTCTGTCTAGTCTTGTCTGTCTAGTCTTGTCTGTCTAGTCTTGTCTGTCTAGTCTTGTCTGTCTAGTCTTGTCTGTCTAGTCTTGTCTGTCTAGTCTTGTCTGTCTAGTCTTGTCTGTCTAGTCTTGTCTGTCTAGTCTTGTCTGTCTAGTCTTGTCTGTCTAGTCTTGTCCGTCTAGTCTTGTCTATCTAGTCTTTTCTGTCTAGTCTTGTTTGTCTAGTCTTGTCTGTCTAGTCTTGTCTGTCTAGTCTTGTCTGTCTAGTTTTGTCTGTCTAGTCTTGTCTGTCTAGTCTTGTCTGTCTAGTCTTGTCTGTCTAGTCTTGTCTGTCTAGTCTTGTCTGTCTAGTCTTGTCTGTCTAGTCTTGTCTGTCTAGTCTTGTCTCTCAAGTCTTGTCTGTCTAGTCTTGTCTGTCTAGTCTTGTCTGTCTAGTCTTGTCTGTCTAGTCTTGTCTGTCTAGTCTTGTCTGTCTAGTCTTGTCTGTCTAGTCTTGTCTGTCTAGTCTTGTCTGTCTAGTCTTGTCTGTCTAGTCTTGTCTGTCTAGTCTTGTCTGTCTAGTCTTGTCTGTCTAGTCTTGTCTGTCTAGTCTTGTCTGTCTAGTCTTGTCTGTCTAGTCTTGTCTGTCTAGTCTTGTCTGTCTAGTCTGGTCTGTCTAGTCTTGTCTGTCTAGTCTGGTCTGTCTAGGCTTGTCTGTCTAGTCTTGTCTGTCTAGTCTGGTCTGTCTAGTCTTGTCTGTCTAGTCTGGTCTGTCTAGTCTTGTCTGTCTAGTCTTGACTGTCTAGTCTTGTCTGTCTAGTCTTGTCCGTCTAGTCTTGTCTATCTAGTCTTGTCTGTCTAGTCTTGTCTGTCTAGTCTTGTCTGTCTAATTTTGTCTGCCTAGTCTTGTCTGTCTAGTCGTGTCTGTCTAGTCTGTCTAGTCTTGTCTGTCTAGTCTTCTATCTCTAGTCTTGTCAGTCTAGTCTTGTCTGTCTGTTCTTGTCTCTCTTGTCGTGTCTGACTAGTCTTGTCTGTCTAGTTTTGTTTGTCTAGTCTTGTGTGTCTAGTCCTGTCTATATAGTCTTATGTGTCTAGTACAGTGATTCTCAACGACTGTGCCGCCAAATTCTTGATGTGTGTCGTCAAATTTTAGAAGTGCAATCAATAAAAATTATTTGTATGTACTTTGATACAGCATGCTTGTATAGTTTTACTGCAAATCTCGATTCAACCCAAACAAAACTACCTAGTAGCAGAGTTTCAGAAATCGTGTCAGAAATTAGAACTAACGTAAAAAATAGTATATTTTACAGCTAGAGATGAAAGTGGCGTTTTTTGGAGGTGGGAGTTTAGTCACGAGCGCCAGCGAGTTAGCAATCACACCGAAACAAGACAAAACTTTCATCTCGAGTAGTAAATGCAATTTTTTTTACTGATTTCGGTTGTAGAATCCATAATACGAATTTAATAAATCCAATTCGGACCAAACCGTTCCAACCGTCCAAACCGAACTGTTATAACTGTCAATACAAATTTAATTGTTGGTTTGGTCGTTTCCATGGGAACATATTGCATTCTCTTAGAAGCTGATAGGGTACTTTTAAAGTCAAATGTCCTAATTTTATTTCGGTTTTTTAAATAGTTTCAGGCTCGTTTAACGTTTGAACATAAAATATTTAATTGAAATTGATGTAATTAATAAGAAAGTCCATGTAAATTTGGTTAGTTTAGTGTTTTAATCGAGAAAATCATAAATTTAAAATGCTCATTTTCGTCTCTAGATGTGAAAATATTTTCATCTCTAGAATGAAAAAATGTCTCTTTCATGTAGGGTTAGCCGTGGAAAAAAAATGTCATTTTCACATATATCAGTAGAAAAACATTATTTTACTAATTTGACGGTTTTAACCTAGGTTAGGTCAGAGGTTAGATTGGGTGATATTATAACAGAAAAATCCAGATCATATATCATGCGGTAGCATGATATATGATCTGGATAAAATTAAAAAAAAATAATTCAAATAATTTATTTTGAGACTGGGGCGCCCTCCTTACATGCGCCTTACATGCTAATCCCAGTTTTCTATTTATTCAATTTTGTCTCATAAAGTCATGTTTAATTCCTTGCATATGGATCAATAAAACAGTGATTTATTCACTAGTGCAATAAAAGTCTCACTTACGTGCTCCGTAAACATAATGCTATATGTTCGCTGATGCTCTTTTTTGATCTTCAATCACACAACTTGTTATACCTACTTTTTTGTACAAATCTGATAATTTTTGTCTGAGTAATCTTTCCGCGTCACCATCTAACAATAATTCTTCGGATATATCCAGTTACGATTAATAAAACATAAATTAATTAAACACAATCTCTCTCTCTCCAATGGCGCTACAGCCCGAAGCGAGCCCTGGCCTCCACCAAACGTTGTCTCCAGCGTTCCCTTTCCTCTGCCGCCGCCCGCCAGTTCCGCACCCCCAGCATCTCTCTCGCATCCCTTTTCACACTTTCCTCCCATCTCGCCCTTGGCCTGCCCGCTTTCCTTCTACCTTCCGGCACTCTGATTATTTGTCTCGGCACTGCTGTTGGAGCCACCCGGCACACATGTCCCGCCCATCTTAGCCTGCTTAGTTTTATGTGGGATACCACATCTGGGCTTTTGTATAACTGATATAGTTCGAAGTTCATCCTAATTCTCCAGCCCTCTTCGCTGTTAATTGCCCCATAAATTTTCCTCAGGATCTTTCGCTCAAAAATCTCCAGCATCTTTTCCGATTTCTGGGTCAGCGTCCATGCTTCGCTTCCATATGTGAGGATGGGTCGTATGATTGCTTTATATATATTACACTTCGTTTGTCTGCTAGCTAGCTTCGAGTTAAGGATGGATTTAAGAGTGAAGTATGCCCTGTTGGCTTGCATGATTCTATGTTGTACTTCCACCCCTTCGTCGTTCTGATCCGTGACGGTTGATCCCAGATATTTAAAGTTGTTGACGACTTCTACAGTGTACTCTCCCATATCCAGATTATTTACTGCGTGTACTGGCGCTCCCGGTCTTACCATCATTACTTTTGTTTTATCCTTGTTTATTGACAGACCTATCTCCTTGGCTCTCTTCTCCATTTTACCGTAAGCATCTTTCATTGCCGTTAGCGATCTACCGATGATGTTTAGGTCGTCAGCATAGCCCAAAAGTTGCGTGGATTTATTGTAGATGTTACCGTTGCATTCTATCTGAGCTTTCCTTATAGCTTTTTCGAGCGCGATGTTAAATAATATGGGTGATAGACTGTCTCCTTGTCTCAGACCTGTAATGGTTTCAAACTTGTGCGATGTCGTTTTTTGGATACCGACTTGGTTCCAAGTCTTTTTTAACGTACAATTTACCAATTTAATGATCTTTTGTGGTATCTCGAATTCTTCCATTGTCTTCATGAGAGTTCTTCTATCGATAGTATCATACGCTTGTTTAAAGTCTACGAAGACCTGGTATGTGCTGATGTTCATTTCCCATGTCTTTTCTAGTATTTGTCTGAGTGTAAACATTTGGTCAGTCGTCGACTTTCCTTTCCGGAAACCTGTCTGATACTGTCCTATAATGCTCTCTGCGTACGGTTGGAGTCTTCGTCCGATTATCCATGACAGCACCTTGTAGGCCGTGTTAAGAAGAGTTATACCACGATAGTTCTTGCACTCCAGTTTGTTTCCTTTCTTATAGATAGGGCATATCTTCCCCTCCCGCCATTCCTCGGGTATCTCTTCTGTCCTCCAGATTCTTCCTATCAGCTGGTGTAAAGCACAGTTCAGAGCGTCTCCTCCCATTTTGATCATTTCAGATGGTATCATGTCCGGTCCCGGTGCTTTGTGGTTCTTTAGTGCCTTTATCGCCTCGCTTATTTCTCTTTGTGATGGTTCGTTATTTTCTCTCAGATCTCTTACTTCTGGTGTGTGAATTGGGTCGTCTTCAGCTGTTTGTCCGGTTAATTCCACTCGTAGTGAGGTATTCAGGAGTTCGTTAAAATATTCCGCCCATCTACCTACCACTTTACTTTCTTCAGCCAGTAAGGTGCCCTCTTTACTGTTGATTATTGTTGCTCTGGGCTGAAATCCATTTCGCAGGTTCTTCACTATCTTGTAGCATTCTCTAATTTCGTGTTTCTCTTGGTGGTGTCCTATCTGTGCCACCTGGTCGTTGAAATGGGCCCGTTTCTTCTTCCGAAATAATTTGGATGCTTCCTTTCTTTGCTTGTTGTATTCAGCTTGTTTGGCTCTCGTGGGTCTCTGCAAATTCTCTGCCCTAGCTTTCTGTTGTTTCTCGCGTGCTTCTTCACACTCTGCATCGTACCATTGTTTTCGTTTTTTCCTATGGACTTTCCCGAGCGCCTCCTCTGCCGATTCCTTAATCCCCTTTGCAATTTCCGTCCATTGTTCTTCAATACTATGATTTTACGTCAACACTCCTAGTTTTTCGGCGATCTTTTCTTCGTATCGTTGCCTTACCCTGGTTAAGTTCAGTTTTTCCAGATCTCATTTTTCTATTCCGCTGTTTGCTGGCTTTTTCGAGTTGGCTAGCCTTTGTTTTAATTTAATCCTCACCAGGTAATGATCCGAGTTGCAGTCTGCCCCTTTGCAGCTTCTGACGTCCTGTATGCTGGACATAAATCTTGTGTTTATTAAGACATGGTCTATTTGATTGAGTGTCCTTCCGTCTGGTGATCTCCATGTCATCTTGTGGATGTCTTTATGTGGGAATAGCGTACTGCTGATTACAAGGTTTCTAGATGCTGCTAGGTCCACTAGTCTCTGTCCATTGTCGTTAGTATTTTCGTGTAGGCTGTGTTTTCCAATCGTGGGTCTGTATACGTCTTCTTTCCCTATCTTAGCATTGAAATCCCCCAAGATCATCTTTACGTCGTTGTTGTGTGTCGAATCGAATAGCCTTTCTAGTTTTGCGTAGAAGATCTGTTTTTCGTCGTCTGTTTTCTCTTCGCTCGGTACATGTACGTTAATTATTGTCAGATTGAAGAGCTTCATTCTTATTCGGATCATGCAGAGTCTGTCATCTACTGCTTGGAAGTCCATAATATCCTTCCCTACACTTTTCTTGAGTATGAAGCCTGTTCCTAACTTGTGCGCCTTCCCATTATTACTGCTTTTACATATCCTATATTTTCCTATATCCATGATGCCGCTATCGCTCCAGTTGGTCTCCTGTAGTGCCACTATGTCGAGTTTGTATCTCTCCATTTCGTTTGTTAAGACTTTTAGTGCACCTATCTGGTAGAGGCTCCTTACATTCCATGTTCCCATCGTAATTTCTTTCGATTTCCTTGTGCATTGCTGTGGTCGTTGCCGAGTAGTCAGTCCAGTCCGAGGCACGTTTGGTGGTTTCGTAACGGTTTCTTTTTTTTTCTATGGATGAGTTGTTGGCCCATCGCAAAACCCCCTTTTCGGAGGACCATTTCACCCGCTCTCGTTGGCCCTGACCGCGCTTTCCATACGGATTGGTTACCGCATCTCCAGCTTGGTTGCTCAGGTTACCAGGGTTCACCACGTGGAGGTGAGAGTCGGACTTGGGTAGGAGAGGCTATGCTACAATCTCTTCCTATGCGATTGTCGTGCGGTTAGTTAAACACAATCTACTAAGCAAAATTTTGACGCACAAATCAACAATTTTATCGTTGCCATGAGAACACCACAATCATGACCAACGGTTCTTTGAATTGCTTCTTGTTTAAACAAAAGCAAAATTGAATAAAAGTTTGTATTTCACTCGTGGTTAAATTTAAGGTTTAACTCGCGAATTTAAATTGAATTTATAAATCCGCTCATTAAACCTTAATTTTATACTCTTTCATAATAAATGACTATTAAACTCATTTTAATGCCAGTGTGCCGCCAAATTTTGATGTTGTTGAAAGTGTACCGCAAGAGAAAAAAGGTTGAGAATCACTGGTCTAGTCAAATCAAATAAAATCATTTATTTATCTTGCGATGTACAATATACATATAAGATAAGTGATTTAACATTCTGCAAAAGCAAAAATAACAGATAGGTTAAATCTTACTAATTACTTAATAGGAGAAATAATAAACAGTACCCAATGAAAATAAATTATAGTTCTTGAATGGATTAACACTGATTAAAAAAATTATGTGTGGAGTAATAACAATTGTTTATAAATAATTCTTTAGTTGTTTTCTGAAACAATTTGTAGGACTTTTCTTCTTTTAATTGATTTAGCAGATTATTGAATATTTTAACATCTAGTCGACTAGGTGCTGCACTACATAGAGTAAGATTGGTCTTTTTGCTACGAAGATTGGACGCATTTCTTTTGTTAACACTATATGTGTCTTTATTTGTAAGAAATGTATGTCTATTTTTGAAGATATGACATGCCACCTCGCACCGGTTAAAATATATTAATTTTTAAAATATTTAGATTAAAAATCTGTTTAAAAGCTGATTAAAAAGCTGATTAAAAGCTGATTAAAAAGCTGATTAAAAGCTGATTAAAAAGCTGTTTAAAAGCTGATTAAAAAGCTGTTTAAAAGCTGATTAAAAAGCTGTTTAAAAGCTGATCAAAAGCTGATTAAATAGCTGATTAAAGTGGATGGAAAATGGATGGAAAGTGGATGGAAAGTGGATGGAAAGTGGATGGAGTGGATGGAAAGTGGATGGAAAGTAGATGGAGTGGATGGAAAATGGATGCAAAGTGGATGGAATGTGGAAGGAAAGTGGACGGATTTAAGAGATAAACCTCGTTTTGATTGAACCCGTACAAGTATAAAATCGTGCGTGAGCGTAGATTTTATATACAACATCAGGAATCATAAGATCCGATGGAAGGGTTGTGCGGATTCTCGTACAACGACTGTTCAATTTCCTAACAAAGCTATCTACATAAATCCCGTGAACCATCAATTCTATAGCTGACCACTCTGTTCTTAAACTGACACAAGCTTGGATGATGTCCTGTCGGACCGGCTTCACTGTTGCTGTGATCGTAGATCTCCTGCAAACTTTGGCCTTGTTGGGGATTGTTGATTGCATATTTAACAGAAATTATTTGGTTGTCTGCGGCTCCAACTTTATTTTCTTGGGGGTGTAGGGCGAATATTCAGTATGTAGACTGAATAAGCCAATCAAAATGCGCCGGATGTATCACGTGTTCAATGATTCAGCCAGACAGGCTGAAACTGGAAAATGCTGATTCGGTGGTTTTAACTTTCCCTAACTTTAAACTGGCAGCGTTTCCTATCTCACGATTTACATATGTCATTCTCACGCGCCTTAACAAGTTTAAATATAAAACACTAGACTGATTAGACTGCGTTTCTTATTGCGGTAGTTGTATTTAAATTATTGCAGCGGTTGCAATTTTTAAACTGGACACGATTGTTTATATATTTTATCAAGGTTAATCGCCCGGTCCCATCTTTGCGCGCGGTTACATAAACATTCACTGTGGTAGTTGGTGTAGAAAATAAACGTATGGTATTTCCTTGATTTTCATTTAAAAAGTTCAAATACTAAACTGAGTACGTAAACTGAAAAAGAAATAATACCATTTCACATTCAAAATTAAACCTAATAATAGAAATATTTTTAATTTATATTAAAATTTAAAATAATGCGAAAAAGGTCACAGATGGGTTTAAATGACTCATCCAAATTTTTCAGAATCACCCAGACAAGTTAGAACAAGAAAATGCTGACTCGACGGTTTTAACTTTCCTACGATTCTTTGCACGGTTCAAAAACTAGGTCAAACTCTTAATAGGATAAACACATTAATTCCAAGAAACTGACAGTGTTTATTTCTTCACTCGCCCTCAGCTGATAAGATAAACCGAAAATATGTTGACTCGCCGGTTCTTATCAATACATCTCTCTTCATGTTTTATCCTTGTCGCACCTATTTACTCTTATGGGGTAACCAGCTTCACAAATTAATGTCCATACCGCAACCCATTTCGAATTTTCCCGCTAGTCTATTCGTGTTCGGTATTGTCCGCTCGTGTCCGGTATTGTCCGGTCTTATCTTAATTATCTATTGTCCATCTACACATACACGCTCGGTCGCGTTCAGAACTATTTTGTATAGGATTCCCCGTACTGAGGGGTAGGCTAAATTTTACATGTAATTCCCCATAAGGCGGAGGGATTACATGAAATTTCCCATAAGGCGGAGGGTTACATGTAAATCCCCATAAAGTGGAGTGGCCTAGAACGAAGGATCTTTCCCCACCGTCGTTTTTTGGTTGCAATCTGCTAATGAAGAACTGCTCTCCCATGTTTCTTCAGTTAAGGCTCTGTGATTTTTTTATAATAATAGTTTTGTATATTTTTTATGATGCAGGACATTTAGGGTTATAGAAACCAAAATAAACTTATGATCAGATATAGTGTTATCTCCTACCGTGATGGTCATTTCTTTCCACAAATATTTGATCAATTATGCTTCTTGATGTATTCGTTGCCCTTGTAGGGACCCTAACTTTATAATCTAGCCCAGCGTTTCCCAAAGTGTGTATCGCGACTCGGCACCGTGTCGCAGAAAAATTTTGCCGGGTCGCGAAAAAAAAATATGTAAAAACACAAAAATATTAAACTTTTTTGCTGATAATAAAAAGGAATTGATTGAATAAAATCAAAAAGCACTCTTTCCTCACAAAACAAAAATTGATAGCTAAGACTGAGTATCCTCATAGTGGCGGAGAAAAATTAATTCTTTAAAAATTGTCGCAAATAATTTATGCGGAATTCCCAATTGACATTAATAGATTTCTTATCCTTGGTCTCCTCCCTCTGCTTTTGATCCAAATTGGCTTTAGCCTGCGTTGCCTTCTCTATGTCGTTATACTTCAACCCTGCCGTTACGTCCTTCCACAACCGCCTCGATTCGTTCTCACTCTGCTGACTTATCGGCAACACCTGCTTTTTGACGTCAAGCTTCAGCTTCGTGACGTCAATAAACTCCTCAATATCATTATCTTTCCATTTGGCTTCCATGAGGCGTTGGATGCGAACACGTCCACGGTGGTTTTGTGCTTCTTGTTGCCATAGAACGGTTTCGTAAGGATCACAATGATACTGTAATGTAAACCGGTCTTCGGGCAGGGCCCGCCGTGTACAATCCATGACACCGTCAGGATCGACCTGCCGTAACCATTTGGGAACGTCACAATGTAGTGTTCATCGTGAACCAGTAGGGAAACGATACCCTGACCGATTTTGTACACGCAGATCGAAGGAATTTCGACGTGATCCACTTGTTGCAGAGTTCCGCTTAAAAAGCCGTTACTGGTGGATGGTGTGAGACTTGTTCGCCGATGAAGGAAAGGTGGTTCACGGAGGGCCAAGGGACCGGACTGACTTTTATAGCGTTGCCCTTGGGATCGTTGTAAGCGTCCCAGAGGCTGGAGAACGTCTCGCGAATTTATTGATTGGATGAAGTGTGTTTGTTGAAGTCTAAGAATCCACCGAACACGTGCAATGGCATGGCATGTCATACAGGTTTGTGTAAAAAAAATCAAGAATTGGCCATTAATTGTGTATGGGTGCACGGTAGTATCTATAGACAAGCTTTGGCGGTAAAACGCATGCTTTTAAATTTAAACAATACTTTGGAAGAATCTGTCAAGATTATAATCTACATAGAATCTCGTCCATTAAATAGCAGACTTTTTACCGCAAGTAAATAAGGTGTGACCCTCGTCTCCTATACGGGAAGAGGAATGATAAACACCCGCTTTTGTATTGCAATTCACGATGGCTTTCAAAAGGAAACTTTTCAAACGCTTGTTTGAGCTAGGAGATGAAGCTTTGGTATTTCTGAAATGAACACCCATCTAAAAATGATGCAAGAAAAAAGCGTTTTAAACTGTACAACTAATTATTTTTTTGGTTGCACTGTCGATAGAAGTATCCAAGCTTAAGCGAAAAAGTGATACAATTGTTAATGCCTTTTCTCACAAGTTACATACGTGTGAAGCTCGCCTTCGGCTCGTGGTTTAAACTTCGCAACTCATGCACAAAAGCCCTTCTCCACACACTTGTATCATAAACTACTATTTATTTACAACACACGTGTGTGAAAGACTTTTGTACACTTGTATCATAAACTACTATATTAATGTGATCATTTTGCTGTGCGAGTAGATAAAGAGTGGGTCGCGAAAAATTTTAAAACCTCGTACTGGGCCGCGGTCAAAAAAGTTTCGGAAACGCTGATCTAGCCCATAAGATTGCATTAAATGTAGTAGATTACTTTTTCTCTAGAGTTGGATTCAAAGTGGATGTTGAAGTTCCCTACTATTATTAACTCATCCTGCGTCATCCTCATCATATTAGTTTCTAGAAGCGTTTTAAATGTGGTAAAGCATCCTACCGGTGGTCTGTAAATGCATATAATTACTACTTTCTGTTCCGTATACCTGAACTGCATACCACATATTTCGATTTGTTTTTCGATTTTCGAGACAATATTTAAGATTTTCTCACAGTTTAGCTTTATATTCGCCCAAATTGCTACAAAACCCCCAATAGCGTTTGTACGGCTGAATGAACTAATCGCACTTTTATGCTATCGTTTAACCATGTCTCGGCTAAGTATAAAAAATCTGGTTGCAGATCTGAGGTTAAAATTTCAGTCTCACTATTTTTTTTATGTTCACTTTGTATGTTCAAATATAATAACAAATAAGAATATAAATAAGAAATAAAATTCAAATAAGATTATGGTTTCTTTGTAGAGCTTCTTGATTGTTAAAGTTATATTTTCTTACTGTTGTCTTAACTTTAGACTGTACCCTTCTCTGTCTAGTCGCCTGTCTAGTTTTGTCTTTCTATTCTTGTCTGTTTAGTGTGTTTAGAGTCTGTCTATTCTTATCTGTCTAGGTGTATCTGTAACTAGGTGTAGTCTTCATTCTTCTTCTTCATAGTTTCAGTCCATTTACCAACATATAAAATGTGCACTAACCTTCGTATTGAGGTGAAGTACTGATTCAGGAAATCCTTGGCATGACTCAAGATTTCGTCCGTTGTGCGAATCTTCGAGTTTTTGCCATTCTGACCCATCACACTTGCCAAGCACACTTGATTGTTGCATGGCGTCTCCTGCAAAAAACAAATAACCATAAAAATCATTGAAAGAGATTGAATGCTATTGAGAAATTAAAGTTAGTTTATCTGAGAGAAAACTTAATTTAAGTAGTTTTGCTTATTAAATCTTGATTAAAACTAGTTCAGACTGGTTAAAACTAGTTGAAAGCTGGTAAAACCTGTTCAAACTGGCTAAAAGTAAATGAAACTTGTCGAAGCCAGTTATATCTAGTTATAATAATCATTCAACTATAAAAAATGTATACATAAAGTTAAACTATGAAAATCGAATGTTCTTCTTCTTTTAGTGCCGCGCAGATTCCCGTGTAAGCGTTCATCTTTTTCTTATCATACGTTTCTATTAATTGCAGCATTTTGTAGTATTTGGAGGCCCTTCATACCCGTCCATTGACGGATATTTCTTAGTTACGAAATTTTTTTTCTGCCTATTCCTCTTTTCCCTCTTTCAATTTGACCTTAAAGAATGAGGCATTGGAAGTGGTAGCGTTCTCCGCACAGTATGTCTCCAAGATAACATATTTTTCTTTTCTTGATATTTTAGAAAAGCTCTCGTTCTGCTAGGACGGCTCTTTGGAGGACGTCCTCATTATTTCTCACGTGATCGACACAAGACACTTGACTTGATATATTAAAAATATAGTTGATATATTTAATATTTAGTTGGCATATTTAATTGTTGTAATTTGTATACTATGTTAATTTTAGTTGTGTATTTAGATAAGAGTGAGAATAGAGTGAGAGAAGACAAAAAGAGATTTGAATAATTTATGGACATATAAATCTACTGAATCGCGAATAATCGAAAAAAAACAAGAATTATAATTAATTGAATTGTCAAAAGAGTAATGTCAGTTGAGCGTTCATACAGAAACCCTAACGTTATATGTAAATTCGCCACAAATTCCCGCTCAAAAATTTAATCTCCGCCAAAATTCACCCACCCACACATCACCGACAAGCAGCCCCGAACCCACAAACATATGACCATTCACCCGGACGAGTTTTCATTTGCCAATCACCCTCTCGACCAATTAAATTGAAAAAGTTTGTCGCCCGAAACTTCCCGCCGGAATATTTTAACCGTTCGCAATGGCTTTAGAAACCACACCGCAAATCGAGGCGGACAGACGTTTATTGCAGTTCTCAACCTACGAAGATTATCTGGACTCGCTTGTCACGCCGAGCGATCTATGCTATCTGCAAAGTGTTCAAGCCTCGCGGACACTAGCCGAACTTGGATACAGGTAACAGTTTAAAGATCATCTAGATTAAACCAAAAATATATAAAAACACAACGTTTGGTATGCCCATCCAATATTTAAAAGACCAAACAAGATTAGACAAAGATTAGACAGGATGTGACCAGAAATGAGTAGACCAGGCGAAACCAAGTAAACATTGATAAGCCTCCACTAGGCTTTAGACAGACCAAACAGACCAGGCAGACTAGACAGGACTTGACCAGAAATTAGTAGACCAGGTGAAACCAAGTAAACATTGATAAGCCTCCACTAGGCTTTAGACAGACTAGACAGACCAAACAGACCAGACGTTCCATACAGACCAGGCAGACCAGACAGAGCAGATAGACCAGACAGACGAGACCGACCAGACAGACCAGACAAACCAGACAGACCAGACAGACCAGACAGACCAGACAGACCAGACAGACCAGACAGACCAGACAGACCAGACAGACCAGACAGACCAAACAGACCAGACAGACCAGACAGACCAGACAGACCAGACAGACCAGACAGACCAGACAGACCAGACAGACCAGACAGACCAGACAGACCAGACAGACCAGACAGACCAGACAGACCAGACAGACCAGACAGACCAGACAGACCAGACAGACCAGACAGACCAGACAGACCAGACAGACCAGACAGACCAGACAGACCAGACAGACCAGACAGACCAGACAGACCAGACAGACCAGACAGACCAGACAGACCAGACAGACCAGACAGACCAGACAGTCCAGACAGACCAGACAGACCAGACAGACCAGACAGACCAGACAGACCAGACAGACTAGACAGACCAGACAGACCAGACAGGCCAGACAGACCAGACAGACCAGACAGACCAGACAGACCAGACAGACCAGACAGACCAGACAGACCAGACAGACCAGACAGACCAGACAGACCAGACAGACCAGACAGACCAGACGGAACAGACAGACCAGACAGACCAGACAGACCAGACAGACCAGACAGACCAGACAGACCAGACAGACCAGACAGACCAGACAGACCAGACAGACCAGACAGACCAGACAGACCAGACAGACCAGACAGACCAGACGAGCAGACAGACCAGACAGACCAGGCAGACCAGACAGACCAGGCAGACCAGACAGACCAGACAGACCAGACAGACCAGACAGACCAGACAGACCAGACAGACCAGACAGACCAGACAGACCAGACAGACCAGACAGACCAGACAGACCAGACAGACCAGACAGACCAGACAGACCAGACAGACCAGACAGACCAGACAGACCAGACAGACCAGACAGACCAGACAGACCAGACGAGCAGACAGACCAGACAGACCAGGCAGACCAGACCGACCAGATAGACCAGACATAGTAGATAGACTGTCCTCGTCGGTAGTGTAGTTTAGAACATACTCGCCTGACAAGCGGGAGACCCGGGTTCGATTCCCGGTCGGGGTGGCAACAAGTAGAGCGGTTTTTACTAACCATCCGGGCTGCGCAACCTGAATGATAACTAGTATTATAAGTTACAAGAATGATAACTAGAAATGTCCAGTTGTGTAGTGGGGCCGGAACGCACCGGAACGGCGTTCCAGTACTTTTTTACGAAGTCAGAACGGTTTCCAATACTACCTTTCTAAAAAATATTGATATTTACATCTTCATACCACATAAAATTTATAAAAGATTAAAAGGAAGTCGAGGAAATTTTGAGAAAACAAATTTTATCCATTCACACACCAAAATGTACACTTTAATGAATACATTAGTGTATGTGAAGGATGCAATTATTATAATCGTGTGTAAAAGTCCAATGTAAATCAAATGGAGTTTCATTAGTAAACGACTTCTGTTTGTTTTACTATGGCAACAATTTGCGTCACGGAACAAAAAATAGATAAAGAAACTTAATAAAGAGATACATCATAACATAGAAACTTAATAAAGTCGGAACACAGCCTGAATATATAAATATATTCAACCTTTCCGGAGCTCTATAACACTAATGAGTCTTTTAAGACTACCAAACAAAGGGCAAATTAGGACAAATTTCACATGAGATTTGTTCTTGTTAGTCCTAAAAAGACTCATTAGTGTTATAGAGGTCCGGAAAGGTTTTATATATTTATGTATTCGGGCTGCGTTCCGACTTTATTAAGTTTATATGATTATCTATAATGTAGTAGTTTTACCAATTCCAAAAAACATAGACGTAGTGAAAATAAATTTTCTGAAAAAAATTAGTGAAGCTGACGACGTCAGCAACATTTTAAAAGCCCACATTATTACGATTAGTACTGATAATATTAAAGCTTCTAGCTCAGAGGGAAAGTCAATAGAAGAAGATCTGAAGACGATAGCCGATTTGCAAGTAGATTGAAAATGGTGACAACAAAGGCCAAGACAAATACACTAATAAAAGATTCTGTCTTTAAAATTCGACATTAGTTATAATTAAAAAAAATTAAAACTAAAATTCGATATTTGTTATCAAAATTTGACATTCTGACATTTAAAATTTGACATGTGTTATCAAAAACTGACTTTTTTGAGATTCTGTCATTTAAAATTCGACATTTGTTAAAATTAAAAAAAAATCGATATTTGTTATCAAAATTTGACATTCTGATATTTAAAACTTGACATTTGTTATCAAAATTTGACATTCTGACATTTAAAATTCGATATTTTTTATCAAAATTTGTCATTTTTGACATTTAAAATTCTACTCATGTTTTCAATATCTGATATTTTTGACATTATGACATTTGAAATTCGACATTTATTATCAAAATTTGACATTCTGAAATTTAAAATTTGACATTTGTTAACAAAAAAACTTTATTATCAAACAATTTATTGCACGTTATTGTTAAAAATCAAATCAAAAAACTTTCGATTGATTTTTGTTGTCAAAATGGAAATTGCGAGTTTATAATCCTGCTGTCACACTTAAAATTGACATTTCGTATCAAATTTTGTATTTAAACCTTTGTTGTCAAACTTTTTGTTTGTGAAATTTAGACTTTCTTTGTCAAGCTATAAATTTTCACTATACAACAACTTGTCACAACATGTCATTATATATAAATAAATGCTGAATAATGACGTAACTGGTCATGAAGTTCTTAAAAGTGTCATCTTTGGCGCTGATGTTGTTGCGCTCGGAGCGAATACGCCTAACTAACCGTATAAATGTTGCAATTAGTCTAGTTAATTCTCGATCTTGTCTCGATCTTGAAAAAGTAAATCATGAGCATTCTCATTCCAAAGCTCATATATTAGCTGAAAAAATATTACCTGAAGGCAAAGCTTGAAAAAATATTTGATAAGTTAAAGTCTGTGGATGTTTCCAAGACATGTCAAATATTTGGAACATCGTATTACATTGTAAAATTCGATAAATCACACTCGGATTATTATAATTTATTGTTGTTGGTTTCACTAGTGCCGGAGCCAGCGTAATGTTGGAAGAAAATCAGGTATTGCAACACGACTGGTGCAAACATTTTCCAATATTATGGTGTGGCACTGTTTGAATTTCCTTTTAGAATTGCCAATCTGCGATTCTATTTCAGAAGTCATTGATGTGAATCATTTTCAAAGTTTTATGAATAAATTATACAGCATTTACAATCACTCGTCAAAGAACCAAAGGGAGCTTCAGATATGTGAATCAGATCTTTGCGAACAAATTAAAAATCACGTATTAGGGGTCGCGTATTAGGGGTGAGATAGGTGGCGAGCTATTTCAAAACAGTTTCGGCTGTTTGGAACGATTATTCATCTCTATGTACTCATTTTAAATCATTACCTAATTATTACAAACTCTCTAAATTTATAGAATTTTAATTTTTTTCCTAGGAAATACATCATAACCTTGAAATACCGAACATTGTCCGGGCGATTTTAATAAATCGATTTTTTTTTATTAGGAAAATGTAATGATAAAAGAGATACTTTGTGTGATTTCAAGGGCGGATTCATGGGGACATTCGGGTCATGACCCCCGCTAGCAAACGTCTATTAACAGTTAATAACACTCACAGTTTCAGTAATTTTAATCGAATATTGTCGCTGTTGAAGGTAAAATGGCAGCGGAATCAGAATATTCCGCAGTCGATTTTCATTCTTATAGAAAATTGTGATGCTGAAATGTATCTTAATATAAGAAAATTTGTATGTATTCTTGCTACACTACCAGTTAGTGTAGCCACAGCAGAAAAGTCCTTTCCACTCTTAGGAAGCTCAAAACTTGGTTTAGAGCTTCAATGGCAGAAGATCGCCTAATGTGGAGAAGTGCCATTCCGCGTTCACAAAAGCATACCCATTCAAGTTGAGGAAATCATAACCCGTTTTTCGAGACAAGAAAAATTGATTTTGTTATTTCATTAAAATAATTTTGATGTATAAAGGCCGGTCCAGACGCTCCGTTTTGCACAACGTTTTGTCTGCGCAGTTCAACACGTTGCAGATAAAACGTTGCGCGTGGACAAGAAAACTGCGCAGTTTTGAAAACTGCACGGAGGCGGTACAGTTGCAGCGATAACTGAGCTAAAGACCACAGATATCCATGAACTGTGCAGACAAGTCGGCGCATGTGGACGGTAGCTCCGTTTTCCGATTCATTTTGTTCCCCAGTTTCTTTGTACGTGTTTATTTAATATATTATTATTAATATATTATATCTCTATAAAGAGCAACTTATATTATTATTAATAAATTGTATCTCTATGTTAAGACCCAACAATTTTATTTTATTTTATTTGGTCTTAAAACCATTTTTAAAATTTTGTTTCTAAAAGTAGATAATATTAAATTACATTAAGATTATGCTAAACAGTTTCTTAACAACACAGCATGCCAAAATTGACTAGAGTAGTACCTCCTCCATGACGATGTCACTAAAACTGTGCGAAATATACAGATATAACTGCACCATGTGGACGCTCTACAAATTTCAACGTTTTCATTCGGTTTATCAGTTTCAATGTCAGTCGTGGTGTTTGCCAGTGAAGTAGTTGTTTTTAAGAAATGTTTTTTATAAAAAAAGATTGGTTATACTAATGATGTCAACTTTATTGACGATATGTATACTATGAATAATTTCCTAGAAATTATAATCTTTGAAGAAAAGATACATATGTTTCTATTTAATAATATCAAAATCTTCAAAACTAATTATTAATTTATTACAATTTTCTTTGAAATTTTTTTGTTGAAAATTGATGTGTTCATTCATAAGATTTCGTTTTAATTGGATGGCATTGGCTCGAATCTGAAATATTTTCAATTAGAATACTTATAATACTTAATTACTCTTTGTAATAGTTTGGCTTATGAGAGCTTATTAGACTAACTACAAATGTCTAGATGAAAATAGACAAGATAGACGAAATTATTAGACTAAATTCGGCCTATAACACAGTTTGTTTTTGTTATGATTTTCTTTGAGAGTTCCTTGATGAAAATCGATGTATTTTCATTTATAATGTTGTTGTCTGGATTTATTGGACGGCATTGGCTAGAGTCGGAAATATTTTTCATTAGAGAATTGCAATGAGAGGGTGGATACTTTGTGTAATATTAGTTTCAAGAAGTATTTCAAGGAAAATGGTCAAATGCAATGGAGTTGTGTGAAATGAACAAACGGGGCATATATTTCGAGGATTAATTTGAGTCGGGTCAAAATTGTTTCACTTTTGGTAAACAAAATATGGACAAGTTTTACAATATAGAAAAACTCAATTAAACTTCAAGAAAATCTAATTAAAGTCAATTTCATATAATATTAGTTTGGATAATCTATTTGTTAAAATTGGAAAGGATATATGACAAATAACAGAACACTTTGGTAATTGATATTAGAAGTGACAAATTGTATAATAATAGTAAGTACACTGCCACTGCCGCGCATAAAATTAGGGTCATTCCGTAATTTGAAGTTATTTTAGAAATTTTTAGTTATTTCTTACTCATGCGCGAAAAGTACTTCTTGACGTACGTTTTTTAATACGAGAAATGCTACCTCTCGTATTTCTACATATCCTGGGAAAAGCACGCAAATATTCAATATCAATGTGTCAGATTTTTTTTTCATTACAAAATAATAATAAAAATTGAAGTAAACGTTTTAAAATTAGTGTAAATTCTATGGTAATACTGGAGACTGAGGGGAGTTCTTATACGTTCTTATCCACACCTCCGGAGGCAATTGAAAAAGCAAATTCTTCTTTTTTGATTCCATTTTTTTTTTTGGATGGCCACTGGATCCTAAACTTGTAAGATACATCCCCTCGCATGGGTAATAAAAAATATTGTTTGTAACACGGGCGGTATTGTCAATTACCCCTTTCGAGCGAATGTGCTCACTTCGTTCGTGCGCCCAATTTCGCGCACGCATGAAATTGACAACTTTCCGCTCTAGTTACAAAATATACTGTATTATTATCGGTCTACTATTATATAATCGTGGCGATTACCATTCTAGCAACCGAAAAAGATAATTTTTCACTCGTAACTCGACATAATCCTTAAAATACAGATTTTCGCAGATTACATCTCGTTACTTGTAAAATAATCAATTATTTTCAATGCTCTTGTTATATTATAGGAGTAAGTGATTATTATAATATTTACTACAGATTATTCACAATTATTATTATTTCTCACAATTTTTCACATCAATTATTTCTATATAGATTTTTCTTATTAAAATTTTATTAAGCAACAACACAAAACTCAATTTTCCGCTCGTGTCTCATTACCGTCAACATATTAAACAATTAAAGATTTTCTTGATACAAAAGGGAGGTACGGAGAAAGGGAGAGAGAGAGAGAAGAATAATTTAAAAATAAGCACAAATATCTATAATATAAAATATAATAAAATAAAATATAAAATAAAAATATAATATATAATAATATATAATTTATAATATATAATAAAATATTATATATAATAAAAAAATAATATAAAATAATATAAAAATAATAAAGATAATATAAAAAGGAAATGAAAAATAATAAAGATAATATAAAAAGAAAATCAAAGGAAATGAAAACTGCCTGCAGCAAAGAAAAACGTCAACATGCATTCTTCAAATTATATTCCTGGCACAAAAATTATTTCTCCAAGACGGTTTCTATAAAAAAAAATCATGTACTTATTATTTGCATTCAATCTTCCCTCTAGTAAAGAAAATCTTGTAAAAACATTCGTGTTCAGTTTGTATTTACGGATAAAACTATAAGCAAACACACAAGAAAAACAATATACAAGCAAAACAAAGAAACAAGATTCAATAGATTAGATCAGTGTATATATTTCATCAATACTGTTACAATTTCAAGCTTGCAATAATCCATTTAAACTTGGGAATAGACCATGGAATAATGATCACTGGTGAACTAAAGGTAAATCCTACAAGTAATGCTATGGCCCTACTAGCACAGAAGGTCGAGTCTGAACTCTCAACGCGAGTGGTTGTGTGCTCTCAGTTCTATAAACCGAAAACTTTTATTTTATTATTCTTTATTAATTTTTGGCAAAGCCGGAATATTTGAATTACCAAAATGTCTAGACATCTAAGATCTACTATTATTATTATAACCTTTTATTGGCATATATACAAAATATATTAAAATATATTACATACTATACATATATTACCTACACTTTATATACTAAAGGAATAGGTTCTTCCTTTTTGCCTATTTGCTCTTTCCACTTTTTCACCCTCCTTAACAATTCCAAACCATTTACACTTTCATCCATACACTTCTTCCATTCTTGTCCTAGCCTTTTCTCCTGTTCCTTCCATTCATTCCTTGTACATTCTTCTATCCAATGTTCCCATCTATCCTCTCCAGCCCCACAAGCTGTGCACTTCCGATATTCTTCACTCATCCAATATTTCCTACCACGCTCTTCACTTCCACACCTAAACCTTGCCAGTATGACCTGCGTGTCTGCCTCTTTCGTTGAGTATAAATAGGTAGGTAAACGACCAAGCACCTGAATCTTTGCATATTCTTTGAAAAATCTACTGTTTGCAATTTGGTCTTGGCGTTCCTGTAACTCTACCTCTACTAATCGCTCACCTAGCATTTCCACCCAGTTTGCCCCTTCCCTCTTAAGTTTTTCTAGTCCCTCGCCAGATATCCCTGCTCTTTCATATAATTTCCTTTTATTCATTCCCCACGCATTCCCATTCTTCCCTCTTTCACCCTCCTGATTTGCCATTATAAATACCTCTTTTATTATTCTTTCATCCCCCATTTCACTCACCTTGTATTCATATCTTATCACCCTGTTTGCCGCTAAAACGGCCACCTTGTGGGCATTCACCTCTTGCAGAACTATGTAGCCTGGTGTCGATTTGTCTAACTTTAGGAATTTCTTGTAGAAGTTTTGTTGAACCCTCTCTATCTTCTCTTCCTCTCTAATCCGCCATACTTCCGAACCATAGGTCAAAACACTTCTCACACACACTTTCCATATTACCTCCGCCGCCCTAAAGTTCCCTTCAAAACTTGATCTCCATCCCTTCCACATGCGTTCTGCCGCCACCCACGCTTTTTTTGACACATAATCCACATGCTCCCTATTAGTGCACCCAGTTCCAAACACATATCCTAAATACCTAAACTTTTGCACCTCCTCAATTTCCTTTCCTAGCCATTCGAAACGTTCTTTCCTATATTTACCTCCCCTTTTAAAACGCATCCATTTAGTTTTTCCCACGTTTACATTTAGCTCTCTCTTTTTAAAATAACCTCTCAGCCTTTCAATCAACTCCTTCATTTCTCCTGCGGTTTTAGCGAACACTACCATATCGTCCGCGTAGGCTAAGCTCCACACTTTCTTTCTCCCTATAACCACGCCTCCAGCTTGGCCATCTGTCAACACTTTCTCCATGTCAGCCACATAGAGATTAAAAAGTGTAGGACTCAACGGGCATCCCTGCCTCAGACCCTTTCTTACTTCGAAATACTCAGATTTACACCCATTCACTCTAATCTTACATACTGTTTCCTTATATAACTCTCTTACATTCCTTATCACACTCTCTGAGATTCCCTTTTTTCCCAAGCACTCTACCAATTTCCCTCGATCTACCGAATCATACGCCGCCTTTAGGTCAATGAAAAGAGCAAACAGGCTCCCTCTGCTTATTTCTTGATCAATTATGTAGCGCAGGGTTACTAAATGCTCTATCGTACTCCGTCCCTCTCTGAAACCAGCTTGCACCTCTGGCACTAGATGCTTCTCTTCTATCTCTCTCCTCGACCGCTCGTCCAAGATTTTGGTGAAAATTTTATATGCCGAATTCACTAGCGTAATCCCCCTGTAGTTTCCTACATTTTCCCTATCTCCACTCTTATATATTGGGTAAATTATTCCCTCCTTCCAGCTCGTTGGTGCACTCTTTGCTCCCCTCCATACCAAATTCAATTCTTGGGTGATTCTAGTCTTACACTCTTTCGGGATAGCTTTCCAGGCTTCGTTTCTTCAGGGCCTGCCGCTTTTTTTTGTTTTAGTGCTGCTATAACCTTTTCCACTTCATCAATCTTTATTTCTTCTTGGCCTAAATCTTCCAAAGCTTGTTCCTCCCTTACTCTTCTATTCCCTACTCTTTCCTGTGGCTCGACTCCTGCCAACAAAACCATAAAGTGACTTTTCCACTTTTCCATCGGAATGCTGTTTGGAAATCGTTCTCTCCTCGCTCCTCTTTCTTTTAAATACTTCCAGAGCTGTGCTTCTATTTTGATGTCAAGTATGCGCTGTCGTTCTCTTCTCTCCCAATCCTGTTTTTTGTCTCCAAATCCTTTAATTCGCCTTTAGTCTTTAACCAATCTTCTTTACTACTGGTGCCCTCTCGCCACTTTCTCATAACCTCTCTATACGTTTGTTTCTCCGTCATATATTCTTTGTCTGCCCATGATCTTCCCGGTGATGCTGTTGTGATTTTCTTCTTTACCATTCCTGCCTCCATATTCTCTATAATCTTGTCTATATCTTTTAATTCCTTCCAGTTTATTGCTTCCACCCTATACTTCTCAGTCGCTTCGTTGTCCCATCTGGTAACCCATTTCTGCTCCCTAGATGCAATTATTGTTTTCGTCATCAAGCTTATTGCCACTGGCATGTGGTCTGAATCAATTCTCCCTTCTATCTCCATCTCTTTAATTTCCTGCCTTGCCGGGTCATTTGCCACTACCAGATCTATAGTCGATAATCCTCCTGCCCCCACAAATGTGAAATCTCCCTCCCAGTCTCCTTCCACACACCCATTTACGACGTCCCATTGATTTTCCCTTACCCATTCCGCCCACCCCAGATCTACTACAGCTACAGACAATCACAGTGATGTAATAATCACATTCTTAAGAAGCGCTGATTTTGCAGACATTTTAAGTGCATCGTTAAAAGAAAAAGTAAGCCCTCTGCAAGATTACATTACTGAATTAACTGATCAAATCAAGGCTCTTATAATGGATAACTAGGATCTAAAGGAAAAATTAACTAAAATACAATCGCAGCTGGCTCAACATCCCACGGCTATTCAAGAGGAGAAGCACACGACAGGCGAAAACTCTAGCGATAACAATAACACCAATGTCATCGTCACAAATCCACATCGCACCGACACTATAGAGATAGCAACTAAAAAACAGGTACCGATTTCAGGCACCGAGAATAAAGTTGATAAAGAAAATTATACGGACAAGGAGAGATGGGAAGTCCAGAAAAAAACTACAAAAAAGAAGCGTCGTTCAAATATAATTATTGGAACAAACACGGAGTCGGCAAATATAAAAGCGGTTACGAAATTTGCGCATTTACACATCTCCAGACTTGAACCACAACTGAGCGAAAATGACATAACAGCGTACTTGAGAACCAAAAACTTGGGTCAGTCAGTGCCTAACATAAACTTGGGTCAGTCACGAAAATCTGAAACGTCTATATCTGCACTGTAGCTTCACGCTGATTAGTTCATTTTGCAGATCCATATCTACCGGAGGTGGTGTCGCAATCTGGAGTAGAAATACTTTGGATGAAGGTACGATCACCGTAGAAGAAATACCAATTCAATCAATCGAGAAACACATAGAAATCTGTGGAATCGTTTGGAAATCCAAACGAGAATCGACCATAATAATTAATTTATATAGGCCACCAAATGGATGTATAGCAACCTTTATGCTTACGCTCGATTGCTTACTTCACCAGTATTTTAATAAATCAAAAAAACTAGTTGTTACTGGAGACTTCAACATTAACTTCACTGGAAATTCAAAAGAAAAAGTTAATTTAATAAACCTTATGTTATCGTATGGTTTGGAGGAACAAGTTAGAGAATACACCAGAATAACACCTACTTCACAAAGCTGCATTGACAATATTTTTGTAAATTTCAGTCAAACTTCGACGTCCGTTTCCGACTCGGCTATAACTGATCATAGAATCCTTGTTCTCAGCAGAGATGTAACCGTTAAAGCAGATACTTACTACTTTAAACGAAAATTTAGCCAAATGCATAAAGAACAATTTGCTCAAAGTCTAGAAGAGGAATCATGGACAAAGATATATGAGGCAGCTAATATAAACGACAAATGCACATATTTGCTTAACACGCTGCACTATCACTTTAACACATGCTTCCCTATAGTGAAAGTTCACCGAAGAGAAAAGACTTGGATAACCAATGATGCTAAAAGGGCAAGTAGGGATCTAAAAGACCTGTTTGAACTCCAGAAGAAGTACCCTTTCTTACGAGTAGTATACCTATATATACAAAAAATGCTACGGCGTCTATTTAACTCAGCTTAAAAAACAATTCTTTAGCAAATTACTAAAGACCTCGGAGTGCAAACAGAAAACAGTCTGGAAGATTATCAACCAGCTGACAAATAAGTCTACGAGAAAAGAAGAGATACATATAAACCACAATGGTTCCAGCATCGACGACCCGGAGAGAATATCAACTCTTTTCAATGAATTCTTCTTACAAGCTCCGGAGTTAATAACCCAAAATATTACTCCATCAAGCATATCAAACCATCATATGTCTTTCAATAGCGAAACCATGTATCTGGAAGATTTTTCAGAGAATGAAATCACCTGGCTATAAAAGGGAAATTAAAAAACAAATCAACATGTGGCCTAGATTTACTCCCATGCAATGTTTTTAAGCAATACGTAGATCTGTTAGCTAGTCCTATTACACATATAGTTAACTATTCGTTCGATACGGAAGAGTTTCCAGAAATACTAAAAACCGCCAAAATCGTGCCGATCTACAAGAAAGGGGAAAAAACAATTCTAAATAACTACCGACCAATTGCGATATTATCTGTAATGTCTAAAGTGATGGAATACTGTATGCTTCATAGGCTTACTCCTTTTATAGAGAAACATCATCTGATCCCCAAGGAACAGCACGGCTTCCGTAGGGGAAAATCTACAACTACGGCGATCATAGAATTCTATTCCAAGGTTCTACAAGAAGTTGATGAAGGAAAACAACCAGTCGGGATTTTTTGTGACCTTTCTAAGGCTTTCGACTGCGTGTCTCACCAACAATTATAAAATAAAACATATACAATGGGCATACGAGGTAAATCGCATAATTGGATAAAATCATTTTTTTCAAGAGAGAAGGCAATGTGTGGAAATCACTGTTATGAATAAAACATTTAAATCTGCACCGGCAAGTATAAATATTGGTGTTCCGCAAGGAAGTGTCCTTTCCCCTACACTCTTCCTTCTCTATCTAGCAGACCTAACACGTTTTATAAACAGTAATCACTGTACAATTTATGCAGATGATTCTAGCTTTCTCGTATCGGAGATTTCAAGAAATCTGACACAAATAGAAGCCAACAAACTATTAAGCAAAATCGTAAACTGGTTCTCCAGATACAATCTGTTCCTTAATGGTAGCAAAACAGAATACGTAATTTTTCAAACTCAAAGAAGCTCCCGAGCAGATAACATTTCCATAGGAACTAATAACTTTCAATTAAATAGAGCACCGACTACAAAGTTCCTAGGACTGCAAATCGAGGAATCCTTAACATGGAATTTGCAGATTGAGAACTTATGTAAAAGAGTGCATAATAAGGCTTACTCAATCAGAAGATTATGTCGGCTATTGAATAGATCTGACATCCTTATCTATTACTTCTCTGAAGTTCAGTCAATACTATCTTACGGTATTTCAGTATGGGGAGCCTCTCCCAAAACTGAAATTCTCTTAATTGCGCAAAAAATGTGATCCGTGCAATAATGGGTATTCCTAGAACAGTTTCATGTAGAACTCACTTTAGACAACTGGGGATCCTAACAGTCGTCAGTCTTTATATTCTGGAAGTGGCCTGCCTAATCCACAAAAACAAAGCAAACTTACAAAGAAATATGGACAAACATAACCATTACACAAGAGGACATAGAAAGTTGTATGCTCCTAAAAGCAATCTTACAATCAGTAGCAAATCTCCAACCGTCTACGGAGTCTTCATTCACAATAAGCTACCAGCGAGCATGACAGAAGAAAAATCGCATACTGTTTTTAGAAAAAAACTGAAACTATTTTTGTTGAGGGAATCAATCTATAGCCTACAGGAATTCTTCAACTTATGTTAGGAGTATTTTTGTCATTTTTGTTGAAATATAATCAGTTCAATTACTGTAATTACTTCTTATTATTATTCTTTATTATTTATATATACTATTTTGTTTTTGATTTTCTTTCCATTTGACTTTTACACATATGTTTTCTGTACATCTATACTGTAATAAATATCTTTTGATTTGATTTTGATTTGATTTGAAGATGACGAAGAGATCGAACAAATGTATGAAGATATTACAAATGCACAACGAGCAGAAAATGCACATTTCGTTATAATCATGGGCGATCTAAATGCGAAGATTGGTCAAAAGACAAATAACGATCCAATAAACATAAGCAAGTTCGGATTAGGAACGAGAAACGCCAGAAGTGAAATGATGTTTGATTTTCTCAGAAACGAATTTCTGCATGAATTATTCTGCATGAATACTTTTTTCAAGAAACCAGCGCAGCGACGGTGGACCTGGACAAGCCCAAATAGACAGGTCAAAAACGAAATTGATTATATAATAACTGTTAAGACACAACAATCTTATTTTAATTTTAATTTTCGTCTTAAAAATATTTTCTTGTTTAGTGTATTTCCAAAAGTATGTAAATAATAATTACATCAATATTATCTTAAACCGACCAGTAGATTCCCAACATCTGGTCGGTAGCGTAGTGGGTCTTTGTTGAATGTGTTTGGAGCTGTTTATGGCCGCTACGCAAGAGCATTTGTAATCCTAATTAATTAATTAATCTTTTTTTTTAATTAATTAAGTAATTTGTAATCCTTTGTAAATACGCTTCGGCGGATGTTTACGATTGCTAATGGTTTTTGGATGCTTTGTGGTCGTAAACAATTGAAAATATAATGCAGTGTTTATGTTTAAGGTTTCTTAGAATAAGTATTTAAATTTTGGGTAGTTTTAAGATTAGCCATAGAAATTACCACGTGCACTTCGGGTTGGAATTCTTCTTGGTTCAGTGGGGGCAGGCAAATGGGAGGTGCGATTGAGTTTTCCTGTTTGTAACAATATTTAATCACACTCACTTCAATTGTAACCCTCTTGCCACAAACACACCAAGAACATGTTTATCGAGGCGTACAAGTTTTATTTCGCGCAACCATTTAAATTTCAGTGCCGTTTGAATCTATTGGCAACCTTGAATTAACCGCCTTAGATTTAATCAAGTGAACGTTTGTCCAAAGACAAACAACCACCGCGACTCAACAATAACAAACAAAGGATCTGCCAAAATGTATATCTGTATAAATAAAATGTATATCTGTATAAATGTATATCTGTATAAATGTATATCTGTAATAAATCGTTTTGATGCAGGCAGCGACCATCGACTTATTCTTGCTACTATACTCTGGAACACAAAAATGGAAAGGAACAATTGGAACTCGACGAGCTCAGCACAAAAATCGCTAGCAGTCTCCAAGTAGCTACTGAAAAAGTATGTGCAAAAATAAAACAAAAACAAGGCAACGGAAAAATGAGTGCAAATATAAAAACATTGATGGAACAAAGAAGACAAACAAATCGTGATAGCACAGAATAATTAGAACTAAACAGGATTATTAAAAAAGAAACCCGACAAGACGCAAAGACCTACAATACTGTACTCATGCAACGCACCATAGAGGATAGCACAAACATGAAGGTGTTAAGATCAAATAAATCCAGAGGCAAAGCAAGAATAACAGCGATACAAAACGAACAAGGAACAATAGTGAACAACAAGGAAGAAATGATCACAGCTATACAAGCCTTCTACGAATCGCTATACAAAACTCTCACCCCAAGCCCACAACAGCACAGACAAAATATCACAAATGTAGGTTCAGAACACATCCCTGAAATCAGTAAATGGGAAATAGCAATTGCAAGGAAACTCATGAGAGACCGGAGAAGTCCAGGGGAAGACAAGATAACGAGCGAAATGCTTTAAATAGGAGGCGAAGATATACAAGAGGCCGTAAAAATTGTCCTAAATAAATTCCTGGAAGAGGGAAATATCCCAAATATGTGGCAAAATGCCGAAGTAATATTACTGTACAAGAAAGGCAACTAGTAATAAAAAACCGGTTAACAGAAAAATTAAAACTAATCAGCCAGTCGAACTAGCGGGCTTCCGGAAATATTATAGTACAACCGATTAGCTACAAACAATACGCAGTATCATTGAAAAAGCACTGAATACAATATACCCTTACATCTGGCTTTTATAGACTCAGATCACAAAGCGTTTGACTCTGTGGAAACGTGGGCAATCCTGAAAAGACTCGACAATGCGAGAATTGATTGACGATACACGAATATTATAGAAAATATCTAGCCTAGCTCGCGTCCGTAGAAGAAATCTATAGTGCACCCTTGGTAATGCTAAATGAGCTGGAGCGATAGTTGGCGGCTAGTCTTATCTTTTCAAAAGATCTCCTAGCCTGATACACATGGAAACAAAAACAAAACAATTCAGTTCTTTTCAGAACTGTATGACAAGAAATATCGGACCGAGTCTCCGAATTTGCCAACTTAATGTGGAAGGACTAAGCAGAGGAAAATGCGAAGTTTTGTCAATGATTTTACGAGAACATAAAGTTGACGTAGGTACCATTCAAGAAACTCATATAGAAAATGAAACCGACCTCAAAACAAGAGGCAAACTATCAGGATATGAATTTCATATTCTGTGGTGCTACCTATCACCACATATATGGATGCGCAACCTATATACGTACTAACATTGAAAACGCTCGCCTGGTAGGCATCAATATTAGTAACAATAACATTCACACTATCACGGTGAAGATCGAGGAACAGTGACAAACATATATAAGCCTCCGTTAGCCAAGTGGCCTTTTGAAGTCTTGCCGCAGCTCCCTCATCCAGCTGTCTATGTGGGAGAGCCACCACAAAATGTGGAAATATAACACTAATGACTATAACGGTGAAACACTTGTAGAATGGGCAGACGAAAACAGCTTCAGCCTCATTTTTAATGCAAAAGACAGGGAAACGTTTAGATCGGCAGCATGGAACAGAGAATACAACTCGGACTTGTATTTCTCAACCCAAAATACTCAAAACCAACCAGTGCACATATCCAGAAAAGTCTTGGAAAACTTTCCACACAGCCAGCACCGCCCAATTATATATGAAATAGGCACTCAGATCCCAATAATCCGATCTATACCCAGACCAAGGTGGAACTTTCAAAAGGCAAACTGGACAAATATCTCTCTTGAATTGGAAAAAATTGTGAGATGGATCCCGACAGAGCCTAAGAATTATGATAGGTTTGCAGGTGCTGTGGTCTCAGCTGCAAAAAAAGTCCATGCCTAGAGGGTATCGTAAAGAATACATCCCGGGATGGAATGCTGAATGTGAAGAACTGTACAACAACTACATAGAGAGCGGCGACCCAGATATAGCTAATGACCTTCTACAAACACTAAATGAAGCTCGGAAAGATAAATGGGTAAAAACAACAATTTGCAACGATCCAGTAGAAAATCATGGATCCTACTTAAAAAGTTAGGAGGCAGTAACCCACCCGTTGGAGAAACCCACTTGATCTCACCAGATCAGATAGCCAGCAGAATGGTAACTTGAATGGTAGCCCCACGTGATAAACAGCATACAAAACGACTTAAAAAAGAACATAGCAATATACGCCAAACAGTACCGCGCGACACGGAATTCTCTCGTGAGTTCACTACTGACGAATTAGTTGCAGCTCTTAAAGATGTGAAAACTGGCAAAGCACCTGGGTTTGATGGGATACATCCTGAGTTCCTGCTTCACTGCGGAGAGAAGACAAAGAAATGGCTGACCGTATTTTACTCGCGCATCTTAACATCTGGAGTCTTACCGAAAGCTTTTAAAATGAGTAAAATAATCGCTGTACTAAAGCGCAATAAACCACGAGATAAAGTCGAAAGCTACCGCCCCATAGCACTCCTTGGCTGCTACTATAAACTATTAGAACGACTTCTCCTCAACACACGAATTTAGATTAGGCACACGAATTCTGGAACATATTTCACCCGAACAAGCTGGTTTTAGACCTTCTCAGACAAGTTCTCTGCCTAACTACACATATTGAAGTGGGTTTCCAAAAACAGCAAAAGAGAGCTGTAGCTTTCGTGGATCTAACAGCTGCTTACGACACAGTATGGAAAGAAGGGCTCCTATACAAGCTGGCTGAACAAGTCCCTTGTCATACAACGCTGCGACTGATAAACAACATGCTTTCTGACAGACACTTCCAAGTAATCCACGGTAATAACTTAAGCAAACAGAGAAAACTTAACAATGCATTGCCACAAGACTCAGTTTTAGCATGGATGTTTTTCAATCTCTATATTTCAGATTTGCCTAAAACTGACGCGATAAAGTTTGGGTTCGCTGACGATCTAGCCTTAGCTGTACAACACAAACAATTTGAACCCACCGAAAACACGTTGACCAACGACCTTAACAAACTGTACAAATATTTTACCAAGTGGCTGTTAATACCAAATATAAATAAAACTGAATAACAATAAGACAAATTATGAATTAGAAGTAAAAATGAATAATACTGTGCTACCCTATCAACGTTATCCAAACAAAGTATCTCGGAGTAATCTTAGATAGAACTCTATCATTCAAAAAACATCTTGAAACAACAGCGCAAAAAATAAGCACTCGAAATAACATTATCCAGAGACTATGTAGCACTAGCTGGGGGGCATCGGCAAATACATTACGAACATCTGAACTTAGTTTGGTGTATTTTGCGGCCGAGTATTGTGCCCCGGTATGGATGAACAGCGCACATACCAAGAAAGTGGACACTCAGCTTGTGGACACTCAGCAATATAGCAATGAGAACGTTTAGTGGCTGCATCAGAACTACTCCATCCTATTGGCTCCCAACACTCAGCCACATACCTCTACCTGCCCTACGAAGACAAGACGCCCTAATAAAAGAATATAAGAAAATAATGAATAACGCACAACTCCCTATCCATGAGGATATCCCGGATCTGACAAGAAACCGGCTTCGATCTACGAAACCACCAATGTTATTAGCACAACAACTGGCAGCCAATAACTTCAACATCGACTCCGAGTGGCAGACCCTCTGGACTGAAAATGCCCCACCCGATGTACGAAATCTCATTGACGCAGTCGTAAAACCCGATGGCTTCGACCAACCACGACATATATGGAAGACCTTAAACCGTATCAGAATAGGACATGGTGTGTGTGCCCATAACCTCCATAAATGGGGAAAACGACCCAACCCAGGCCGCGACTGTGGCGGCGACCCAAACCAAACAATTGGCCACATAGTGACAGAGTCTGTACTGAGGGCATATCAAGGGGATTTGAGGCACTTCTTCCACACCACACTATCAAGTCTTGAATGGATAGCTGAACTACATCTTTTAATATAACAATTTTATATCTACTTATATGTTTGTTTGTAACTCGTACATTGTTATGTCTTATTCAATCGTTAATTGTTAAATCGTTAATTGTTAAATGTTTTATAAATGTGCCATGTGTTGTGCCATACGCTAAATAAAATAAATAGAAAATATTTACCACATCGCGACGCTCCAAGTTAGGATCGAAGAAGAAATGTTTACAGACAAAATACCAGTCAAGAGGGGCATTCGACAGGGGGACACAATATCCCCAAAATTATTTGCTATAATTATTTGGCGCTTGAAAATGTTTTTAAAACTTTGTAGAGCAAGAAAAGGGAATTGATGGAACTCGCCTATATCACCTGCTTGGTTAGGTTAGGTTAGGTTAGCAAAGGAGCTCGAATTATTTATTATAATAAAGCTCAAATTATTTAAATAATTATTTACATTGGCGCTTGAAAACGTTTTTAAAACTTTGTCGTGGCAAGAAAAGGGAATTGATGGAACTCGCCTATATCACCTGCGATTTGGTTAGGTTAGGTTAGGTTAGGTTAGGTTAGCAAAGGAGATCAAAACGATGATTGGACAACTCCACCAAGCATCTAAAACCGTCGGCTTAAATATGAACTTGGCCAAAACCAAAATAATGAGCAACGACCAAATCCAAGTTACTATCAAAAACAATATTCTCGGAAATGTATATCTCGGACACAATATCACAACTTGGGAAACAAAATAACATCGCGGAAATAACTAGAAGAGTAGGACTGAGCTCGGCTGCGTTTGGAAAGCTAGGATTCATTTTGAAAAAAAACAGATATCCTTCGAAACCTTAAGCGTAAAGTCTACGAAATATGTATCCTGCCAGTAACAACATATGGCCTCGAGACTATGCCACTAACTATAAAAAGTGTAAATAAACTCAGAACAACACCGAGAGTAACGGAAAGAATAATGTTAGGTATTAGCTTAAGAAATAAAATAAGAAACAAGGAAATACGCAGAATATCCAAGGTCACAGCTGTTATACAACGCACTGCTCATCTCAAATAGCGTTGAGCAGGACACGTGGCCCGACAATATCCAGCTAGATGGACCAACAAAATAATAAAATGCGACCCAGTGAGAGTAATGTATGGGTGAGCTGTTAGAGAACCATTCAGTATGAAGACCAACTCAGTGCGTGCTGGTGAAGAAATTCCTGCCCATACCATAACCGAGCTCCCTATAGGAAACCTAAAAACGGTGGAGAGACGATATCGTCCAAACCGCGTGAAAAAAGTTGTATAAGAACTACACAGAACAAACAGACAAGGAAGGAACTGGAAGAAGTTTACATCCAGGAGTGGATGGCACTAGGCTGAAGAAGAAGAAGTATAGTGATGACTGGACCAACGTCCTAATTTCAGATGAGTCGCGATTTTTGCCTCACTGGGCCAGAAGGACGACAACAAGTATGGAGAAGACCCGGAGAAAAATATGTTACAGTTTGCTTTGACAAGCTACTTCCATTTGGCGGTAGCTCGGTTATGGTATAGGCAGGAATTTCTTCACCAGCACGCACTGAGTTGGTCTTCATACTGAATGGTTCTCTAACAGCTCACCGATACATTACGGAGGTTCTTAACGATCATGTTATGCCTTTCATTGTCACTATGAATGAACATGGCATTTTTATACAAGAGAATGCTAAACCTCACAAAGCCAGAGTTGGCAGAGAATATTTGGAC
The DNA here is from genome assembly GCA_944588485.1 of Phosphuga atrata. Lineage (NCBI taxonomy): Eukaryota > Metazoa > Arthropoda > Insecta > Coleoptera > Silphidae > Phosphuga > Phosphuga atrata. Next base: position 7,367 of record CALYMW010000341.1, on the reverse strand, counting down.
GAGGTGGGAATTAGGCGGTTTGAACTCAGTCCAGACATGAATCCCATTGAACATGTGTGAGATGAGTTGGGACGACGTATCCCAAGGTATACACCAGCTCCAAGAACTACTCAGGAGCTTAGAGAGTTAGTATTGCAGGAATGGAACAAGATTGACCAACATTTGATTCTTAATTTAATTGAAAGTATGCCTCTTCGTCTTCAAGCAGTCATCAACGCAAGAGGAGGCAATACACGTTACTAATGATTTTTTTTAAATTCATGTTAAGTTTGTTTATCTTTTTCTTACTTCCTCATAACAAAAAATCGAACTACATTTTAAACATAAATTTCTTGGGTTTTTATAATAAATCATAAACCAAAAATTACACTTTCCAATTCAATACTGAATATTTAATTTAGCCTACAGATTTATTAATTTTTAATATAGTTAGCCTTACAAACAGAAAATCGTTGAATTTTCTGTTTGTAAGGCTAAATATATTAAAAATTAATAAAGCTATAGGCTAAATTAAACATTCAATTATTTTCAATTTCTTAGGTGACCTATTTTTTTCGCATATTCATATCAATTTGCATCCAAATGAAATTAATTAATACCATTTGTTGTGTGCTTTTTGGCTTCCGTACACGTTCATTATCTTTAAGGACTTTCCGTTCACTGAAACGTCACATCTGTCTGCTTTGTATTCAATTAAAACCGCACTTAACAAATTCGCCTGTGAAGTCCAGTCCAGTCAAAGCGAAGAAGTTCGATGCAACTTTATTACCCAAACTAATCGATTAGTTTATCGCCACTAAATAAAACACACCCAAAGGACTAAACACCTGTTGCACACGAATTGATTAAATGGAAAGTCTATCAATCTATTTTTACGTGAAAATTCAACTATGTAGAATTATTTTGAAACTATGTAATGTAAATGCGTTCGTTGGAAAGGTTCTAAAAATGAATTTGCGGGCACTTAAGGGGAATTTGAATTGCGGTTGTTTAGTGGAATAGTGTTATTGATAGCGCGTCTCGGGGCTGTAATTTTAATTGCGTCAGCCCGCGGAATTAAGAGGGCGGAAAGTGTCAAGTGCTGGTTAAATAGACGAAACGGGGAAATTGAGAGCTGGGGAGATACGGTGTTCGTTGAGGCGGATACGCTCATTTGTTTAAAATAAAATTTTGTTCAAAATAAATAAATGTTGGTCCTTTTTGTACTTGAAAACAGGAAATATTTTTGTGGGAAATTGTCGAAAACAATTATGCAATTTAAAGTTTGTACCTGAAGTTTATTTATCCTGTCAAAACAGGGATTTTGAGTTTGCTTTTGTACTTTTTATTTAATCGCAAAGAATTTTTAATGTGAGTTTGATGAAAAATTTCCTTAACAATTGAAAATATCGTTATAATTCAATTAAAATATTAAATATGTTAGCCAATTAGGTTTTGAATCTTAAATTGAAATCTTCGATATAATTAGACATTTTCTGCTATTCTCTTATACTAACACCTAATTAACTAAATTCAAATACATTTTTATAAGGCCATGGAATTACTTAAATATTCCCTCTGTAACTTTTAACTCGCTGTAATATTTTTTATTCGAGTTACAGAGATTTTTCTCACATTTCCCATTGCATCTTGATTTAAAACAAACATTTTACTTTAATTTCTAGCTTAATATTCCATAGAGCTTCAGTTTAAAACTAGTGAAGACTACAGAAAGTTCTTACCAACATTTAAATTTTATGAAAGTAGTATTAACATAAAGAAGTCTAGTTCTTTTATCTAGTCTCTAGTCTCGTTTATTTAGCCTCATCTGTCTGTAGTCTTCTCTGGCTAGTCTTGTCTGTCTAGTCTTGTCTGTCTAGTCTTGTCTGTCTAGTCTTGTCTGTCTAGTCTTGTCTGTCTAGTCTTGTCTGTCTAGTCTTGTCTGTCTAGTCTTGTCTGTCTAGTCTTGTCTGTCTAGTCTTGTCTGTCTAGTCTTGTCTGTCTAGTCTTGTCTGTCTAGTCTTGTCTGTCTAGTCTTGTCTGTCTAGTCTTGTCTGTCTAGTCTTGTCTGTCTAGTCTTTCTGTCTAGTCTTGTCTGTCTAGTCTTGTCTGTCTAGTCTTGTCTGTCTAGTCTTGTCTGTCTAGTCTTGTCTGTCTAGTCTTGTCTGTCTAGTCTTGTCTGTCTAGTCTTGTCTGTCTAGTCTTGTCTGTCTAGTCTTGTCTGTCTAGTCTTGTCTGTCTAGTCTTGTCTGTCTAGTCTTGTCTGTCTAGTCTTGTCTGTCTAGTCTTGTCTGTCTAGTCTTGTCTGTCTAGTCTTGTCTGTCTAGTCTTGTCTGTCTAGTCTTGTCTGTCTAGTCTTGTCTGTCTAGTCTTGTCTGTCTAGTCTTGTCTGTCTAGTCTTGTCTGTCTAGTCTTGTCTGTCTAGTCTTGTCTGTCTAGTCTTGTCTGTCTAGTCTTGTCTGTCTAGTCTTGTCTGTCTAGTCTTGTCTGTCTAGTCTTGTCTGTCTAGTCTTGTCTGTCTAGTCTTGTCTGTCTAGTCTTGTCTGTCTAGTCTTGTCTGTCTAGTCTTGTCTGTCTAGTCTTGTCTGTCTAGTCTTGTCTGTCTAGTCTTGTCTGTCTAGTCTTGTCTGTCTAGTCTTGTCTGTCTAGTCTTGTCTGTCTAGTCTTGTCTGTCTAGTCTTGTCTGTCTAGTCTTGTCTGTCTAGTCTTGTCTGTCTAGTCTTGTCTGTCTAGTCTTGTCTGTCTAGTCTTGTCTGTCTAGTCTTGTCTGTCTAGTCTTGTCTGTCTAGTCTTGTCTGTCTAGTCTTGTCTGTCTAGTCTTGTCTGTCTAGTCTTGTCTGTCTAGTCTTGTCTGTCTAGTCTTGTCTGTCTAGTCTTGTCTGTCTAGTCTTGTCTGTCTAGTCTTGTCTGTCTAGTCTTGTCTGTCTAGTCTTGTCTGTCTAGTCTTGTCTGTCTAGTCTTGTCTGTCTAGTCTTGTCTGTCTAGTCTTGTCTGTCTAGTCTTGTCTGTCTAGTCTTGTCTGTCTAGTCTTGTCTGTCTAGTCTTGTCTGTCTAGTCTTGTCTGTCTAGTCTTGTCTGTCTAGTCTTGTCTGTCTAGTCTTGTCTGTCTAGTCTTGTCTGTCTAGTCTTGTCTGTCTAGTCTTGTCTGTCTAGTCTTGTCTGTCTAGTCTTGTCTGTCTAGTCTTGTCTGTCTAGTCTTGTCTGTCTAGTCTTGTCTGTCTAGTCTTGTCTGTCTAGTCTTGTCTGTCTAGTCTTGTCTGTCTAGTCTTGTCTGTCTAGTCTTGTCTGTCTAGTCTTGTCTGTCTAGTCTTGTCTGTCTAGTCTTGTCTGTCTAGTCTTGTCTGTCTAGTCTTGTCTGTCTAGTCTTGTCTGTCTAGTCTTGTCTGTCTAGTCTTGTCTGTCTAGTCTTGTCTGTCTAGTCTTGTCTGTCTAGTCTTGTCTGTCTAGTCTTGTCTGTCTAGTCTTGTCTGTCTAGTCTTGTCTGTCTAGTCTTGTCTGTCTAGTCTTGTCTGTCTAGTCTTGTCTGTCTAGTCTTGTCTGTCTAGTCTTGTCTGTCTAGTCTTGTCTGTCTAGTCTTGTCTGTCTAGTCTTGTCTGTCTAGTCTTGTCTGTCTAGTCTTGTCTGTCTAGTCTTGTCTGTCTAGTCTTGTCTGTCTAGTCTTGTCTGTCTAGTCTTGTCTGTCTAGTCTTGTCTGTCTAGTCTTGTCTGTCTAGTCTTGTCTGTCTAGTCTTGTCTGTCTAGTCTTGTCTGTCTAGTCTTGTCTGTCTAGTCTTGTCTGTCTAGTCTTGTCTGTCTAGTCTTGTCTGTCTAGTCTTGTCTGTCTAGTCTTGTCTGTCTAGTCTTGTCTGTCTAGTCTTGTCTGTCTAGTCTTGTCTGTCTAGTCTTGTCTGTCTAGTCTTGTCTGTCTAGTCTTGTCTGTCTAGTCTTGTCTGTCTAGTCTTGTCTGTCTAGTCTTGTCTGTCTAGTCTTGTCTGTCTAGTCTTGTCTGTCTAGTCTTGTCTGTCTAGTCTTGTCTGTCTAGTCTTGTCTGTCTAGTCTTGTCTGTCTAGTCTTGTCTGTCTAGTCTTGTCTGTCTAGTCTTGTCTGTCTAGTCTTGTCTGTCTAGTCTTGTCTGTCTAGTCTTGTCTGTCTAGTCTTGTCTGTCTAGTCTTGTCTGTCTAGTCTTGTCTGTCTAGTCTTGTCTGTCTAGTCTTGTCTGTCTAGTCTTGTCTGTCTAGTCTTGTCTGTCTAGTCTTGTCTGTCTAGTCTTGTCTGTCTAGTCTTGTCTGTCTAGTCTTGTCTGTCTAGTCTTGTCTGTCTAGTCTTGTCTGTCTAGTCTTGTCTGTCTAGTCTTGTCTGTCTAGTCTTGTCTGTCTAGTCTTGTCTGTCTAGTCTTGTCTGTCTAGTCTTGTCTGTCTAGTCTTGTCTGTCTAGTCTTGTCTGTCTAGTCTTGTCTGTCTAGTCTTGTCTGTCTAGTCTTGTCTGTCTAGTCTTGTCTGTCTAGTCTTGTCTGTCTAGTCTTGTCTGTCTAGTCTTGTCTGTCTAGTCTTGTCTGTCTAGTCTTGTCTGTCTAGTCTTGTCTGTCTAGTCTTGTCTGTCTAGTCTTGTCTGTCTAGTCTTGTCTGTCTAGTCTTGTCTGTCTAGTCTTGTCTGTCTAGTCTTGTCTGTCTAGTCTTGTCTGTCTAGTCTTGTCTGTCTAGTCTTGTCTGTCTAGTCTTGTCTGTCTAGTCTTGTCTGTCTAGTCTTGTCTGTCTAGTCTTGTCTGTCTAGTCTTGTCTGTCTAGTCTTGTCTGTCTAGTCTTGTCTGTCTAGTCTTGTCTGTCTAGTCTTGTCTGTCTAGTCTTGTCTGTCTAGTCTTGTCTGTCTAGTCTTGTCTGTCTAGTCTTGTCTGTCTAGTCTTGTCTGTCTAGTCTTGTCTGTCTAGTCTTGTCTGTCTAGTCTTGTCTGTCTAGTCTTGTCTGTCTAGTCTTGTCTGTCTAGTCTTGTCTGTCTAGTCTTGTCTGTCTAGTCTTGTCTGTCTAGTCTTGTCTGTCTAGTCTTGTCTGTCTAGTCTTGTCTGTCTAGTCTTGTCTGTCTAGTCTTGTCTGTCTAGTCTTGTCTGTCTAGTCTTGTCTGTCTAGTCTTGTCTGTCTAGTCTTGTCTGTCTAGTCTTGTCTGTCTAGTCTTGTCTGTCTAGTCTTGTCTGTCTAGTCTTGTCTGTCTAGTCTTGTCTGTCTAGTCTTGTCTGTCTAGTCTTGTCTGTCTAGTCTTGTCTGTCTAGTCTTGTCTGTCTAGTCTTGTCTGTCTAGTCTTGTCTGTCTAGTCTTGTCTGTCTAGTCTTGTCTGTCTAGTCTTGTCTGTCTAGTCTTGTCTGTCTAGTCTTGTCTGTCTAGTCTTGTCTGTCTAGTCTTGTCTGTCTAGTCTTGTCTGTCTAGTCTTGTCTGTCTAGTCTTGTCTGTCTAGTCTTGTCTGTCTAGTCTTGTCTGTCTAGTCTTGTCTGTCTAGTCTTGTCTGTCTAGTCTTGTCTGTCTAGTCTTGTCTGTCTAGTCTTGTCTGTCTAGTCTTGTCTGTCTAGTCTTGTCTGTCTAGTCTTGTCTGTCTAGTCTTGTCTGTCTAGTCTTGTCTGTCTAGTCTTGTCTGTCTAGTCTTGTCTGTCTAGTCTTGTCTGTCTAGTCTTGTCTGTCTAGTCTTGTCTGTCTAGTCTTGTCTGTCTAGTCTTGTCTGTCTAGTCTTGTCTGTCTAGTCTTGTCTGTCTAGTCTTGTCTGTCTAGTCTTGTCTGTCTAGTCTTGTCTGTCTAGTCTTGTCTGTCTAGTCTTGTCTGTCTAGTCTTGTCTGTCTAGTCTTGTCTGTCTAGTCTTGTCTGTCTAGTCTTGTCTGTCTAGTCTTGTCTGTCTAGTCTTGTCTGTCTAGTCTTGTCTGTCTAGTCTTGTCTGTCTAGTCTTGTCTGTCTAGTCTTGTCTGTCTAGTCTTGTCTGTCTAGTCTTGTCTGTCTAGTCTTGTCTGTCTAGTCTTGTCTGTCTAGTCTTGTCTGTCTAGTCTTGTCTGTCTAGTCTTGTCTGTCTAGTCTTGTCTGTCTAGTCTTGTCTGTCTAGTCTTGTCTGTCTAGTCTTGTCTGTCTAGTCTTGTCTGTCTAGTCTTGTCTGTCTAGTCTTGTCTGTCTAGTCTTGTCTGTCTAGTCTTGTCTGTCTAGTCTTGTCTGTCTAGTCTTGTCTGTCTAGTCTTGTCTGTCTAGTCTTGTCTGTCTAGTCTTGTCTGTCTAGTCTTGTCTGTCTAGTCTTGTCTGTCTAGTCTTGTCTGTCTAGTCTTGTCTGTCTAGTCTTGTCTGTCTAGTCTTGTCTGTCTAGTCTTGTCTGTCTAGTCTTGTCTGTCTAGTCTTGTCTGTCTAGTCTTGTCTGTCTAGTCTTGTCTGTCTAGTCTTGTCTGTCTAGTCTTGTCTGTCTAGTCTTGTCTGTCTAGTCTTGTCTGTCTAGTCTTGTCTGTCTAGTCTTGTCTGTCTAGTCTTGTCTGTCTAGTCTTGTCTGTCTAGTCTTGTCTGTCTAGTCTTGTCTGTCTAGTCTTGTCTGTCTAGTCTTGTCTGTCTAGTCTTGTCTGTCTAGTCTTGTCTGTCTAGTCTTGTCTGTCTAGTCTTGTCTGTCTAGTCTTGTCTGTCTAGTCTTGTCTGTCTAGTCTTGTCTGTCTAGTCTTGTCTGTCTAGTCTTGTCTGTCTAGTCTTGTCTGTCTAGTCTTGTCTGTCTAGTCTTGTCTGTCTAGTCTTGTCTGTCTAGTCTTGTCTGTCTAGTCTTGTCTGTCTAGTCTTGTCTGTCTAGTCTTGTCTGTCTAGTCTTGTCTGTCTAGTCTTGTCTGTCTAGTCTTGTCTGTCTAGTCTTGTCTGTCTAGTCTTGTCTGTCTAGTCTTGTCTGTCTAGTCTTGTCTGTCTAGTCTTGTCTGTCTAGTCTTGTCTGTCTAGTCTTGTCTGTCTAGTCTTGTCTGTCTAGTCTTGTCTGTCTAGTCTTGTCTGTCTAGTCTTGTCTGTCTAGTCTTGTCTGTCTAGTCTTGTCTGTCTAGTCTTGTCTGTCTAGTCTTGTCTGTCTAGTCTTGTCTGTCTAGTCTTGTCTGTCTAGTCTTGTCTGTCTAGTCTTGTCTGTCTAGTCTTGTCTGTCTAGTCTTGTCTGTCTAGTCTTGTCTGTCTAGTCTTGTCTGTCTAGTCTTGTCTGTCTAGTCTTGTCTGTCTAGTCTTGTCTGTCTAGTCTTGTCTGTCTAGTCTTGTCTGTCTAGTCTTGTCTGTCTAGTCTTGTCTGTCTAGTCTTGTCTGTCTAGTCTTGTCTGTCTAGTCTTGTCTGTCTAGTCTTGTCTGTCTAGTCTTGTCTGTCTAGTCTTGTCTGTCTAGTCTTGTCTGTCTAGTCTTGTCTGTCTAGTCTTGTCTGTCTAGTCTTGTCTGTCTAGTCAACTG
>CALYMW010000340.1:0-204870 GCA_944588485.1 Phosphuga atrata | reverse complement strand
GCTTTATTGTCTGGCCCGTATTTACCTCGACTGGCATCATACGAAGCCAAAGATTTTAAGAAATTCGCTTGTTTGTTTATTGTAATTATCTTGCACGTGTTTACCTCGGCTGCTAGACTGTTTTTAGGTTGTTATCCATTAAATATACGTTATCATATTCTTAGTTGGTCACAAACTTTCAAACTGTGATCTGTGAATGGCGAATAAGAGAAAATCTTTGTGTATTAACGAAAAATTTTTTTAATACGCGCAATAGAGGCGGGAGAAAAGATAAGTGATGTTGGAAGACGCTTTGGATTCAGTCGCTCCACCGTGTCTACAATATGGAAAAACAAAGAAAAAATTCTACAAGCAGAGGAGGATGGAAAATCTTCTAAGAAATTAAAGAAACCTAAATACGAAGATTTGGATCAAGCTATGCTATCATGCTTTCACAAACAGCGCCTGAATAACTTGCCTGTCTCGGGGCCGATCGTGAAAGCTAAGGCAGAGAAATTTTGTCAAGAACTTGGCTTAGCGTCTTTCAAAACATCAGAAGGATGGCTCGGAAAGTTTAAGCAACGTCACCATATCAACTATGGTAAAATTAATGGAGAAGCACGAAGTGTTGTTACGAACGTTATTGACGACTGGATTAATAGAGTGTGGTGCCACAAAATTTCACTGAAAATATAAAAACCTACATAGAAGTAGACGACAGTCTGGCTACAATTGGCTAGATTCGGTGAGAAAAACTGAGGAACAGCAACAAGGGGATGAAAAGGATGAGACGGATGATCCTGAGCCTCCACCAAGCATTAAACAAGCACTCGATGCTGCGAAATTGTTAGAAAAATACTTTTTGTATAACCAAGTTGATCCCATAGTATCCCAAGACATGAATAACATACATGATAAACTTCAAATAAAATACTGGTGCAGCAAAATACATCAAACGAAGATAACAGACTATATAAACGTTATTTGTATCAATATTAATTTGTTTGTTGTTTGTAAATTGAATACTTTATTAGTAAGTAAATAATATTATAATACTAAAATATTATTCATTTTTTTTCTCTCCATTTAACGACAACTCTCTATAACGTCATAAAATGCACAGTCCCTTTAGTGTCGCTATATAGAGTTTACACTGTATATACATATATAAGTATATAAGTATATACATATATTATTATCGAATTATCGATTGACCCTATGAGTAGAGCGCTAAAACGCAATCAATTATGATGTCATTTTTTCAGAATTTGAAATTTGGATTTGCGAAGCAGTACTAACGTATAAATCGAATGACAAATGTGTGGGCTGTGATTAAGATTATGTTTTTTATAATAATCGAGGATATAGATTACTAAACACTAGTGTCAATAGGTTTTTTGAAGCGGCTCAAACATGAAATATCTCTTGAATAACAAAGTTTGAAACATGACATACTTTGGAGTATCAAGACCTTTCAGTTTCAGGGATTTGAACGCGGCCTTATATTGATGTATGATCTCATCTTCTACGCTTTCATGCTACTCTTCACTTAATATGACCATACTGCCAACTTTTTGTTGTAGTCCATATTTCCTCCAGCAGGATTTAGAAGAGCGAGATCCACGACCGACCAAATTTATACAACACGACAAATTATGGAAAAGGCGTGGGAATTTGACATAACTATCCATCAACTATTCGTAGACTTTCGACAAGACTACGACAGTATAAGTAGGGAAGCACTATATAACATTCTGAAAGAATTTTAAGTACCACAGAAGCTAATCAAGATGATACAAGTAACCATGGAAGAGACGCTCAATCAGGTCAGAATACAAAACCAGCTCACAGAAAAATTCCCAACAGACAAAGGACTAAGACAAGGAGATGGCCTGGCCCCGATCCTATTTAACCTAGCCCTCGAGAAAGTGATCAGAGGCACAGGAATAAAAACTGACAGCACCATTATAAACAAGTCATGCCAAGTTATAGGATATGTCAAGTTATAGGATATGCAGACGATCTGAATATAGTGGGAAGGAATGTACTGGCAGCGAAAGAAACATTTATGCAGCTGATAGAAGAGGCAAGACCGATAGGACTGCTGGTGAATGAAGACAAAACGAAATACATGGCCATAAAATCAAGGACGCGGCTGGGACAGAACATAACCATGGATAATATGAATATTGAAGTGGTACGAGAATTTAAATACCTGGGCTCAACACTGAACGAACAGAACTTAATACCACAAACAATCCAACAGAGACTGATAGCCGGGAATAGAGCGTACTACACAGTTCAAAGTGTAATGAAATCGCGAATAGTGGGGGTAAAAACCAAAGTGAAAGTATACAAAAGCATCATTAGACAGATATAGTGACCTACGGGTGCCAATCGTGGACAATGACGACCAAACATGAGGACCTATTATTAAAATTCGAGCGAAAAATATTGAGAAGAATATTTGGACCGACCCAGGAAGAAGACGGGTGGAGGATAAAGTATAATCACGAACTGGTACAACTGTATAAAGAAATAGACCTAGTCACATATATAAAAATACAACAGCTGCAATGGGCAGGACACGTAGAACGCATGGGAGAAGAAAGAATACCACAAAAGATCTACAAAGGAAACATGGAAGGCAACAGGAGACAAGGAAGACCACGACTAAGATGGCATGACAACATACAAAAACACGCAAGAGAACTAATAGACATAAGGAACTGGAAAAGAGCAGCAGCGGACAGAAAAGGATGGAAAAGAATGCTAAACGAGGCTAAGAAAGGAGGAGGCTAAGGCCCACAGAGGGCTGTAAGGCCACGGATGGATGGATATTCCTTTACTCTTTCTACGTCTGATCCTTCCAATGACTCATCTATATCTTTCAAAACATTACAAATTTTCTGAACTTGATACATTTCTCTTGAAATTGAATGTCAAATTAGGCGAGGAAAATGCGATTTTACAGTGTTGATATAAGTAAAAGATTTAAGTAGTTTTACTTTCACAATTAATGCGTAATATTGAGCTGCCGTTTTGTTCTCAAGTTTTTCTAAAAATCTACTAAATTTTCGTTAGTTGTATGATAACGTTCTCCTCTAGCGCACATAGGTCATTACAGCATGACCAAACTAGACCTTTAGAAAGTTTTTTGATATCTACAAATATCACTTTGCCAGTATCGTCAATTTCTATAGCTTTATCTTTAGTGTCATACACTTTGTAGGCTTCGTGTGTGTAATATGGCTCCTGGTTATACCTATGCACAGATTTTCCCAGAAAAAACTTGTCATGAAAAGGACTACCTGAAGGATATGCTCTTCATTTTTCTAACGATATTTGTTTTTTTTTAATTTATCAAATGTTCCAATAAAATTCCCTAGAGGCTGTTACCTACTGTGAACTGCCCACTTAAGAAGTTTCTCTGCTTCTAATCTGTCCTTAATTGTAATGGTCAGTGCTTAGGTTATTTTTTCAAGATTTTTCAATCTTAATTGTAATTTATCGTTTAATCTGTTTTTTCGGACAAATTCAAGATTTACCTCAGGATGTAAATCCTTGTAACGTGCTGCAGCTTCTTAATGCCTTTCTGGATGGGAAACAGTGTAACGTGCTACAGCAGCTCGGTTAACTTCTGGATGGGAAGCAGTATAACACGCTACAGTTGCTCTGTAAACTTCCGAATGTCAAGAATTGTAACTTGCTAACGTCTCTTTGCGTTTTTCGGGATTGTTCTGGCGATAACGAGTACCTGTTTCTTGAAGTTGTTTAGCACGGGACAGTTCATAAATTGCAGGTCTTTCTCTATTAATCTTCTTAGGCCTTCCCCTTTTTTTTAAACGCTTTCAACAGATAGCGAGTTAAATTGAATAGCATGTTCATTTAACTGATCATTAGGAGATACTTCAGAGGAACTAGTATTGGGAACAAGTACTTTATACTGACCTCCTAAGAAACTGCCACAAAATTCCCAGGATCACGACGGAATGATCGGAAGTAAACCGAGGTGCTGTAGCACTTTACACTGTTTTCCATCCAGAAAATGGTCGTTTGAGAGGATCATTCCGTGGTGATCCTGGTATATATATATATATATATATATATATATATATATATATATATATATATATATATATTCGCGGATAGATACCTGTGTTGTATTGTTTTCTCGGGGATTCCGCGTTGATGTTGAGGGCTGGTTTTTCAAGAGATATATGCGTTCGTGCGGGTCAACCTTTAGACGCACAACATCAACGCGGAATCCCCGAGAAAACAATACAATTGTATGTTGTATTGTTTTCTCGGGGATTATATATATATATATATATATATATATATATATATATATATATATATATATATATATATATATATACCAGGTCCGAATATCAATCTGTTTCGTTTTCAATCGCCCGAAAACGAAGCAGAGAAATTTTCGGATAGTTAAAGGTTAATTCTCAAAAAATGCTCGGACACGTCAACTGTGTTGTAGATTGTAGATATGGTGGTGACGACTTGTACTGCGACCTTTATAGATCTATTGTACCCCACCCTCCTCCTCCAAGCGTTGGTGTACTTACCCATTTAAAGCGCCTCCTCTAATCCTGATTCCTCTAAAAATTTCAGGATCTGCGTAGGATTCAAGCCCTGCAGCTCCTCTGTGTTCAAGCAGTGAGCCCCGAGGTACATCTGTCTCTTGCGGAGTAGTGCTCCGCAGTCTTTGAGCAGATGTATGGGGGTTTCCTCTGCAGAACCACAGAATCTGCATCCGTCATCCTCCTCTAGGCCTAGGGCCTTGAGATGTTTCCTTAGTCTGCAGTTGTTCCTGCTTAATTTCAGGCAAGCTTTTGTTCTTTTGTCATTCTTTCCAGGTTTTCATCCATCGTTCTCTTGTTTCTTCATCTAAACTTTTATAGATGGTGTTCACACTCATGCCGCAAAAGGGTTCCGGACCTATAAATGGGCTACTGGATCCCTTGTTTGCTACGTTAGGTTAGGTTAGGTTTTTTAGTTTAGGATCGGCTTCTTCGTTGGTGTTTGAGCTAATGGCCTTGATGGCTGCTTGGCTGTCTGACAGGATAGCAATTCGTTTTTAGCGATAATTCCTGTCGAGGTTAAACTGTGCACATCTTTCGATTGCGTGTACCTCTGCTTGGAAGATACTTGGGAATGTTCCCATGGATTCGAAGTATTTGGTACGAGGTCCAAACACTCCTGCACCAGTACCTTCCTTTGTCTTAGAGCCATCTGTATACCACTTGATAGCATTTTGCTCTATGTGGTATGCTGAGGATTCGTCGCTCCAATCGGCTTTACTACTACACATTTCTGTGTAGTGAGCAAATCAATGTATATATAAATATATATATATATATATATATATATATATATATATATACATATATATATATATATATATATATATATATATATATATATATATATATATATATATATATATATATATATAAATATATGTACATATATATATATATATATATATATATATATATACTTGAAGTTTTTAATGACTGGCTATTTAATATAAACGTTGTATATTTTCACAAGTGAAAATATATATATAAGTTTGATGAGGATGGAGTCAAAACTTTTGGTTGGACAAAAGAAACTCTTTGTTATTTACTCGAGCTTTCGGGAATGTTTATTCCCTTTATCAAGACAATAACGTGAGGTTAATACTAAAAAACAGCTTCATGAACAATACTGAACATTTTTTAAAAAATAAGAGTGTTAATCCTTCTTATATAAATACTTTAACAGAAAAAAAAAAAAAAATTAATTTTTTTAATCTGTTAAAGTATTTATATATAAAGGATTAACACTGTTATTTTTCTATATTTATTTTATACATATATATTTATCTATATATATATATATATATATATATATATATATATATATATATATATATATATATATATAATATTAACAAGGTAACAATTATCACATTTTGCTGAAATAATAATTCTAGAAATAATAATAATTTTAAAATCGGAAAAATCGTTTTATGAGACGGATTTGGTTGAAAAGTGAAATCTTGGTGCAATATTTGATACTACTGGACGTAAAATCTCTTCAACATTTTTTGGCGAAGAACGATATTGGGATTTGATATGTGTTAAAGGTAATAAAGTAATTTCACATAAATATCTAGTTTTGAATGGCAAAAGAATATTTAATGCCATGTCAGAGATTGTGAGAAATTCAGTTCTAGTTCCGATCCAGAGCTTTTTGAAAAATCTAGTTTTAGGTTTGAGTCACTCGAAAGATCAGCAAAATCCTCTTGTGCTTTATATGGCAGCTGATCAATCTTACCCAAGCCAATCAAATATGGTTTTTAAATCCAAGATAACTTTTTAAAATCAATATTTGATATCAAATATTTACGAAACTTGTTCGTTTCAAAATATTTCGATTTTGTCCTTTAATAACAATAGTCTTCTTAAGCTTTGACCTTTTTATTTAAAGATTTTAATGTTTTTGAAAATATTCCTTTCGTTTATTGCCATATGAAATATGCTTTGATTCAAGAAGTCTTTTTAATTTTAATGGTTTCATACTCTCCGCAAAAAGTAGTAAGAATAGATAAAAAAACTATATTATTCTTGCGATGTCCACTCTCGTGTTACAATGGAACAGTGATAACAGACTACACTGGAAACGCGACAATTAGTGCACACTACCGTCAGTGTTGCTTAATAGACCTTTTAATAGTCGATTTTTTTGTGTTCCGGGTACTTTTTTGACGTATAACCAGTGAAAATAACAAGATGTGCCCGAAACTTTCATATTCCCGCCTTTTAAACATGACGGACGCGCATGCGCTTAACTAACCGTAAAAAGGCTATTGGTGTCTCGCTGCACTAGAAGGGACGCAAAGCGAGCGATTTTCAAACTTTCACTAATGTATTGTAAATATTTTACATTAAAATCTCGCGATCCTAAGATTTCGCTAAGCGACCCCATTTGGGGTCGCGACCCATACTTTAAGAAGCACGGATTCAGACATTCCTGCACTGCTAAAAGGTATTTTATGGAATTATAATAAGAATTCCAACGGGTTGCACATGGAGAAGTTGGTGATTTCCCAGTCAAATCCAATTTTTTTTGTTGTTAATAAATTAAAATTTTAAGGGTTAGTTCAGTTGTGTCTTTATGATGGGATGCCGTAATGTAACAAAAATCATACGTATTTAATATAAGTATTATACAAAACGTAGTATTTACAAAATTCTATGATACAAAAAGAATGTATCTAAATACAAGATACAAAATTAAAATTAGATTCAGATATAAGATAAAAATAATTATTTTGTATCTGCATTTCAAATACTTACTTGTATCTAACAATAAGATAAGTCACATCTCTGCATATGACGACTCAATATTCCCATAGGAATGTCAATGACAAGGAATGGAACAAAACACGAACCATCTCCAGGTATAGATACTACGAATATTTTTTAAATATAATAGAACGTTAAATTATACTGCGGCTAATAAGTACTATATTATAAATAATGTTTTATATATAATTTAATATTCAATTTTAAATTTAAAGATAAAAAAATTAATTAACTCCAAGTATATGTCGTGTAATTTTGATTTTTATACTACCATTTCTATAATTTTTATAATAGGTTATTCAATAATAATACCAAATACCATCAAATAAATTATCAATTTTATGTACAAGTAACTATATTTGAATTTAGCGCCAGATTTTGTAAATAGATTGAACATTTTTCAAAGTGTAAATCAGGTTTCTAGTTACTGCTTTCTTAAAAAAATGTACTGTACTGTTATTATCATCGACCTATGAATACTAGTAGTTTAGTATTCATAGGTCCATGGTTATTATTATTATCGACGCGCGGCTAACTTCAAGTTATTTTTTTTTATGAAACGTAGGCATAACTTTAAAAAAATCAGTAGATTCACAAAAGAATTAAATGACTTGCAATATGTTTCCAAATTGATTTTTGAATTAAAATATAAAGACTCTTTCATTGAATAATCAAACGAAGTGTGAATAAATACAAATTCGTCACGGCTATATACATGACAGATAAACATATTTTTAATAATTACTATTTTTATACAATTGGGAATCGTTTGATTTAGGAAGATAATTTTATTATTTAGGACTGATTAGTTATCGTCTAATCAATTAATCTTTTTTTACATATCTAAGTTAGCAGGTCAGAAATTAAATCAACATTATCTAATGTTATTTGACAGTAATTTATTTGGGAATCACGTTAACACGGATTTAGTATTTGGGACAGTACTAATAAATTAATTAATTTACACCTATTTTTTGGTTCGATATTTTAGTCAACAGAACGGCAAAATTCAAAAGTTGCACCTTTTAAAATAATTTATATATTTATATTAATGCTTTGGGCATATTGCTTATGGGTTTATTGTATAGCTATGTAATTAACCTTAGATATTCATCAATTTAATTTTTGCTTTATTTATACAGTGCAAAAATTGAAAAGTAGCCCGTAGTGGGCTACTAATAACGCTCATGCCACCAGATACACAACGCGATCAGAACAGTTTTTCTTCTCTCGCCAGTATACGTGCGCGGGGATCTTATAGATTTTCCCTTTACGTCGTAGGAAAAACATTTCCGATGTATGATTCCCTCTTGAGCGCTAGGCCCCGAAGTTCTCACCAAGCTTGATTCGCCACTAAAGGTACGTTTACACTGGCAAACATGTATGAGAAGTTGTATGAGAAACAAATGTCATATTGCACCAACAAGTGTGCGCGTACAAGTCATGAAATATGTTGACAAACGTGATTGCGTTTACACTTCTTCAACATATTCATAAACAAGTAAAACTATTTTCGTTGATTAAAACGAAAACGTAGTTTTCAATTTACAATAAATTTTTTTTTACAATAAATTCTCTTATATAATAAATTATGCATTTCCCAGATTTTTCTCTGTCATCACAAAAAGAACTGAAGACCGCTCCGGTATACCGGAACGTCCCCATACACGCTACCGACGTGCAAACCTGTACAGGTAACCTCTCCGGTAGACCGTAGCGTGTATGTACTAATGTATAAAGTGTATATATTAATGTAAGGAGCAGAAATCTAGGGATGGAAAAAACAGCTAGAGGTTGAGAGAGTGCACGAGAAATACCTGAGATGGATGTTAGGGGTAGACAGAGAAACTCCATATGTAACTCCATATGTAAACTCGTATGTGTATGTACTTTACTCGCGTATCCATTTCTTCGGTAATATTCCCCTCTTCCATTTATTTCTATATCCTTTTTTCTTTCTTTCCAGCATTCAGTCAGTAACCTACAGTCTTCCCTTCCGTTCATTCTATCTTCAAACTTAGTTGCTTTCTTCCCCGCTTTCACTCTCAGTTTGCACATCTTACATTCCTCTCTCCCTATGAATCTTGGAGTTTCTCTGTCTACCCCTAACATCCATCTCAGGTATTTCTCATGCACTCTCTCAACCCCTAGCTGTTCTTTCCATCCCTAGATTTCTGCTCCTTACATTAATATACTTTCTATCAAACTTTTAAACAACATCATCTGCCTCCTGAAGTCGCTTCCCCATTTTCTCTCTCCAATCCCCCAAATACACCCCATTACCTTGTTTGAGTTCCTGGCTAACTCTCTCACATGCGCTTTATCCGAGGCCCTCTTGTTTAATATCTAGCCCACATACACCCATTTTTATCTCCCTGGATATACCAATAGTCAACAAAGACCATCTTGACACGGGACTTAGGTGTAAATTGACTGATGGTGTAGCCTTGGGAAGGGGGAACAATAGAGCGAGTAAGAGAGTTTAAGTACCTAGGCTACACCATCAGTCAATTTACACCAAAGTCCCATGTCAAGATGGTCTTTGTTGACTATTTTGGTTTATCCAGGGAGATAAAAATGGGTGTATGTGGGCTACATATTAAACAAGAGCGCCTCGGGTAAAGTGCATGTGAGAGAGTTAGCCAGGAAAACAACCAAGGTAATGGGGTGTATTTGGGGAATAGGAGAGAGAAAATGGGCAAGCGACTTCAGGAGGCAGATGATGTTGTTTAAAAGTTTGTATGTTTGTAAAAAGAGTATGTTATTATGGTCAGAGGGTTTAAATTTTGAGGTATATTGACCAAACATTGGAAATTCATTAGAATGTTTATATGCTATCCAACCAGCCAGATATTCCAAACCATCTTCATTAAGCTCATGTGGCAAAGATTCATTATTTTTATTTGGCGAGCTATCATAGGATCCTGAAGAAAACAACACAAAATCGTTTTAGAAAAAATAAATTAATTAATTAAAAAAATATAGAGCTTTTCCAAAAAATAACATTGTAAAAAATTTTACCTGAACTGGAACTGGAAGATATATGAACTGGATTTATGACAAAAAAATCTTCTATGCTTTCGGATAGAGTATTTAAGCCCACTTGGACAGCCTTACAAGCCTCTCCTAAAATTACAAGCTTAATCTATCATCAATCTATGCTCAAGAGAATTGAGAGGAGTAGGATGGTCACCAAGGCCACCTCAAATTTAACTCATTTTTAGCATGCTTGGCTTCCTTTTTATATTTTTCTAGTCGAATAATTGTATGATGATGAGTATTCAATAAATTTTCATATAATTCCTTATAGCTAATATCAGGCTGTAAAAGAAAAACAAATGAAACTATATTTTCTAATATAACAGTAATCTTTAATTCCCTTAAAATAGTATAATATATTAATATTAAAATACAAAAGTTTATAATTTTAAGACTACTTACTTCTGATATTTCTTCACATTCTTCAAATTGTTTTGGATCAAGAGACAAATTTAAAATTTCTCTCCTATTTTCAGAATCTATTTTTTTGCATTCTTAACTGTCTTGCATTAGAATTTTCAGGGCAGGGTGTTGTGGCAGGAGGATTAAGTTTAAGAGTTGGGATACTTTGTGGAACCAGTTGTCTATTTGAGTAATAGCCTGTAAGTTCACCTTTTAAATCTCAAACAAATTTGTTTTTTTCAAAATGGTCAGAGCATATTCAAGATGTATCTAGATTAAATTTATCATTTCTTTTGCATTTCATAATCCACTGTTTTCTTATTTTATTATCTTTAGGAAACCTAAAAAATGAGAGGTCATTCCTTTGGGGCATGTTAGTATAATTATTGCATATATCAACAGCACATTGTATCCCTTGTTTTTTATTTGGCATTATCAATAGCTAAAATAATTGATTAGTAAAATTATTATTAAATTTGTAAAAATTAAGAAATCAATTGGTTAAATAAAATATTGATATAACTTACCATTTCCAAATAACCTAACCAGTTCAAAACAAAATATTCAATAAATATGTTAGAAAGGTAGAAAAAATAATTTAATATAATTTAAATTAAAAAATTTCAAATAAAATAAACTATATAAAAAAGTTTTATTTTGGACTTTAGCTGTGCAAAATTAAACGAAATGAAATTTCAAACAATAACAACCAAGGATAGCTAATGGCTTCTGTCAGAAAGAACTTTCCAGTGACGTCAGAGTATTTGCGCAAGTCAAAGTGAGCACCCCTTGCATTCTTCCAACTGTTTGTGCAAACCACTGAAATATATACTAAGTACAGTAAATATATACTAACTTAGTATAACTTAGTATAACTTAGTATATATTTCAGTGGTGCAAACTAAACTCGGTAAACTCTGAAAATCGAGTTTCTCGTTTTTTAACTTGATTTAATTGATGTAAATCGTCTTTTAAGTAAGCGCAAGAATGTAAAATGAAGTTTTATTTGATGAAATGAAGATTTTGTAATAAAAATATTTGACTTGCCTTTTGACATTTTTAAAACAACATACGTGTATTACTGGTCACATAACTAAAAATACGCCATGTAGCTAAACCAGCGTTGTTACTTTTAACTCTTTTAAAGAACAAATAGGAAAAAAAAGAAGGTTTTGCAAAAACACTAACAAATATAATGTAAATTTCAGAAACAAATTAATTAATACATATACTACTACTGAAACTAAAACGGTACAAATTAGATTAACTTGAGGCCACTGCTCAGGAATAAAAGTGAGATTGAATGTATTTAATACATATACTAATAATGAAATTGATACGATACATAGAAGATTAGCATAATGCCCCTGCGCAAGATTAAAATTAAGAATGAATGTATTTAATACATATACTTATTAATACTGAAATTGATATTATACAGAGAACATTAACACGAGACCCCTGTTCAAGAATAAAAGAGAATAAAAGTAAGAACGAATGTAAATCAAGACCATATATATTCTTGACCATATATGAGAGTTCGCTCTGCCGCGCTTATGTTGTCTTGATTTATCTGCCCGCTTCCCGGCGGGCAACCTAATCTAACTAGGGTTAAACCAACGGTCCTTGCCACTTTGTCCTATATTGAATCGAGAGTTCGCGCTGCCGCACGTATATTGTCTAGATTTATCTGCCCGCTTCGCGGCGGGCAACCTAATCTAACCGGGGATAAACCAACGATCCTTGCCACTTTGTCCTATATTGGATCGAGAGTTAACGCTGCCTTCATTTATCATGTTGTCTTCATTTATCTACCCGCTTCGCGGCGGGCAACCTAATCTAACCGGGGTTAAACCAACGATCATTGCCACTTTGTCCTATATTGGATCGAGAGTCCTATATTGGATCGTGATAGAACAAGGTGGCAAGGACCGTTGGTTTAATACCGGTTAGGTTAGGTTTTGTTGGTTTTGTTTAGGTTTAGACAACATACGCGCGGCAGCGCGAACTCTCGATCCAATATAGGACAAAGTGGCAAGGACCGTTGGTTTAATCCTGGTTAGATTAGGTTGCCCGCCGCGAAGCGGACAGATAAATCGAAACAACATACGTGCGATAGCGCAAACTATCGATCCAATATAGGACAAAGTGGCAAGGACCGTTGGTTTAATCCCGGTTAGATTAGGTTGCCCGCTGCGAAGTGGGCAACCTAATATTCGCAACCTAATATTCGCCGGCAGCGCGAATTCTCGATCCAATATAGGACAAAGTGGCAAAGACCGTTGGTTTAATCCTGGTTATATTAGGTTGCCCGCTGCGAAGCGGGCAGATAAATCAATAGTCCATTTCTTTTTAGAATGCAGTACAGGGTAGAGGGTTTATTTGACCTTGTTCTCTGATTGGCTTAAATCGAGGAGAAGTTCCCACCTACGATATTTACTTCTCCATGTCAACCTCTTTTTTCTCTTTCTTTTCACATAAATTTGCAGCTGTTAGTTGTCAATGGCTGTCGTGTCAATTTACAATTGACAATTATCTGATCTCTTTGTATCATTTAGTTTTTTTGTGTTTTTCTCCATTTATTTGTTTGTATTTTATTACTATTATTGCTATTTGGTGTATTTAATAGATATTCAATGAAACCATTAACAAATTACCAATTTTATATTCAAATAACTATATTTGAGTTTAGCGCCAAACTTTGTAACTAGATTGAACATTTTTCATACTGTAAATCAGATTTCTAATTACTGCGTTCTTAAAAAAAATAGACTATAGACAACATACGTGCCGCGAAGCGGACAGATAAATCAAGACAACGTACGCGCGGCAGCGCGAACTCTCGATCAAATATAGGACAATTTGGCAATTACCGTTGGTTTAACCCCGGTCAGATTAGGACAAATATTTTTTGGAAGCCAATTTTCTATATACTTTACACAAATATGTGACAGAAAAAATTAAATAATTTACATCATGTTGTCAAGATTAAATTTGGCAACGCTGGCCCAACTGCATCAACATTCTTAGTAATGTGTCCAGTCATACACGTCAGTTTTTACATAAACGTCAGAATTATTGTATATAAAACGTTATTTTTTTATTACAAAAACCCCAATTATTTCTCCGAAATAATAAAAAATATTACACCTTCTAGTTATATAACAAATCATTTACCAAATATATTCATTTTTTACAAGGCCTAATGTCTTTCCACTACAATGTGGATACAATTTATGTGATGGTATTGACACCGATACAGGAGTTCATACACAAGCAGTTGAGAGAATGTGGAACAGTGTTAAATGGAGAAACAAGAGACATAGAGGGACAGCGAGACATTATTTGCAAATTTATTTATTACATTTTATATGGCGACAGCATCAGGTGAAAGAAAATAGAGATAATTTGGAATGTATGTTAAATTTTATATCGACTCATTTCTCACCAAAATTTAGAAAATTTTTGGATTTTTAAATTTGAAAATGTTTTAATTTTAAATAAAAAATTTTATTTTATAATTATCATAAAAATTTTAGGTGTAGATTGGCGGCATTTAAAAATTTAGCGGTGGTGGCGTTAATACGTAAGTACCCTTTTTTACCCATTTATATGTAAAAATAAAAATAATCCGTCACAAAAATGATTTTGTTAAAATTAATATTTCAATATAGATAACCATAGAAACAAGCGCTTCCAACTTTCATAAAATTTTAATCATGTTTTAAATCTCCTCTTCAATTACCGTTTAATGATTTCGTTTTCTAACATATATACAATTGCATAATAACCTTTTTCTATTTTTGAAAGAATCCTTTTGACATTTATGGATTAAAACTTTAGAATTTTTCGACTAGATTAATTATTTATTATTAGAGGACACTGGGATAAAATCCAACAAGCGATAGAAGTTAAGATTGTTTTTAACAATGCCAAAACTGAACCAGAGATAACTGCCATGCGCCTTAAACATTCAGAAGGATGAAAAAAAAGCGGCAGCCGCATAAACTGCCTCAAAGAATGACAACGCTCGCTAAATCTACAGAATCTCAAAACGACTAGGAGGCAGGACTCAACCAATATCTCACCCTATATTAAACTCCAAAACCGGAAAGCAAGTTATAGCCCCCGTAGATCAACTACGCATATGGGAAGAAAATTATAAAGACAGTATCGGACTTGCACCAAAAACCAACCAACAATACACGCAGCGACGCAGCCCAACAGACCCACAAGGATGCTAAACATAAAAAGCCAAGCCCCAGCATCCCACGACTTCATAGCAGCGATTGACAAAATAATAAGCGGTAAAGATGCAGGGCCAGACAACATCCCACCCAAAGTCTTTATAGCATGCAGCATGACTATAGCTGAATAAATAATACCTTTAGTTCAGTTTCGGGCACATATTTAGTTATACGTCAAAAAGTTCGGGCACTTTTTAAAGTATAACATGGCGGAAATTGACACATGCTCACAAATAAATTTCTGTGAAAAGGTCTATCAAACCGCATAAAAATGGCGATCTTATAAAATGCAAAAATCGGCGGGAAGTCATACAGCTTAATGTCATTACCATTCAATATACTAGAACCAAAATTACGACAGGAAGAAGCCGATTTCCAACCCTGACGTTCGCCGACCAAATAAACACATTGTGCATAATCGTTGAATAATCACACGAATTCAACTCAACACTCTACCTCGTATTCGCCGACTTTGGGCAAGTCTTCGACACACTACACCAAGCAACCATATTGGACATTTTGATATAAAATGTCGTGCCGGAAGAACTTGCTAGTAACCGAGGCACTCTAGCAAGATAGCTCCTGCAGAGTATCACATCTCAACATGATCAGGAGCCCATTACCAATCAAGACCAGTGTGAAGCAGGGGTGCATACTCTCGCCCCTCTTATTCAAAATTGTTCTTGACACCGTACTAACAAGAACAAACCGCTTAAAGCGAGGCATATCATGGGGTCTAACCGCTCACTTAGATAATTTGGACTACGCTATGATATTTATATTCTCGCGCACACCTTTGAACTTGCGCATTCAAAACTAGGCTGAGAAAGACGGGCTACAAGTAAACCTAAGCAAAACTAAATCAATGGGGTTAATGTCCAACGAAAACACATGCCTCACCCTCTATGGACATTGGGGATTTACTTGGGGAGCATTAACGACAACAAAGGAGGGACAGAATAAGACCTCAAAGCAGGGATTCTTAAGGCACAGGTCGATTTTGGCACACACCAAAACATCTGGAAGTCACGAATCTACTCGTTTAACGCCAAAATCCGTTTGTTCGACTCTAATGTCAAATCTGTGCTTCTGTACGGATCACAGTGGGATAAAATCCCAAAAAACTGGCTATAAATAGAAGGTTTCATTCCATCCACACCAAATTTGGTATGCAAGGGTTTTTCGGGTGGCTAATTACGAATTTGAGTTCCATTTGTCCAAAAACAAAATGGTGGATCCAATATGGCGAACATTTTCCTTAGAAAATGTTTCCATATTGCGAAAATTTGACAGGAACGAGATTTTTGGGGCACTGATTACGAATCTTAGTTTTATTTTACCAAAAACAAAATGGCGGATCCAATATGGTTTTTTTCCTGAGAAAATGTTTTCATATCTTGACAATTTGATAGGTTCCGATAGCGATTCGTCAGTGGAGATGATAAACTTGTCCAGCCAGTCCTTCAATTTATTTAGGAATTTGCCTTCTATGCGAGAAACTTTCTGCCACTTCATGTGCATTTCTCTGACATTTATGCGTAAAATAGTTTTGTTTTTTTCAGTCAACTCAAAATTGTATTTCAATTTATTACTCGATTCTCTTTCCACGGTAATATATATTTCACTTATGATAACACCTGTGTCACTTGAATCTGAAATAAAAATAAAGTTAATATATTAAAATAAAAAAACTGACTTCACAGAAATTGTTTCAAAAACAAAAACTGCACTAAAAAAAAATTCGTGCCCAAAAAAATTTCATCCCCTATTTTCACCCCTAGGGGTGGTACTTTTTTCTTCAAATTTAAATGGGACCAATCGTGAAGTATACCTTCCCAAACGAAAAAAGAATTTTCGATATCTGTTCATAAATCCGTTAATTATAAATATCGTTACTCTGTTACGAGGTAACAAACATTAAAAAAAAATCATCCGAATTGAGAACCACCTCCTTTTTTGAAGTTGATTAAAAATAAAATTTATCGGTAATTTAGTCGGTGCATTATAAAATATAAATGTGAGAATTTCTCAATTTCATAAATGAATTGATAAAAAATTATATTGAAGACAAAGTAGCAGCTAGTAGCAGCCAATTCTTGATTTTCTCAAACAATAAATGTCTAATAAAGCAAACCTGAGCAAATTTAGGGCACTCATTTGCCCTCATTTTTTTAATCTTTCCATAAACTTGAATCTTCGACTTAAAAACGTTGTAGTTTTTGCTATGAATTATTCTTAAGTACTTGCAACACAATAAAAAATCTATTTACAGCCAATGATGTATTTAAATTCTACATACCATTCTGTGCCTCAGCCATTTTGCAAAATTAAATTCGATTTTTTTTTCACCGTTTAATACATAATCAAAGGTTCACGTATTTTCACTAACTTTTGCGCTCACGATTCTAAACACTCAACTGCTACGTTTGATATGAAAGTTTGGGTTGGTTTTCAATACCTGGTTCTTTTAGTTCCCGGAATCCGATGGTCCCAAGGGTTCTCTAATGAGATGCATTCTTGGAATCGGATTATAAAATAAATATTTTGCAGGTTTTTTGCCAGTGGAGACGTGGAAGATGAGGAAAACTTTAAACAACCAACTTCAAGTTTCTTGCAAAACATCATCCGTGTTTTCTAGCAATAAGTGATTACCAATGCGGAGTCATGACAGAAGACAACGAAGAGAAATCGGGAGGCCTGTCCAGCGTCCCGCCGATTTTTAAATCTGTCCCGCTTTATAGAAAATATCTGCATTTCTTATTTTTAATGTACTGTAATATATAATATAAAATTTTTCCACATATTCCCATAAAATCTTCTTTTTCAATGTCTACCAATGAAATTTTTGAATAGCCTCCAAATGAACTGTCCATTCTTCAAGATATTTCTTCAAGCAGTTATTATAAAAATTTCTAACTTCTTTCAGAAAACCATTTCATGTCATTTCAGGTCATTTAATGGCACGCACCTTGTTCTGAAATTTTCATTTGGTGACATTAAAAAAGGAGATTTTATGGGAATACGTGTAAAAATCTTTTGAATATATTAATGTGGTGTTATTGGTAAAAAGATACGTTACTGATGAAAAAATTAAATGTTACTGGTCTGCAAATGTGAAAACAGATACAAATGGACGGAGTAATTGCTTCATTTTAAACAGATTAATATTCCTTATAAAAATATTTTGAAAATTGTAGAATACTCGCTCTCCCTTCCAGGAACAAATGCAGCAACAGTGTTTTTTCAGTATCAATAAAATATGAACAACTGAAAAACGCAGTTGAACATTAAACTTTAAAATCTATATTAAGCGTAAAAATAATTTGACCAATTCATGTGAGACATTTTCACGACATTTTAATAAATGATCCGAATATTCCCTCGGATCAAAAATTTGACCGTGAAAGAAAATCAATTTTTTTTAATAAAAAATTTAAATTAATTAAAAACCATAATGTTCAAATTTTGTTTTTTTACAAATATTTTTATAGTTACCAATAATTAATAATAAATACATTTTTGTATATTTATAGACAAGTATACGAGTAATAGTAGCTTATGATACTAGTGTGTGAATAAGGGCTTTTGCGCATGAGTGCATCCCATCACTGACACAATAAAGTTAGAACGTTAGGCGCTTCCGTGGTAAAAAAATGCTAACTAGTAAAAACACACAGTGACGGGATGACACAGTGACAGTAATACAGGTTAACCTAGATTTAATCTAGAATAGGTAATGGTTAGATTAAGCTATACTAGAACCAGATAAATCCAGACTGAGAGGCCGAAAACTCTTGATTCCAAATAAGAAAATTTAATTCAATTCTAATAAAAGTCAGAAAATTTCGTGAGACTCAAGTTATTGCCATAGTAACAACAAATAGAAATCGTTTAATAATGAAACTCAAATTGATTTACATTGGACTTTTAGGCACGATTTGGATACTTTTCACAACATCGGCAATTCATATAGAGGCAGTTACAGGGTACTCAACGGACGGCTACATTGCTGCATTTCAGCGGTTCTCCGGACGATGGGGTTTTGCAAATTTCTACACAGCGACTGTAGTATAAACTTTATCGGAGCAGATACCATCCTGAGTCGACAATTTTCCTCCACTTCCAAGGAGTTCAAGGGTTATTTTATTGGCTAATGATGGTACCAATTGGATCTTCAATCATCCGGCAGCTTCACATTTTGGTGGAAAATAGGAGACTGCTATCAAGTTAGTGAAAAAAACCTACGTGGACTATTGGCGATACTGTGTTAATCTACGAAGAACTAAATGCATATAACTGTGAGTAACAAGTTATACAATATTTTTACATATTAAGTGTTAAAACATGGTGAATCTCACACATAATTCATTGTTTTGCAGTGTAGCGATATTTTTATAGCAAAATATTTGAAGCCATCATTGCTTGTTTATTAAGTCTTCCACTTACACATTTTAAACAGTTTGCTCGTGGCTTTTTCCGTTTTCGGCACAACTTATTTGTGTGAAAAAAACATTCTACAAAATTAAATTTACAAAATATATTTTCAATGGATGTGTCGAATGTGCCATATGCCCCCAAATGATTAGATCCAATGGATGTGCCGGATATCGGGCATATCCGGCCCTCCTAAAGGGCATATCGGGCATATCCGGCCCGCCTATAGGGCATACCGGACATATCCGGCCCGCCTTAGTCATAGGTGGTGCACAAGGACCGCCGTTGACTCGCGGGCCATAGTTTGGAGACCCCTGCTGCTTTTTGAAGCAAGAGAAATGTCCTACAGTTCGTAAAACTTGTTTTTTCACCAACCCATTTCACATTTTCATGTGCCATGTAATTTTGGGACGGCCTTCTACTGTAAAGTGACCACATTTTCATTGAGACAAATGGGATGAAATGAGAATCATTTAGTTTAGTTTAGTTTAGTACATTTAGTTTCGAAAGCGGAACAATAATTCAAAAAAAATATATTATTATTATAATCGTGTGTAAAAGTATCCAAATCGTGCCTAAAAGTCCAATGTAAATCAATTTGAGTTTCATTATTAAACGATTTCTATTTGTTGTTACTATGGCAATAACTTGAGTCTCACGAAATTTTCTGACTTTTATTAGAATTGAATTAAATTTTCTTATTTGGAATCAAGAGTTTTCGGCCTCTCAGTCTGGATTTATCTGGTTCTAGTATAGCTTAATCTAACCATTACCTATTCTAGATTAAATCTAGGTTAACCTGTATTACTGTCACTGTGTCATCCCGTCACTGTGTGTTTTTACTAGTTAGCATTTTTTTACCACGGAAGCGCCTAACGTTCTAACTTTATTGTGTCAGTGATGGGATGCACTCATGCGCAAAAGCCCTTATTCACACACTAGTATCATAAGCTACTATTACTCGTATACTTGTCTATAAATATACAAAAATGTATTTATTATTAATTATTGGTAACTATAAAAATATTTGTAAAAAAACAAAATTTGAACATTATGGTTTTTAATTAATTTAAATTTTTTTTAATAAAAAATTTAAATTAATTAAAAACCATAATGTTCAAATTTTGTTTTTTTACAAATATTTTTATAGTTACCAATAATTAATAATAAATACATTTTTGTATATTTATAGACAAGTATACGAGTAATAGTAGCTTATGATACTAGTGTGTGAATAAGGGCTTTTGCGCATGAGTGCATCCCATCACTGACACAATAAAGTTAGAACGTTAGGCGCTTCCGTGGTAAAAAAATGCTAACTAGTAAAAACACACAGTGACGGGATGACACAGTGACAGTAATACAGGTTAACCTAGATTTAATCTAGAATAGGTAATGGTTAGATTAAGCTATACTAGAACCAGATAAATCCAGACTGAGAGGCCGAAAACTCTTGATTCCAAATAAGAAAATTTAATTCAATTCTAATAAAAGTCAGAAAATTTCGTGAGACTCAAGTTATTGCCATAGTAACAACAAATAGAAATCGTTTAATAATGAAACTCAAATTGATTTACATTGGACTTTTAGGCACGATTTGGATACTTTTACACACGATTATAATAATAATATATTTTTTTTGAATTATTGTTCCGCTTTCGAAACTAAATGTACTAAACTAAACTAAACTAAATGATTCTCATTTCATCCCATTTGTCTCAATGAAAATGTGGTCACTTTACAGTAGAAGGCCGTCCCAAAATTACATGGCACATGAAAATGTGAAATGGGTTGGTGAAAAAACAAGTTTTACGAACTGTAGGACATTTCTCTTGCTTCAAAAAGCAGCAGGGGTCTCCAAACTATGGCCCGCGAGTCAACGGCGGTCCTTGTGCACCACCTATGACTAAGGCGGGCCGGATATGTCCGGTATGCCCTATAGGCGGGCCGGATATGCCCGATATGCCCTTTAGGAGGGCCGGATATGCCCGATATCCGGCACATCCATTGGATCTAATCATTTGGGGGCATATGGCACATTCGACACATCCATTGAAAATATATTTTGTAAATTTAATTTTGTAGAATGTTTTTTTCACACAAATAAGTTGTGCCGAAAACGGAAAAAGCCACGAGCAAACTGTTTAAAATGTGTAAGTGGAAGACTTAATAAACAAGCAATGATGGCTTCAAATATTTTGCTATAAAAATATCGCTACACTGCAAAACAATGAATTATGTGTGAGATTCACCATGTTTTAACACTTAATATGTAAAAATATTGTATAACTTGTTACTCACAGTTATATGCATTTAGTTCTTCGTAGATTAACACAGTATCGCCAATAGTCCACGTAGGTTTTTTTCACTAACTTGATAGCAGTCTCCTATTTTCCACCAAAATGTGAAGCTGCCGGATGATTGAAGATCCAATTGGTACCATCATTAGCCAATAAAATAACCCTTGAACTCCTTGGAAGTGGAGGAAAATTGTCGACTCAGGATGGTATCTGCTCCGATAAAGTTTATACTACAGTCGCTGTGTAGAAATTTGCAAAACCCCATCGTCCGGAGAACCGCTGAAATGCAGCAATGTAGCCGTCCGTTGAGTACCCTGTAACTGCCTCTATATGAATTGCCGATGTTGTGAAGCAAACAAAGATAGATAGAAAAGCCATCCCTTTTGCCAGTCCTGGCGCCCCGACCTCGCCATGTTTTGAGTGTCATTTTCAGTAAATGGAAAAACGGACGTGTTGGAGTAACGCGGGAGGCCAGGAGTTGACCCGGCGATGAGTTGTTGTGCTCGTACTCCCCGTTGGCGAGCACACCGAATATAGCGCAAGATGTGAGATCTTACTAGAGCTCCAAAATATGCCAAATTTAATTGAGTTCCTCCATGTAGTGTCCTTTGATGCGCATCATGAATGATAATTTGAGTGATTGGAGAGTATCTAGGTAGAATGGCAGGATGTTTCGACTCTATGTCTAACTATGAATATTTAAGTCTAGATATTTAAATATCTGCGTTATCCATAAATGCTATGAGACGTGAGAGTCTACGGAACTTTGGCAAATATTTTCCGCTGGATATAATTTTTCCGTAAAAGTTCCGCCGTGAAATACGTTCCTTGAACAGTTATAATCTAATCTACTCATAACTTTTTCACATATTCAGCAGTGAGTATAGTGATAAGAGATGACTGTGGAATTTGACTCTTTGGCAGACATCTGTGATTCTGAGTAACCGTGTCAGAGATGAGTATCGATAGATAAGTTCCCAAATTATCTGTTGGTTTACCTTTGACACCATTTGTAAAAGACCAGGTCGTTCTTCAAGATCCGCCATTGAATCTGGTCACGATGAGCGAGACCCATAAATGAGATGACTGTCTCAGCCATGTGGGGCTGTTCCACTAAAGAGGCTGTTGATCCAGCTAGCTTTTTTCCTCATTCCAATGTGGCTTCAGGGATTTGTGTCCCTCAAAACACTACGGCCTTATATTAAAAAAACTATAAACTCTCTTAATATTGAAAGACAGCTATATATAAAAACGAATCTCACTAAGCACCAAAGGAAGTAAGGGGATTCATAAAGGGGGAAGGGAAAACTTTAAAATAATAGCATGGACCATAGCAGGGCTAAAGAAAAAATTAAAAGGAGAGGAAAGCTAGGTGAAAGGAAAGCATTAATTGCTAAAACATCGCACCTAAAAAAAAATGCAGAAATGGTTGGATAGGAGAGGAGCTAATAGATATAAAAAAAGAACTAGAGCCTAATTTAGAGCCTGGAGAGAAGGAAGAACAACACTCGAAAAGCTCAAAAGGCAGAATAAAGAAATGAAAGAAGCAGAGACGAGAAAGAAACGAGAGTGGGAGCAATGCCAAATACAGAAAATCAGCCAGCAGAGAGTAGGTCATTTGGGAACTGATAGCCGTAAGGAAACAAAGAAGAGAGATCTCATCAGTAATTAGTACAGAAAAGTGGAAAAATGACTTTTGTGAGTTGCTAGCCGGATAGACGGAAAATAGGGAGCAATGATGGAAAGATTTTAAACCAGTGGATAGCAATTACAAGAGATTACAGAGGAAGAGGTTAAAACGGTTATGTCGGCACTTAAAAGAGAGAGAAAACTCAGGCCCAGACTCGATGCCAAGTGAAGCAATTGTGAAGGAGAGACTGCGTGGCGAACTTAACAGCTTTTTCAAAGGTAGCAAACGAAAGTTACAGGAATAAGCAGAGGAGAGGAATCCAATCTCAGAGCTTCAGAAAAGGACGCGGAACAACCGAACAGATATGCATACTGAATTATATCATACAAAGAGAAATAGCTGAACCAAAGGGGAAATTGTACACGGTGTTTTTTGAACTCAAAGCAGCATATGACTCAGTAGTGAGAGAAAAAATGTTGGAATATATGAGGGAGAAAGGTATATCACAACAGATCAGAGAGAGCATTGAGCATCTATTTGAGAGAACATGGTGTAGAGTGAAGATAGAGTTGAAAGGTTATCTTCAAGATTTGAGGTTAGGAAAAGGCTAAATCAAGGGTGTCCGTTAAGTCCACTTATTTATATACTGCGGACCTCGAGAGAACGCTAAGCTTGAGTCAAGCGGGAGGGGTACTAATAGGGACGAAAAATATTTGGAGTCTAGCTTATGCGGACGACGTCGTTGTCTTAGCAAGAACAAAAGCGGAAATCAAAGAGGTGTTGGTACGAATGGAAAAGTTTTTTAAGAAGCGTATGTTAAAGGTAAATATGCCGAAAACAAAGTGGATGCTGTTTCGGAAGAGAAAGGGATCAAGGAAAGAGAGTTTTGAATATGAAACGAGTGAGATAGAACAAGTTAGCAGTTTAAATACATAGGCTTTATGTTCCAACAAAATGGGTCGTGCGCCGCACGTATATAGCAAAAAAAAGCGTGGGTGGCTGCTAATAGGTTCTGGGATACATGGAGAGTATACCTGAGGGAGAATTTTTAGGCGAAAATGATTATATGGAAGGTTTGCGTACGTAGTATTAAGATGTATGGGGCAGAAATCCGGGGTGTGAAAACGGCATAGAGAGTGTGCAGTTACAGTTTATAAAGAGGGCCCTGCAGCTAGAAAACTCCACCCCTGGTACATCGTCCAACAAGAAATAAATTCTAACAAGGTCGCAAACAACGCGGCTATGAGAGTGGCTAAATTTTAAAAGAAAGTGAGAGAAAGGGAGATGAAAGAATAGTGAAAGAAGTTCTGAATGTGAAAGGAAAGGAGGGTAAAAGGAGTAATAAGGAAACAAAATGGGGATCCCTGCGCAAGCGAATGTATGAAAGAGGTGAATGGAACCAAGAAGAGATCGAGAGAATGATGAATGAGGGAATGTTAGTGGAAACGATTCTGGCAGATAGACTACTGGAGATAAAGCTGCAAGAGAGACAAAGACAGATAGATTACGGTACACATAGATTAGGGTACCTCTAATAGAGACTACAGCAAAATCCAAGTTTTTGGCAGGTGTCCAGAGTATCTAGTCAATCCTAAAGCCCCGCAGGCAACGATTGCCCGGTTTAGGTGCGGTAGTGAAAAAAGGGGTAGAAGATATTGGATGGCCGCAACAGATAGGACTTGTCGAGCATGTGGAGATGGGGAGGAGCTGTAGGAACATTGGGTGTTAAGTTATAAGAAATGGGAATAGAGTGAGGCTAGGCGCTCAAACATCGATTTTTATCGTACGGTAAAATATCGTAGGATATCGTACGATATTTTATCGTGTGTCTTACTTGCGCACACGCATCGATATTAATCGTACGGAAAAATATCGTACATTATTTTATCGTGTGTGACTATGATTTTCTCTGCATAGTAGTGCAGTTATTTGCTAAAAGCTTGCGAAAATGAATCCGAAACGTGTCGTTTCCATTTGGTTGTTGTACCGTCGTTTCTTACAGCCTAGCCGTTATCGAAGGTATTGGGTTCACCCAATTGAAAAAAGAGAAGAAGCAGGAACATTTTACAAACTTGTGCAAGAACTTCGGACGAGAACAAAGAAAGGACGAGAACAAGTTCTTCAATTATTTCCGTATGTCAATATCATCCTTCGATGAACTGCATAAACGACTTAAGAGTGAAATCGAACATACGAATACGAAAAGGTGTAACGTTAAGTTGAATAAAAACAAAAACAGTTGGTTTAGGTTGAACCAATGAAATGAGGATTTCATTATCCACATTGTCCTCCATATTGACGACAACAAACTACTACTGCAAATCAAAGGACAGAGACCGACGTGAAAATTTATCGTACGATAAAAATCGTGTAGTGTGCAAGCGTTCGTTGGTTCATATAGGCCACTGTATTCACGACAGCGACACAGCGTCCGTCTATCGTAGTGGCAATACACGACGTCAACACGACAATCGTGTCGTATCGTGTGGAGTTCGTAGCGTGTGCACGCTCCCATGCTCTGCTTTGTTCCACTAAAAGAATTTGTTTGTACGATATTTTACCGTACAATAAAAATCGATGTGTGTGCGCCTAGCCTGAAGAGGAAAAGTCGGTGACGAAAAACAGGAAGAAGGTTATGAGAGTAGCTCGGGTTTTGTGTACATGGAAAAAAGTATTGAATTGCAAAGGACAGGGCTTTTGACAGGGCTTTGCAAAGGACAGGACAAGGACACAGCTCTGTTAAAGGCTTTCTTATGTTTATTTTTATTTTATTTTTGGAACGAAGTTCCTTTAGGGAGGTCTCGGTATGAGTGATTCGGCAGAAAACGTATAAGCCGCGTAAGTTTCTTTCTCTTTCTCTCAGTTTATATTCTCTATGCCGCGCCCTCTTTCTTTCGTTATACGCCGCGTCACACTTTCTTTCGTCATACGGCGCGATGTTTTTTTCTCTTTCTCCCAATTATACGTTTACATAAATTCAACAAGCGAGTGGCGCAACGGTAACAGTCGCGCTTCGAGAGGGCGAGGTCGCCGGATCGAACCCGCGAGCTGGCTTGCTTTTTTTTCTTCAAATATTTCACATTTTTTACAAATACATGTGTCTTGAATATTGTTTATTTTGGAATTAATTGTAATAACTGTTTTTATTAGCGGGAAAAGGAATTTTTAAAAAATCATGCAGGAAATTTTCAATTTCTTTTTTTTAATCTCTTAATTTCTACGTTATCTGTATTGATATCAACATAACGTAATGGATATTTTACAATCCTAATCCCTTACAATTAGTATTGAAAATGAATTCGTAGATCTTACCTAGGAAGGGATTATAAATTGTAACAAATTCATTAGGTAATAGACATCATTAGGTAATACGTGGAGCGATTCCAAGATGTTCGGGAAGCTTTCAGGGTTTCACTTGACAAGTTAACTTAATGGTGCTTGCTACGTCCCGTTAAAAAAATATTTACAATTGATCCAAAATAAACATTATTCAAGACACATGAATTTGTAAAAAATGTGAAATATTTGAAGAAAAAACGGAAGCCCGCTGCGGGTTCGATCCGCCGACTTCGAGCTTTCGAAGGGCGACTGTTAGCGTTGTGCTCCTCGCTTGTTGAATTTTGTATTCATCAATCGCTATTCGAATATAGTATTGAAGGTTCTAATTTACTTAATCTAAATTATTTTAAACTTCCACTCATATTGGCTGGAGACTTCAATGTTAACTTCAATGATTTTGAAAAATTTGAAAAGCTCGCAACCCTTTTATCATAAAGGTTTGATTTGAGTATAAATAATCATCCAGCGGAGTACACAACCAGAAACTGTACGACAATTGATGCTGTTTTTTCGAGATACTTGGATAACATAAAATCTTAAACATATGTATCTTACTATAGTTATCATAAACCAATAATTACCACACTGAATTGAAAAATTCCAATTTTGTTTTTAATAATTTTTTTTTGTTTTTAATAATTTTTTCTACACAATACTACAAATAGTCCGGTGACGAGGAATTTGAAGAAGAACTCACGAGCAAATGCCTATATCTATATACAAACTATATCTATCGTATGTTACTTTACTAGTACATAAACCTTTGGCCTTCAGCCCCTGACATATTAGGTCTTGAGCTTTCTCGTTACTTGCTTTGACGTAGCGAAAGGCTCCCACAATGCATCTCGAGCGACTTGTGCTAAATAGTAACAGAAGATATCCGTGTTCCTCCCTTGATTTAATTAATTAAGCTGTCCCAAGGTGGATGTTATTATTATTTTTCATCTTTAAGTGTATCTATGTAACTGTATAAGTCGTTTGTCAATTTGAACATTGTTTTTAAAGTTTATAATTTATTGTATAAATACAACATATGTTGCGCCAGCAATGTCGTGTGAAACATATGTTGTATTTATACAATAAATTTGAAGCTTAAAAATAATTTAGCTTTTTTTATCTCTGCTATTGAAATGAAGTTTCAACAAATACCTAACTCCATAATCAATCAATTATATGCAGATTTTATTTCGAATTACATTCGGAGTTAAAAATGTGCGAGGAACTTCGTTCTTGAGAGGGGTCAGGGGTCCCCTGACCGCATGCGTTTTTTTTTCTTGCGTTCTGTTTACCTTTTCTTTTTTCTTGCGATCTTTTTCATGATCTAAGAACATATTTATTTTGTTTATTTTTCTGTATTAATTTTGATATTGTTATTTTCTTTTCCAGTCTTTTGTTTTTATTCTATTGGATGTGACATCACACTAATGTAGGAACTGTCTTGTGTTTATATTTATGCCAATAAAGGATTATATTTATTAAAACGAATATCATTTAATACATGCCTATAGACCTATTGTATTCCCCACATTGTTCAATTAAACCTGAAGTAAATAATATCTTACTAACAGTGTGCAAAATTTTATAATGTTTCCATGATTTGAACAATGTGAATAAATGGTAATATAATTTATAGTGGACAAGTCGGTCTTAATCAAATCAACTGCATCTCTACCTAAAATCTTAATGGATATGGGTTTTAATTTTTGACCTTAAAACTTAATAAAATAGTCATAAAATTGATTATTTGAAGTACGATTTATGGAAATGAAGTACAAAATAGAGCTATTTCGGAGTAAATAAATCTAAAGTACAGTCTTAAAAATAAAGGGCCGCCATTCAAAATAAAGGGCGTGTTGTCAACATCTAATTGCTTTGAGTAAAATGCAATATACATCTTCCGAAAACATTTAAAGCAGCAACATTTAAACACATCCTGTATCTTATAAAGCATGCGATACTTTGGCCAGGCTGGTTATCACTTTTTGTCCGTTTATGTTGGTAATAAGTCACTAATGGTCATGCCCTCGTCCAGAATTTCTAGTAGTTCGTTACCTCGCACCTGTTCGTTAGGTACCTCGTAAACTCGAATATTTTCGTTTAATTTCAATCTGACCTGGTTCGCTCCACATTCCGCTGTTTCTCAGCGAAACGCACTTATTTTGTGAACGCAGAAAATTATTTCGTTAATTATTTGTGTCATTATATTTATTTGTTTATTTTTAATTTATCGCATTTAATTTATGATCCATGTTTCAATTAGTTATATTTTTCTTACATAGCTAAAATCAAATTTTAGCTGTTGTTTTCACGCCAAAGAAAAATGTTGGTAATTACTATATTGGTGTGCCCGTTTCTATAACAGAAGGAAGTCATGAAATAAATCTGTTGCAGATGGAATAAATTGCAATTTTCATTGAAATGGTAATGTTTGGTGTGAGTTTCGTAATAAATGATTTCAAAGATATTACGAATTGCGATTTCTTAAAACCGCATATTTTCTAGTGTCGGATAATAGGGGAATGTGAGGGTACACTTAAAATCAATAATGCCAAAGATTAACAATAATTCATTCATAGTGTTGAATTTTGCAAATAATAGTTATACCTCAAAGATAATCCTTCGGTGAAAACGAGTGAATAAAGTATGTAGGTGAAAAAAAAAGTTGATTTAAAAAAATTCCGTACTTCAACGTTTCACCGCGAAAATTTCAAATGGTTTGCACAAGAGCGATGAGTTGGCAGCGCGTTTACGAGAAGCAATATAAGAAAGAGTGAATCGACAACTTCAGTTCAGTTTAATGTGGATTGTGTCCGCCGTCTGTCGGGCGTAGTATTATCTTTACAAAATAGAGTTTGGTTTTTATCAGTGCCTCAAGTTTTTTTTATTTGCTGTTTTGTTAATGTTGTTCGAAATATGACAAATTCATAGAAAATTATAAAATCAAAACTAAAGGAAAGAAAACGTTAAAATAGTCCTTTAAAGTTTTTAAATAAAATTCAGACTGTAAATAGAACTTACATATATATATATATATATATATACATATATATATATATATATATATATATATATATATATATATATATATATATATATAAATAAAGTATGCAAGATACTATAAGTATATATTCAGGGAGGAAACTAAATTATGCAGCAATATTAACTGGTTATTGAAATTTATGTGCTCTATAAATAAGTTAAGTTTGTGGTTTCTTCAAATAAAGGCAAATTATGTCTAAGAATAAATTAAACCTAACATTGCCTCCTGGATCTATAGATCAAACACCAACAGTTACACCAACAGGAGCTCCTTTTCAAGATGCAAGTGTGTAAGTTATTTTGGTAAACACAGAGTATCCAACATGTAAACCATTTAATGTTATTTCTTTTTTAATTAATTAATTTTGCGCATTCGTCTCTCGGGAAGCAGTGCCGTGGTGTAAATAATTTGAAAAAAAATTGTCAACAATTCCTTGTTGAAAATAATTGCTAATTGTTGTTTTCAATTGATTCAGAGTAGTGAATTTAATTAGTTCTTTACGCTTGTCAATTGCGAATTGAATGGTATTTTTAAGTAACCTTACTTACGCTGCCTGTTTCAGGTGAAATAGTTGTTATAAATGGAAGTGTTGAGCGTAAATTGTCTGGATGTGTCTGTAGGTCACCTTCTTAACCTGCCTCTTTCAGGTGAAATACTTTTTGTAAATAGAGTGTAAATAATCTGTATCAACAAATTTAAATCAAATGGAATACAGCCTGAATATATAAATATATTCAGCCTTTCCGGAGCTCTGTTACAATTAATGAGTCATTTTAGGACTACCAAAACAAATCTCATGTGAAATTTTAAAGTCATTTTATAGCTTTTAGTCCACCTTCGTGGCACTCAACAAAAACCATAAAAATATCATTGTTTTTAAGATTAAGAGTTATCTCTCATCAGCACACAGAAACGCGTCCACAGATGGCTATCCACTTAAGGTATCGGAAAGACATGATCTTAAAAACAATGTTATTTTTATGGTTTTTGTTGAGTGCCATGAAGGTAGACTGAAATCTAAAAAATAACTTTAACAAATTTCACATGAGATTTGTTTTGGTAGTCCTAAAAAGACTCATTAATTGTTATAGAGCTCCAGAAAGGCTTAATATATTTATATATTCAGGCTGTGTTCCAATTGTTTTAAGTTTGTATGATTATCTATAACGTAGGATGGTTTTACCAATTCAATCTGTATCAACATTACCTAACCTGCTCACTTGGATGAAGTAGTTTTTTTTTATGTAACATTAGAATAGAATTGGTTTACATTTAGTTGATCAGTAAGATTGTTCAATTGATAAGTTAAGAAACAAACATATTTTAAGTGGAAAATTTAATTTGATCAGCGTGTTTTTTGCAGATAAAAATTAATCTTTGACTGGTAAAAAAATATATGATGTGTAGAAAAATACTATTTGATCAGATATTTTGTTCGGAAATAAATTCCATTTTGATTCTTAAAAAAAACTTAAGTTTATTTTAACTTTATGATATGTATTTTTTTCAATATGATCAGCCATAATCAGGTATAATGGTAGTTATCCAGAATGAAAATGCCTTATTTTTAAACTCTTCAATGTTCACCCAATTGTCAGAGCAACTTTCATTTAATTCTCCAGACTCTTGGGTAGAATCCCCTGCTAGAATTTTGTAACTAAGTTGACTCTCCTCTTGGCCGAAAATGAGAACTGGTTTATTATTTTTAGTCCACTGATAAGTAGATCAAGTGTAACCAATAGAAAATGGTTCAATGCAAGGCGTTCCCGGAGGGTGTGATTGTCTTTTATAACTTTATTAAACCCTTCTAAGCCATTATTAGTACTTGGTACATGTTTCATAACATCTTTGTACCAATTACTATTATCGGACAGGAACTTTCTTTCAAAATAATCTAAAAAGCTTGCTCCACATTCCAAGTTTAATAGATTTTTCGAATATCTCTGGAGAGGAAAAAAGTTCACTCAGAATTAGGGAACGGTATATTAGGGAACGGGTACGCTTCTGTATATTCTTTCGCATATGCGCCCACCAGCTGATAACCAATTTATCAACTCCGAAAACCTCTATGAAGGTGTTTCGAAAACTTTTTGCAAATCCGCATATCAACACGATTGGTTGAAATTTGTTATCAAATAATCTCTGTGATGTGGTAACTAACGCTCTAAAGCACCGGTTCTCAACCTTTTGTTTATCGCGTACCACCATAAGGAAATCACATAAACTATAGTACCACCAGCATTTGAAAAAAAATGTTTACTTTTTATTCAACAAAAAATACATTCTTAAAAATTAAAATGAAATATATTTAAAAGTTAACAGCAAAAAAAAAGGTAAAAACAGTAAAAACACAATATTCAATGCAATCCTTGCGCTTGTTTTGCAGATACAATTTTTTCTATTTCTGGTTCCATGTCATTTAATTTTAATCTAAAATTTGATTCAATTTTTAATTTTGTTCTGTATTTATTCTTCAGATATAACATTTGTGAAAAACCTTTTTCACATAAATACGCCGTACAGAAGGGCATTAAAAACTGAATAGCAATGTTTGCTATGTCTTTAAAATCTGTTCTTTGATGAAGCCAAAATTCAATCAGTGTTTTTTTGTTTAAGTTTTCCATTACAGTGGAATCACTTGACATATCTATTATTTGCTCTTTTGTGCACGTGAAAAATATTCTAGAATATTTGAGGGAAGAGGGTTTCTGATCCAATTTTGATTTTCCAAATCTTTTGTTTTCTGTAACAAAATTTTCAAGGGTTGGTAAAAGGCTGAAAGTATTCTTATCTATTTCACTGATAATTAGTTCGAGTTTTTTTACTGTTGCAGTTATTTTATAATTAACGGTAAAAAAATCGACGTGTGGTCCTTGTAAGCCTAAATTTAATGAACGATTTAAATTTAGGTTTAAAAAACCTTCCAAAAATATCAGCTAAATATGATCAACCACATTTCATCCAAAAAACACTTTCCCAATTCAAATTTTGAAGTCAATAAAAAAGCTTGCCTCTTGGCAGGCATCTAACTTCAGAATGTAATAATAGGCTTTATGATCACTTCCTATGTCATGGCACAAAATTGCAAACATTCTGCTGTTTAAAGCTCGACTCTTAATAAAATTTACAATCTTAACAGATTGATCCAAAACAGTCTTCAATTTTTCAGGGATTTGTTTTGTAACTAAAGCTTCACGATGAATACTGCAATGAGTAAATTTAGCTTCAGGGGCAACTGCTTTTATTTGGGATAAAACACTAGAATGTTTGCCAGTTAAAACTCGAGCTCCATCAGTACACACAACAATACATTTTTCCCAAGAAATATTATTTTCCGACATAAAGTTATCATTTAGCCTGAATATTTCTTCAATACATAGTCTTCTTACATAGTCATTTGATAAAAAAATATTATCAAGTTTACTAGCTGTCTTTTTATCAAATAATGTTAAAACAATATCTTTAGCAGCTGGTAATATTATATTTTCTCCAATAGTATGAGCACTACCAGTTTTGGCAATTCTTAAACTTACAAGATAACTTGCATGCAAGCACTTGTCATTAACACTAACAAAACCTTTTATTACCTGTTTGCCTGTTTTGAGATTTTAGTTCAATTAATTTCTCCTTAAAATAGTTAACAGATTTATTTTTCAAATGTAGATGCTTGGATTCAAAATGTCACTTAAGTAAAGATGGTTTCATAGTTTGATTCGAGAACAATTCGCAACAAATAACGCACTGAGGTTGAGGGTTTTCATTTTCATTCCAAGTGAAGCCAGATGCTAAATAACTTGAATCATACTTTCTGGTAACTTTTCGTTTCTTTTCAGAATTATTACTACTGATAGTAGTAGTTTGTTTTTGTGAATCTATTTCCTGTGCATTATCAGGTTTCCGCTTACTCAGTCCTAGCCACTTATCCATTTTCTAAATTTTTAATTTTTCTTATAATATGTAAACTTATATTATACGTTCGCTTTTTAAACTTACATTACTCCTTACATTACTTACATTATGTAAACATAAGCGTTCGTTTATAACTTATGAGTGCAGACGCAGACGACACTGCTTTGTTCTCGCACAGCGAGACTGTTTTTTCTCAGGCGCCGCGCCACGGTGATTAGGAAAAAGAAAAGTAAAGTTATGCAAAGGGCCTTATATTTTTTACATGTACCACAGGTTGAGAACCGCTGCTCTAAAGAGAAACTCTAAATCTTCCTTCTTTATATATATATATATATATATATATATATATATATATATATATATATATATATATATATATATATATATCTCCCTATATATATATACAAATCTCCCATTGTGTTTGAGTTTGCTAGGTGGAAGGTGAATATGTTTGAGGTATTCTTGGGAAGACCCATTGAGTTTTGTAGGTATCTCGCCTTTATCTTATCTAGCTCTATTAGGTGAGTTGCGATCAGGAGGTGGCACAGAGATTTGAAGCAGTACGTTAGGGCAGGCCAGAATTTTATATTGAATAGTTTTTCTGCCGTCGTTAGACTCGGGGCTTGCAAGTTCTTGATGGTTCCGATGATTTGAACCGCTTTCTTGCCCTTTTCTGCAATGTGTTTTGAGAGTGTAAGTGTCGTTTGCATGGTCACTCCCAAGTATCCGTAGTTGTTTACCAGTTCTAGCTGGTGGCTTCCTATGTTGACGTTGTCGGAGTTACAGGGCCTCCCGCTCTTTCTGAACTTCATGAGTTTACTTTTTTCGTGGTTTATTGATAATTTGTTGTCTATGCACCAGGTATTTAGTCGATCCAGACTCGCTTGTAGTGCTGTTAGATTTTTGGAGTAGATGCCCAGGTCATCAGCATACATGATGCAGTGTGTGTCTGGAATTTTGATGAATTCTGGCAGGTCTTTGGCATAGATTAGAAAGAGGGTGGGACTTAGTGTCGCTCTGAATTAATCCCTGTTTTTGGGGAATTTCGGCAGATAGTTTAGGCTAGCATTGATCGTATGAAGTTAAATGTTTTCCCTTTGACAGCCACCTGGCTAAGCTTTTCACATAGTGTTTTCCTATTCATTAGGTCAAACGCCTTGCGAAAATCGACGAAGGCAGCATAGAGCGATCCCCGGTTCGCAGAGCAGCTTGTTTGTACTTCGGAGGTTAGGTTAGGTTTTTATTTATTTTGTTAGGTTCTATTTCTTTTGAACCCAAACTACTCTGCAGGTAGAATGTCTTCCAGATGATCCGTGAGTCTGTTGCTTATGATTTTCGTTAGTAGTTTCAGTTGTGTTGGGACCTTAACTCGTTCAGAGCATGCATAGCATGCCTCTGAAAGAGTTAGGGTCTCGGAGGTTGCCCTTGCCTTTATAGAGTGTTATAACTTTTCAGGCCTGCCAGGACGGTGGGGTTTCGTTGGTTTCCAGTATATTATTGAAAATGTCTACCCACCAGTTGGTGAGAAGTTGGTGAGAACCAGTTGGTGAGAAGTGGGACAGATACGATGATTTGTTCATTTGTTACGTTGTCAAGTCCTGCGGTTTTCTTGGTTTTAAGTTTATTTACACATTCTGCTACTTAATGTTCTGTTATTCGTAGATTGTACCAATTGCTGTCTTCAGTTTCCTTTAGTATGTCTGGTAGTGTGCTGCTGGGGTGGTTTTTATGTGGTTCATTCCTCTCTTAGGTTTTACCAGAATTTTCCATGGCTTTGATTCTGCTTCAAGTACTGTTTGTAGAGGTCTCGTCTCTTCGTAGGTGGTTTTTTTTTTCTGTTGGTAAGGGCTCTGTCTATTTTCCTAGCTATGTGGTAATCTGTGATGTTCTCATTGCACTTTGTCTTGGCTGTTTTGCATTCTGTGTCGAACCATGGTTTGGAGTATCGTTTCGTAAAGTGGGGTGGTGTTGAGGATTCAGTTATGATTCTGGAGAAGGTATCCAATTCTTTGATGTCTTGTCCTCTAAGGGTGCTTATTAGCGGGTGGTTTATGATTTTTGCAAGATTGATGGTTCGTGAGGCCCTAGGGGCTTGCGTTTCTTTGTGTCTTAGCAGTCCCTTGACTCTGAACATCGTTTCCACTCTTTTGGTGTTTCCTTATGGAATTATTTAGTATTGATGACTTTATTATGTCTCTCTTGGCGTTTGTGTTTATGAATACTATGTCTATGTTGCTTTTTCCGTTGTGCGAAATGTACGTGAAGCGTTCTTTATTGTCGTTTGAGGCGAGTTCGAACCCCAGGTGCCTCAAGGTGCGCGTCTTCTAATTAATAAAAACAGAAAGACCAAAAAGGTGAAAATGTTCTCCTAATCTGTAGTACCCACTATTAGAACAGGAAAACCTTGCCCCAAGAGTTTGTAGGTTGCATCAGCATGAATATTGGCACAAATATTCATTAAAGATCTAGTTGTTATAAAAAATCGAAAAATAGTTAACCCCTTCCTCAGATTGTGATTTGTTGCGTTGAAAGGGATATGCAAGTCTTCTAAAATAACAGAATTTTTGAGTAGCCATGCTTCTAATTCTCCAAAACTTATTTCAGTCAAAGCCAAAATCAATAATAGTCAATAACCTGATTATACCTGAAGTATTTCTTTATCAGAATCCAATCTTTCGTAACTATCCTGTTTGGTGATGATTCGTAATTTTGTCTATCCTCAGAGGACTATTCCGATGATTCGTACTCCGCGAGTAGACAACTATTATTCATCCTGAAAGCCTGCAAAAATTATCTATAAATACATTAACTTACTTTGTAAAATTATATAATCTATCTCACCGCAACACAAGGCACTTGCAGGTACAGTTCTAAGAATAAAGTGATTTGGAAACTGAATAGTATTTTTTTTTTACTTGTGCAGTTCAATATTCGGTGCCACAATTAAAATATAATACTTAACAAATGTAAATCCATTGAATTAGATTTAAAATTGCATAAATCAAAATGTTTAACCACTGTTTAAACAATATTTTACTGATTATCCAGTATTTTAACTTGAAATATATAATTTTATCTTGCCTGTAAATATTTTACTTTTCATTCAGTTTTGTTGCTTAATTATTTAGTAAATTTAGTCATATTAATTTTATCATATTTTTACTGATCAATTAAATTCTTGTGAATAGAAATTTAGGGGCTAAATGATATTCCC
Organism: Phosphuga atrata; assembly: GCA_944588485.1. Taxonomy (NCBI): domain Eukaryota; kingdom Metazoa; phylum Arthropoda; class Insecta; order Coleoptera; family Silphidae; genus Phosphuga; species Phosphuga atrata. The sequence continues at coordinate 167,964 of CALYMW010000340.1, read as the reverse complement.
GCCACTGTGTACGTTAATTACAATTTCTGCCACAGATGGGCTGAAGCTTACATGTTGGATATTCTTGAGTGATCGCAGCTTTTTTTAAACTTTTTAAGTTTCATACTAAAACTTGTTCTAGGTCCAATCATTTAGTTAGGGGGAGTAGTATAGATGATTTAACAGCAAGATTAGATGAATTAGATATTGATGACACACAGAAAAGGAGAATTGAAGTGTTCTTATGTCAAAAGAAAAAGATTGGGGCCGATGTTGGTGATGATGATTTTGAAAAGTTAGGCGAATTAGGCTCAGGGAACGGTGGTGTTGTCATGAAAGTAAGGCATAAATCATCAGATTTGATTATGGCAAGAAAATTAATTCACCTCGAAGTCAAACCTGCAATCAAAAAACAAATTATACGGGAATTAAAAGTCTTGCATGAATGTAACTTTTCACATATCGTTGGTTTTTATGCAGCCTTTTACAGTGATGGAGAAATTAGTATTTGCATGGAATACATGGATGCTGGATCACTCGATTTGATTCTTAAAAAGGCTGGCTTAATACCAGAAAATATTTTAGGAAAAATTACTTCTGCTGTTTTAAAAGGCCTTAGTTATCTTAGAGACAAACATTCTATAATGCATAGGGATGTCAAACCAAGCAATATATTATTAAATAGTAGTGGTGAAATAAAAATTTGCGATTTTGGTGTATCAGGGCAATTAATTGATTCAATGGCAAATTCCTTCGTGGGTACAAGGAGTTATATGTCTGTAAGTGAAACATACCCAAAATAAACAAAAATAATTTAAAATTAATAATCATTCTTCAACTTTAGCCTGAAAGACTACAAGGGACCCATTATTCAGTACAAAGTGATATTTGGTCATTAGGCCTATCTTTAGTAGAAATGGCGATTGGTATGTATCCCATACCACCTCCAAACCCCAATACTTTAGCAGCAATATTTGGCTCAAAGCCAGAAAGTGATTCTCCTGGTCATAACAACGGCCCCAGGCCAATGGCCATCTTCGAGCTCTTAGATTACATAGTTAACGAACCTCCACCAAAACTTCCATCAGGCATATTTACAGATGATTTCAAAGATTTTGTAGATAGGTGCTTAAAAAAGAACCCAGAAGAACGAGCTGATCTTAAAACTCTGATGGTAATTATTTTCTTCCTATCTTTTTATTATCTCTTACTTTTTCATTATCTTTATAGAACCATGCTTGGATAAAGAAATCAGATTCAGAAAATGTCGATATAGCAGGTTGGGTATGTAAAAAGATGGACATAAAACCACCCATTTCAAAGAATTAGATATATTTATTAATAATAATCATAGTTAGGAAAATTAAAGAAAAAAAAACTACAATCATACTAAAAATAGAAAATATTTCTATGCAAAGATATGAACTATTTCTAGATATGAAATTTTTTTGTAGTGTTAAAACTTTAGCAAAAACTTGTATGAAAAGAAAATATAAAATTTTCATTGTAGAGTTGATATAAAAGCTGACAAATGTAAACACACTTTTGATAAATTGCACAATGATCTCTAGCTAAGTTTTTTTTAAGAGAATGAATGTTACTAATAAATGAATCTTTAGATTGTTAAATAATAATTATATTATAGATAAACGGCGAAAAGTTTTTATAGCACATGCTTTTTAATTTGGTTCATCTTATATTACAATTAATTAATTATATATTATAATCAGCAGTCAAATTCGTTTTTTTTTTGTGTTTATATAATATTTACCAAGTCAAATGCCACTGCATTTTTTAATATAAAAAAAACGATATCTAGATAAAACTGTGGGTATCATTCGTTTATACAAGATGTAATTTTTTTCATAAGAACTATTTTTATATTATAATGTATTTCCCTTTTTATAAATATGTATGTTATCCATAAAATTTATATATATAAATATATATATATATATATATATATATATATATATATATATATATATATATATATATATATATAAATATATATATATATATATATATATATATATATATATATATATATATATATATATATTTTAAATTATTTGCTTTTCGCAATTTATATTTTAGAACCAGGTTATTTATTGTATATTTTTATTAGCATGAATTAAATACTCCAAAACAAAGGAAAAACTAAAATAGTTGTAATCAAAACGCCTTGCAAATTCCTTTCTATATCTTCCGGTCTTCCATCTTCCGAGAAAACCAAATCACTTAATGCACACCCTTCTCAAACTGGGTGCCGGGGGTGTATGCCAAGGGTGCCGATATAGGACCAAACTTTCTTGGTCAAGTGGTTTGAGGGTAAAATAAACTTTCCAGAAACATACGGAAATAATGAAAAATCCATCCAAACAGTAGTCGCAAAAAATACTACTTTTTGCACTGTTTTTTTCTATTCCTACGTATTTAAACCTTTATATTTTTTTCGATTTTGCGTCAATGTTCTATTTTGCGTAATTAAGTCATTAAAGCACACATATGAGCTCACTAATGGCTCGCCGAGTGCGATAAAATTTTCTCAATATGCAGATATTGCATAATAGGGAGCAAAATAGAAAAAAAATATTAAAAAACTCGTTAATAATGCGTTTTTCTAGATAGATAGATAGATTATAGATTTTAGTGGCGACTTGTACTGCCACCTTTATAGATCTATTGTACCCCACCCTCTTCCTCTAATTGTGGGTATTCTTACCCATTTAGAGCGCCTGCTCTAGTCCTGATTCCTTTAGAAATTCCATGGTTCTGAGTAGGATTCAAGGACTGCAACTCATCATCATCAATGGCGCTACAGCCCGAGTCGGGCCTTGGCCTCCTGAATGCTCCGTCTCCAGTTTTCTCGGTCCAATGACCGCGTCCTCCACGTTGCAAATTTCAGAAGCGATCTGCTGTCTTCGTCAATGGAATCCTCCCAGCGTTTTCTTGGTTTTCCGACTGGTCTTTTTCCTTCCGCTTTTCCTTTTTGTACTCGCTTGGGTATTCTTCCGTCTTCCATTCGCTGTACATGACCAGCCCACTGTAGCTTTCGGAGTTTGATGAGAGTGGAGACTTCTGGGTCCTCAAAAATAGCATACAATTCCTTATTGTACCGAATTCGCCATGCGCCTTGTTCTCTCACCGGTCCGAGGATTCGTCGCAATACCTTTCTTTCAAAAGCATTGACCATTTTTTCTGATGCCTGTATAAAGGTCCACGTTTCACTGCCATAGCAGAGTACAGGTCTTATTATTGTTTTGTAGATTCGCAGCTTCGTTTTTCTGTGCACGTCTTTACATTTGATTATAGGAAGTACCGAATAATATGTCTTGTTTGCTATCATTATGCGTCTATTTATTTCGTTGATTTCATTGCCGTCTTTGGAGAGATTGGCTCCCAGATATATGAAATTGTCCACATTTTCTATGTTATAGTTTGCTATCGTTAGATTTTGTCTGATTGGCGTGTTTCTTCGTGATTGTACCATAACTTTCGTTTTGTTTTCATTCATGCGTAACCTTACTTCTAGTGCTGCCGTGTCAAGATTAACGAGTACTTCCTTGGCGTCTAGTTTTGAGCGCGCCATTATGTTTATGTCATCTGCGTAAGCTACTATTTGGGTTGATTTAAATAATAGCGTCCCTCTGGTGTCAACAGGGAGTTTTCATACGACATATTCCAAAGCCAGATTAAACAGTGTGGGTGCAAGGCCATCTCCTTGCTTCAGCCCTGAGAGCGTTAGGAAGCTTGTTGTCAGCTCGTTCTGGATTCTTACTTGGCATGTTGAGTTGGTCATTGTAAGCCTTGTCAGTCGAACGAGTTTCGCTGGTATTCCCAGTTCCAGCATTATCGTGTACAGTACACTTCTGTCGATACTGTCATAAGCTTGTTTAAAATCTACGAATATTTGGTGCACATCGATGTTATATTCCCAGCATTTCTCTAGCACCTGCTTTACTGAGAAAATTTGATCCGTAGTTGATCGTCCGGCTCTGAATCCTCCTGGGTATTCTCCAATTATATTTTCGGCATAGGGTTTAATTCGAGACTCAATGATCTTCGTCAAGATTTTATAGCATGTGCACAGCAATGAAATCCCTCTATAGTTTTCGCAGCACAGTTTGTCACCCTTTTTGTATATCGGACATATAATGCTTTTTCGCCAATCGTCAGGTAGTGTTTCCTGTGTCCATATTTGTAGCAGCAAGGTGTGAGTTTTTGTAGCTACGCATTCACCACCGCTCTTCAGGAGTTCGGCTGGAATGTCGTCTATGCCCGGCGCCTTGTTGTTTTTTAATTTGCTGAGGGCATCTTTTACTTCTTCTACTGTAGGGAGGCTCACTATATTTTCGTCAGTAGCTGCCTCGGTCAAGTTGTCAGTTACGGTAGTGGACGGTGGTGAATTCGGGTTAAGCAACTGTTGGAAATATTGCCCCCATCTCGTCTTTATCTCCTCTGTGCTGCTGATAATGCCTCCTGCAGCGTCCTTGCATAGGCTCGTACTTGGTTGAAACCCTCGTTTTTGGTTTTTAACTATTGCATATGCCGCTTTTGTGTTATTTGACTTAAAATGTTCGTCCATTTTGCATAGCTCGTCATTCAGGTACTTTCTTTTCTTCTTTCTACAAATTTTGTTTGCAGATCGTCTGAGTTCGTCAAATATGTCTCTCTTGGCTCTTGTCGGTCGTTCGGTGAATTGTTTGTAAGCTACATTCTTTTTGTCTATTGCATCTCGGCATTCATCATCGAACCAATCGTTTTTCTTTCGCCGGGACTGGTGGCCTATAACCTCCTCTGCGACAGACTTAATGCCATTTTTGATGGAGAGCCATAACTGCTCTATTGGCATTCTTCTGTTTGCGATTCGACACCGGAATGAGGCTTTGACCAAATAGTGGTCAGAGTCGCAGTTAGCCCCTCTGTAGGTTCTTACATCTAAGAGGCTGGAGGCTGCCCTTTTATCAATAAGAACGTGGTCTATCTGGTTATACGTCCTTCCATCAGGTGACGCCCAGGTTCTTTTGTGAATGCTTCGATGCGGGAAGCACGTTGAGCTTACTATTACGTTTCTACTGCAGGCGAAATCAACTAGACGTTGGCCGTTGTCATTGTTAATGTCGTGGAGACTGTGCCCTCCGGTTGTTCCTCTTTGTGTCTCCTCCTTCCCAACCTTCGCGTTGAAGTCACCTAGTATGATCTTGATGTCATTTGAGGGCAATGAGTCATAAATTGATTCAAGATGACTATAGAACTCGTCCTTAGTGGCCTCGTCCTTGTCCTCCGTTGGGGCGTGAACATTAATGAGCCAGATGTTGAAAAATGTTGTCTTTATGCGAAGTGCACACAATCTTTCGTTAATGGGTTTGAAGTTGGTAATATGCTGTTTAAAAGCTTTGCTGACGACAAAAGCTACTCCAAACTCACGGCTTCCCGATAGTTTTCCACTTTTAAATATTGTGTGCGACCTCATGTCGGTTATCTCGCTGCCAAGCCATTTAGTTTCCTGGAGTGCAATAACATCAATGTTAAATTTATCAACTTGTTCTAGGAGTGATTTTAGAGCTCCAGGTTTGAACAAGGATCGTACATTCCAGGTTCCGAAAGAGTGATCAAATTTCCGTTTGCCAGGTCGTTTCCGTTGAATCTGTCCAATCCGAGGCGAAGCATCAGGTTCCTTAACAAGTTTTTTTTTTCCGGGAATAGGTTGTTAGCCCATCGCCCAACCCCCAATCTGGAGGCTCAGGTCTGTGTACTCAACCGCACAGACACGGCTTGACAATTTTCAGCTGGATGGGATATGTTGGAGTTCTCACAGCTATGCCGCGAGTCCAACTCTATCCGTCCTTAGCCTACTTCCTGAGACGCACTGGTGTTTCTGGCCATTCAGGGTGTCTACCCTCCTCCTTTCGCAAACCGGGCTTGGGACCGTCTATGGCGGAGTTCAAGGACTGCAACTCCTCTGCGTTAAAGCAGTGGGCTCCAAGATACATTTTTTTCTTGCGGAGCAGTGCTCCACAGCCTTTGAGCAGATGTATGGGGGTTTCCTCCGCTGAGCTGCAGAATCTGCATCTCTCATCTTCCTTTAGTCCTATGGCCTTCAGGTGTTTTATAAGTCTGCAATGGCCCATCAGAACTCCTGTCAGAATTCTAAGCTTGTTCCTGTTTAGTTTGAGGCAAGCTTTTGTTCTCTTCTGGTTAAAAGATCCCAGCATTACTTTGGATTGGCTTAGCCCTGGAAGTTCTCTCCAGGTTTTCATCCATTGTTCTCTTATTTTTCCGTCTACGCTTTTGTGGATGGTGTTCATACTCATGCCAAGGGTTCCAGACCTATAAAGGGATCACTAGATCCCTTGTTTGCTAGGCGATCGGCTGCTTCATTTCCATCAATACCAATGTGTCCTGGTAAGCCAAGCTTGTTTAGCTTTCCCACACAGTCCCATACCTGTTTGGATCTGATGGTGTATCAGCTACTTTGGAGCTATCAGCTACTTTGGAGCTAATGGCCTTGATGGCTGCTTGACTATAATATTACTTATTGGCTGCTTGGATAGTTCCTGTATGTGCACATCTTTCGATTGCATGTACCTCTGCTTGGCAGATACTTGGCAGATTCAAAGGAAAATTTGGTACGAGTTACAAGCACTCCTGCACCAGTACCTTCCTTTGTCTTTGAACCACCCTTATACCACTTAATAGCACTTTTCTCTATGTGGTATGCTGAGGATTCGTCGCTCCAATCGGATTTACTACTACACATTGATGTCAAGTTTTTTCCCGAAATGGTCTTTCATACCAATTCGTCTTTCGGTACTTCCAGCCAGGCGATCTTGGCAGTGTGGCTGTTCCGGTCTCTGATCAACGTTACTTTACCTCTGCCTATTCCTTCCTTGCTGAACCTAACAATCGCTGATCTGGCGGCCCCCTCCATGACAAGATGCAACGGAGTCAGATCCAGCAGCAGCTCAATTGCGGTTGTCGGGCACGACCCCATCGCCCCCGTGATACAGACGCACGCCAGTATTTGTACCTTCTCAAGCTGCTTCTTCATAGAGACCATGGTTCTACTTCCCAAAGCGACTGCCCCGTAAGTGATCGCAGGTCTCTCTATCATGGTGTACATCCATCGCAGGATTGTGCCTATTCCGTAGGAGTTTGCTATCTAGTGTTATATCCTTATCTCCTGTTTGTATTCTACTGCCCTCCCATATAATAGTATGGGCTGTAGGCAGTTTAGTCTTCTTTTTCTAGAAAATGGTATCACCGTGGTTTTGCTCAGCTTGAGTTTCAGTCCCACTGTTTGACACCATCTACTAGTTACTTTCAGGCCTCTCTGTACGATTCCACAGAGCGTTCCCTCAAACTTTCCTCTGGCTATGATGACTATGTCATCGGCTTAACCTTGACATTTAATGTCCAGGTCATTCGGTCTAGCCAGTAATTCATGAACTACCAGGCTCCACATCAGAGGTGATAACACACCTCCCTGTGGGCACCCTCGAGTTGTGGAGATCTTGATGGTGTTTTTTCCCACTTGTCCACTTTGAGGTAATGCTGTAGATATTCCTTCTTCCAAGAACCGCTTTGACAGCCTCGTGCGAGGTGTTATCAAAGGCTCCTTCTATGTCCAAGAAGGCACACATTGCTACTTCCTTGGTGTCTATTGTTCTGCTTCTATTTCATTTGTCAGCTGACACTGGGCGGTCTCTGTGGATTTCCCTGCTCTGTATGCATGCTGACTGTTCTGTAGAGGTGCACCTACCAGCACTGTTGTCCTGAGGTAGTTGTCAATTACCTTCTCCATTGTCCTTAACATATAAGATGTCTTAGAACATATAAGATGATCTTTAACATATATGACTAGTGGGTCAAAATGACTTCGGTTGTGTGGTGTCTTTCTTTCCCACCTTCGGTATTAGCCCTTCTCCATATCTCGGTATGTATCCTAGGGCTAAACTACTTCTATTCGGTTACTTATACTTATATTCGGTTTTCCATACAGATGGACGCGGCTCTCCTCGAGTCAGTCCGACTGCAACCATCCAACCGACTTCAACCGATCCATGTCCAACCATCTCCGTGGTTGCATCAAGCCCTCGGTCTCTTTATATTTTCTACATCCCGGAAAATGGGTTTCTAGTAGAGAGCTCTCTCCTCTTTGTCTTCCGTGTAGCTCTCATCCGTTCTCATCTAAGAGTGGCTGTTAATTTCACTCTATCCTTCGCTAGTGCTTTGTGGAATCTAGCTGCAACCGAAGTACATTCTATGTTTTCACAGAAGGTCCTAAAGTTTTTCCTTTTTGCCCTTCTGATCTCTTTATTATAGGTGGTGAGCACCTCGGAGTATTCTAGCCAATTTCCTTATTGCTTAGCTTTGTTGAAAAGCCTACGTACTTTTGCTCTTAATGTAGACAAATTTTTGTTCCCCCATTTTTCATCCTTATGCTCCTTCACGGTTTTTACCAGGCAGCTGGATTCAAATGCCGTGGTGATTGCTACATTTATTTCTCCTACAGCCTGCTCCAGTGCGGTGTAGTGTTTGATACTACCTCGGACTGTCACTTGCTCTAGGTTCCCTTTTAGTTGGGAACTAAACATAGGTCACACAGTATGTCTGGGGTTTCGAATGGGGGTGTTTTCCTCACTCGCTCCTTCCAGTTCAAACTCTATGATCCTATGGTCTGACATTGAGGGTTCATTTGAAACCCTCCACTTTTTAATTCATTTACTTACGTTAGCGCTACCTACCGTAATATCCAGTACCTCATTTCTGATTTTAGTGAGAAATGTTGGTGTGTTCCCAACGTTGTACACAATTAAGTTTTCTTTAATGAGGTATTCTAAAAGGTCTCTTGTTAATAGTGTTCCGTCGTGTAGCTAATAATAGAATTATTCTTAATTATTTTTAAAACCTTTACTTCTTTTATACAGCCATAAACAATCTATTTTTATGGATTTAAGTCCTTTTATTTTATTTAAATTTTAAATACATTTAGTTGTATTTCGATTTATTTATGGCTGGAAATTTCCAAGCCTTATGTAGCTTATCCTCATGTCTAGGCCATATTGTTGGATACTTAAGTTATTTGCTAGTTTTTAATCTACTTCTAATTGTAAATGTATTGTGTAGATATTTCCCATAATAATGTTTTTGGGTCTTTTTGCTGATCAGCTTATATATTTCATAAGTTACCTGATGGGATAGTTTTTTGTCTGCATTTTAATCCTATAATTACAAAATAATTTGTGGAAATATTTATAAATCCCATTTGTAAATTGCCCATACAGGTAGAAAGTCTTGCACCTTTCTCCCCTTCCCTGCATAGTCTCCGAAGTGCAGGACTTGCTAATTATCCCGCCTTCTAATCACTTTCCTGTTTCACTATTCGTTGCCGAATTTTCCTACCCCTGATTTTTCTACCTTGTAGGTGTAACTCCTAGATTTATTTTAGCATAAAATAGATTGTGTTATCTCTTTCAGGGAGTTATTCGAGTTATTCAAGTTTCATACTTTGTAGCACACAGCCGCATTTTGTTTGAAGTTAAGTTTTGTCAGTTTTAAGTTAAGTTTAAGTTAAGTTTAAGAATAAAATCGAGTAAAATTATCAATCGTGTCTCTTTTAATATAAGAATTACTTATATTCTTAACTCAATTCACCCAATCACTTAATTCTTTCTCCTACATCATAAAGACTTTTTTGGTGCAAATATAACATTAATTTACACGTAACATCTTAACTCGCGGGAAACTAATCGCGAGTCGTTACAAATAGTGTGCGTGCTGCCCCACATCTCATTGTGTGCGTTCGCGTCACATCCCAGAATGAGTGGCAACCTTCTCCTAATACAGTGTTCCACCAGCTTTTGTACTTCAATGGGTGGTATGCTGTTACCATCGCCAGGGAAGTATGCTGATACGATCACTACTTCGCGGTGGAGGCCGTCGGTCCTGATGAGGGCCTGAATCGGAAGTAAATCCCGCGTTCAAAATTCTGAAAGGCATAAGTAATTTATGCCATTCCTTACCATAATGCAAGTTCTAGGGGAGACCTCACGGCTGTCCCATACCAACTTACATTCCCTGTTGCTAAGGCCTCTGATCTTACTTCCGTAGGTCCAGGGTTCTTGCAGCAGCGCTAGCCGTAGGTGCTGTTTAGTGAACATCCTAGCCATCACAGTCGAGGATGCTTTGGCATGGTGGATGTTCACTTGGGCTATTTTGGTGAGCCTGCTGGTCCACCTCTGTCCCTACAGGAACATCTTTCTATGCCTCCGTAGACATCGCTGAAATGCTCATGTCTACGAATGTGAGGTCAAGGTCGTTCTCCCGGGAATCCGGGCTGACTTCTTTGTTGTTCTCTGTGTCAGTTAGGTCCCGCACACATGAATTATATTTACTTTTGGAAATCTTGTCAACTTGTTTGTGAGTGGGACAGCTTTTACAAGAAAATTTGTAGCCAAATCACTCAACCCCTTCGCGCTGGAACCACAACCCCTGAAATTTTAAATGGCAAAGCCCTTTTTGCCCTGAATACTAAACGTTTAACATTTTCCAAATTTATCGATTTGTTGTCGAGATTTTGAAGTTGGGATTTATATGAATTCCAAAAGTAAATATAATTCATGTGTGCGGGACCTAACCGACACAGAGAACAAGGAAGTCAGCCCGGATTACCGGGAGAACGACCTTGACCTCACACTCGTAGACATGAGCATTTCAGCCATGTCTACGGAGGCAGAGGAAGATGTTCTTGTAGGGACAGAGGTGGACCTGCCGCCTTCTGTCACAAAACAAAAATGACCAGCAGGCGCACCAAAATAGCCCAAGTGAACATCCACCATGCCAAAGCATCCTGTGATGGCTGTGATGGCTAGGATGTTCACTAAACAGCACCTACGGCTAGCGCTGCAGCAAGAACCCTGGACCTACGGAAGTAAGATCAGAGGTCTTAGCAACAGGGAATGTAAGTTGGTATGGGACAGCCGTGAGGTCTCCCCTAGAACTTGCATTATGGTAAGAAAGGGCATAAATTACTTATGCCTTTCAGAATTTTTAACGCGGGATTTACTTCCGATTCAGGCCCTCATCAGGACCGAGGGCCTCCACCGCGAAGTTGTGATCGTATCAGCATACTTCCCTGGCGATGGTAACAGCATACCACCCATTGAAGTACAAAAGCTGGTAGAACGCTGTATTAGAAGAAGGCCACTCATCCTGGGATGTGACGCGAACGCACACAATGAGATATGGGGCAGCACGCACACTATTAATAAGAGACCTTTTAGAATACCACATTAAAGAAAACTTAATTGTGTACAACGTTGGGAACACACCATCATTTCTCACTAAAATCAGAAATGAGGTACTGGGCATTACGGTAGGTAGCGCTAACTAAATTAATTAAAAAGTGGAGGGTTTCAAATGAACCCTCAATGTCAGATCATAGGATCATAGAGTTTGAACTGGAAGGAGCGAGTGAGGAAAAAACCCCAGACATACTGTGTGGCCTATGTTTAGTTCCAAACTAAAAGGGAACCTAGGGCAAGTGACAGTGCGAGGTAGTATCAAACACTACACCGCACTGGAGTAGGCTGTAGGAGAAATAAATGTAGCAATCACCACGGCATTTGAATCCAACTGCCTGGTAAAAAGCGTGAAGGAGCATAAGGATGAAAAATGGTGGAACAAAAATTTGTCTACATTAAGAGCAAAAGTACGTAGGCTTTTCAACAAAGCTAAGCAATACGGAAATTGGCTAGAATACTCCGAGGTGCTTACCACCTACAACAAAGAGATCAGAAAGGCAAAAAGGAAAAACTAGGACCTTCTGCGAAAACATAGCATCCACCCCGGTGGCAGCTAGATTGCACAAAGCACTAGCGAAGGATAGAGTGGAAATGACAACCACTCTCAAGAGACCGGATGGGAGCTTCACGGAGGATGAAGAGCAGAGAGCTCTCCTCCTATTAGAAACCCATTTTCTGGGATGTAGAAAATACAAAGGGACCTAGGGCTTGCTGCAACCACGGAGACCAAGTCGGGATGACTGGAGGAGGGCCGCGTCCATCTGTACGGAAAACTGAATCAGCCATTTAAGGCCCCAGGTGTGGACGGACTAGTTCCCGCCTTCCTACGAAAGGGGGGGGGGGAGAGAACTAATGCCGTATCTTCTAAGAATCTTTAGAAGTAGTTTAGCTCTCGGATACATACCAGAGCTATGGAGAAGGGCTAAGGTGGTATTCATACCGAAGGTGGGGAAGAAAGACACCACTCAACCGAAGTCATTTAGAGCCATTAGTCTAACGTCTTTAATGTTAAAGACAATGGAGAAGGTAATCGATAATTACCTTGGGACAATAGGTGGTAACCGCTGGTAGGTGCACCACTATACCACTGTCAGCATGCAAACAGAGCAGGTAAAACCACAGAAACCACCTTGTATCAGCTGACAAATGAAATAGAAGCAGCTCTAGAGACAAAGGAAGTAGCGATATGTGCTTTCTTGGATATAGAAGGAGCCTTTGACAACACCTCACACGAGGGTGTCAAAGCGGCCCTCGAAAGAAGGAATATTGACAGCACTATCTCAAAGTGGATGGGAGAAATGCTGAGAACCAGAACGGCGGAGACACAAGTGGAAAGAGACACCATTAAGATTTCCACAACTCGAGGGTGCCCACAGGGAGGTGTGCTATCACCACTAATGTGGAGCCTGGTAGTTGATGAACTACTGGATAGGCTGAACGATCTAGACATCAAATGTCAAGGTTAAGCCGATGACATAGTCATAATGGCCAGAGGGAAGTTTGAGGGAACTCTCTGTGAAATCGTTCAGAGAGGCCTCAAAGTAAATAGTAGATGGTGTCAAACATTGGGACTGAGACTCAACGCGAGCAAAACCACGGTGATACCATTTACTAGAAGGAGAAAACTAAACTGCCTACAGCCCATACTGTTGGGCAGTAGAGGGAGCATGGGAAGGCAGTAGAATACAAACAGGAGATAAGGTATCTGGGTATCACACTAGATAGCAAACTCCTATGGAATAGACACGCTGAGGCAGCGGTAGGTAAAGCAAAACGCGCTCTAAGGGTGTGCAAAAATCTGGCAGAAAAAACGCGAGTTTGTAACCCAGCAATCCTGCGATGGATGTACACCATGATAGTGAGACCTGCGATCACTTATGGGGCAGTTGCGTGGGGAAGTAGAACCAAGCTGGCCTCTATGAAGAAACAGTTTGAGAAGATTCAAAGACTGGCGTGTGTGCATCGCGGGGGCGATGGGGTCGTGTCCGACAGCAGCAATGGAACTGCTGCTGGATCTGACTCCGCTGCACCTTGTGGTGGAAAGGGCCGCCAGATCGGCGATTGTAAGATTCAGCAAGGAAGCAATAGGCAGAGGTAAAATAATCGGGAGCAGAGACCGCAATAGCTTCGCTGCCAAGATCCCCTGGCTGGAAGCACCGAAAGACGAAATGGTATGCAAATACCACTTCGAGAAAAACTCCACAGCATGTGTAGTAGTAAAGCCGATTGGAGCGACGAATCCTAAGCATACCACATAGAGCAAAATGCTATCAAGTAGTATACAGATGGCTCGAAACAAAGGAAGGTACTGGTGCAGGAGTGTTTGGACCTCGTACCAAATACTTCGAATCCATGGGAACATTCCCAAGTATCTTCCAAGCAGAGGTACACGCAATAGAAAGATGTGTACAGTTTAACCTCGACAGGAATTATCGCAAAAAACGAATTGCTATCCTGTCAGACAGCCAAGCAGCCATCAAGGCCATTAGCTCAAACACCAACGAAGAAGCCGATCACCTAGCAAACAAGGGATCCAGTAGCCCCTTTATTGGCCCGGAACCCTTTTGCGGCATGAGTGTGAACACCATCCACAAAAGTTTAGATAAAGAAACAAGAGAACGATGGATGAAAACCTGGAAAGAATGACAAAAGAACAAAAGCTTGCTCGAAATTAAGCAGGAACAAGCTTAGAACTCTGACAAGAGTCCTGACGGGACACTGCAGACTTAGGAAACATCTCAAGGCCCTAGGACCCCCATACATCTGCTCAAAGACTGCGGAGCACTACTCCGCAAGAGACAGATATACCTCGGGGCTCACTGCTTGAACACAGAGGAGCTGCAGGCCTTGAATCCTACGCAGATCCTGAAATTCTTAGAGGAATCGGGATTAGAGGAGGCGCTCTAAATGGGTAAGTACACCAACGCTTGGAGGAGGAGGGTGGGGTACAATAGATCTATAAAGGTCGCAGTACAAGTCGTCACCACCATATCTACAATCTACAACACAGTTGACGTGTCCGAGCATTTTTTGAGAATTAATCTTTAACTATCCGAAAATTTCTCTGTTTCGTTTTCGGGCGATTGAAAACGAAACAGATTGATATTCGGATCTGGTATATATATATATATATATATATATATATATATATATATATATATATATATATGTGTTGTATTGTTTTCTCGGGGATTCCGCGTTGATGTTGAGGGTTGGTTCTGAAAAGAACCGGATTCTCGACGTTTCGGCGAACTAACATTCGCCATTCTCAAGAGATATATGCGTCCGTGCGGGTCAACGGTTAGACGCATACTTAAGGCAGTATGCGTCTAACCGTTGACCCGCACGGACGCATATATCTCTTGAGAATGGCGAATGTTAGTTCGCCGAAACGTCGAGAATCCGGTTCTTTTCAGAACCAACCCTCAACATCATCGCGGAATCCCCGAGAAAACAATACAACACAGGTATCTATCCGCGAAAACCTCAAATACAACATATATATATATATATATATATATATATATATATATATATATATATATATGTATATATATATATATATATATATATAATAAATTTAAGTCGCTAACTGTTGAAAACGTTTTTAAAACTAGGGGAAGGCCTAAGAAGATTAATAGAGGAAGGCCTGCAATTTATGAACTGTCCCGTGCTAAACAACTTCAAGAAGCAGGTACTCGTTATCGCCAGAACAACCCCGACAAAAAGGCAAAGAGACGTTAGTACGTTACAGTTCTTCACATTCGGAAGACAACCGAGGTGCTGTAGCACTTTACACTGTTTCCCATCCAGAAAATGGTCGTTTGAGAGGATCATTCGGTGATTCTGGGAATTTTGTGGCAGTTTCTTAGGAGGTCTGTATAAAGTACTTGTTCCCAATACTAGTTCCTCTGAAGAATCTCCTAATGAACAGTTTAATGGACATGCTATTCAGTTTAACTCGCTAACTGTTGAAAACGTTTCTAAAAAAAGGGGAAGGCCTAAGAAGATGAATAGAGAAAGTCCTGCAATTTATGAACTGTCCCGTGCTAAACAACTTCAAGAAACAGGTACTCGTTATGACCAGAACAATCCCGAAAAACGGAAAGAGACGTTAGCACGTTACAGTTCTTGACATTCGTAAGTTTACAGAGCATCTGTAGCGTGTTATACTGTTTCCCATCCAGATGTTAACCGAGCTGCTGTGACACGTTACACTGTTTCCCATCCAGAAAAGCATTAAGAAGCTGCAGCACGTTACAAAGATTTACATCCTGAGGTAAATCTTGAATCTGTCCGAAGAAACAGATTAAACGATAAATTACAATTAAGATTGAAAAATCTTGAAAAAATATCCCAAGCACTAACCATTACAATTAAGGACAGATTAGAAGCAGATAAACTTTTTAAGTGGGTAGTTCACAGTAGGTAACAGCCTCTAGGGAATTTTATTGGAACAATTGATAAATTAAAAAAAAACAAATATCGTTAGAAAAATTAAGAGCATATCCTTCAGGTAGTTCTTTTCATGACAAGTTAGAAATTTTTTTCTGGGAAAATTTGTGCATAGGTATAACCAGGAGCCATATTACACACACGAAGCCTACAAAGTGTATGACACTAAAGATAAAGCTATAGAAATTGACGATACTGGCAAAGTAATATTTGTAGATGTCAAAAAACTTTCTAAAGGTCTAGTTTGGTTATGCTGTAATGACCTATGTGCGCTAGAGGAGAACGTTATCATACAACTAACGAAAATTTTCGAAAATTTAGAGAACAAAACGGCAGCTCAATATTAAGCATTAATTGCGAAAGTAAAACTACTTAAACCTTTTACTTATATCAACACTGTAAAATCGCATTTTCCTCGCCTAATTTGACATTCAATTTCAAGAGAAATGTATCAAGTACAGAAAATTTGTAATGTTTTGAAAGATGAATCATTAGAAGGATCAGACGTAGAAAGAATAAAGGAATATGGACTACAAATGGAAGTGAAGAGTCGCATGAAATCGTACAAGATGAGATCATACATCAATATAAGACCGCGTACAAATCCCTGAAACTGAAAGGTCTTGATACTCCAAAGTATGTCATGTTTCAAACTTTGTTATTCAAGAGATATTTCATGTTTGAGCCGCTTAAAAAAACCTATTGACACTAGTGTTTAGTAATCTATCTAATCGATTATTATAAAAAATACATATTCTTAATCACAGCCCACACATTTGTCATTCATGCTTACAAAAAAATAGAGCTAATCAATGTATATATATATATATATATATATATATATATATATATATATATATATATATATATATATATATATATATATATGTATATATACAGTGTAAACTCTATATAGCAACACTGAAGGGACTGTGCATTTTATGACGTTATAGAGATTTGTCGTTATATGGAGAGAAAAAAAATGAATAATATTTTAGTATTATAATATTATTTACTTACTAATAAAGTTTACAATTTACAAACAACAAACAAATTAATATTGATACAAATAACGCTTATTGCGTATAGTCTGTTATCTTCGTTTGATGTTTTTTGATGAAAAACCAGTATTTTATTTGAATTTTATCATGTATTTTATTCATGTCTTGGGATACTATGGGATCAATTTGGTTATACAAAAAGTATTTTTCTAATAATTTCGCTGCATCGAGTGCTTGTTTAATGCTTGGTGGGGGCTCAAGATCATCCGTCTCATTCTCTTCACCCCCTTGTTGCAGTTTTTCTCACCGAATCCAGAATTTCTTCATTTGTAAGTGAAGCTGTTGTAGCCAGGCTTTCGTCTACTTCTATGTATATTTATCTATCTATATAGAGTATCTTAGAGATACTCTATATATAGTATCTTCTATGTATATTTTCAGTGAAATTTTGTGGCATGTTGAACTGTTGAACCCACTCAGTTAATGGAAGGTCATCTTCACCTTCAAACTCTTGTCTCGCTTCCACTTCCGCACTCGCAGAACTGGTACAAAGACCAGCATTACGAAAAGAGTGCTGTATAGTTGTTGCTGTCACTTCTTCCCAGGCTTTGGTTAAAAAATTTACTGCATGTAGCATATTAATAGAAGTTTTACCTTCAGATTCGACCAGCTCCATCAATAGTTTCCTTCTGTAGTGACCCTTGAGACTTTTAATCACGTTTTGATCTATTGGTTGTAAGACACTAGTCGTGTTTGCTGGAAAAATTGCCAACTGTATGTTCTGAAGGTTAGATATATGAGGGTGAGTAGGACAGTTGTCTACAAGAAGCAAGATTTTTCGTTCCTTGAATTCTGCATCCCACCTTCGCAATTCTCCTTCAAACAGTTGACTTGTAATCCAGTCTGATTTGTTAGCTTTATAGGTGACTGGCAATTAATTAATGTTCTTAAAACACAGCGGAATTTTTTGATTGTCACTAGCTTCCTTTTTTCTGTGCCATTCATATTAGCAGCTACAAACACTGTAATACGCTCTTTGGAGAGTTTTCCTCCTACGCACTTTTCTCCTTTAAATATCAAAGTTTTATCTGGAGTCAACTTAAAGAAAATTCCGGCTTCATCAGCATCAAAAATGTCACTTGGAGCGTACTTTTCTTTCAATTTTGGCCACACCCTATTAATCCAGTCGTCAATAACATCCGTATCAACACTTCGTGCTTCTCCATTAATTTTACCATAGTTGATATGGTGACGTTGCTTGAACTTTCTGATCCATCCTTCTGATGTTTTGAAAGCCGTTAAGCCAAGTTCTTCAGAAAATTTCTCTGCCTTAGCTTTCACGATCGGCCCCGAGACAGGCAAGTTATTTAGGCGCTGCCTGTGAAACCATGATAGCATAGCTTGATCCAAATCTTCGTATTTAGGTTTCCTTAATTTCTTAGAAGATTTTCCATCCTCCTCTGCTTGTAGAATTTTTTCTTTGTTTTTCAATATTGTAGACACGGTAGAGCGACTGGATCCAAAGCGTCTTCCAACATCACTTATCTTTTCTCCCGCCTCTATTGTGCGTATTAATAAAACTTTTTCGTTAATACACAAAGATGTTCTCTTACTCGCCATGTTCACATTTTGAAAAATTGTGGCCAACTAAGAATATGATAACGTATATATAATGCATAACAACCTAAAAACAGTCTAGCAGCCGAGGTAAACACGTGCAAGAAAATTACAATAAACAAACAAACGAATTTCTTAAAATCTTCGGTACGTATGATGCCGACAGTCGAGGTAAATACGGGCTAGACAATAAAGCAACATAATAATAAACACAAGAACGTACACAGCTGCAGTTATTATTAATTTTGGCAACTTAGGAAATTCTGTTTATTGCTTAATAATTACGTATTGTTGTCGTTATTTAGAGGGGCTATGATGCTACATAGAGTGTATCATTCTATGGACAACAAGGTAAACCAACCAAAGTCAAGTAATTTCGACGTTTTAGGGAGTTTGTCGTTAAATCGAGTGACGTTACATCGAGTTTACACTGTAGATTATTATCGATAATTCCACTATAAGTAGAGCGCTAAAACACAATCAATTATCATGTCATTTTTTCAGAATTTTAAATTTGGATTTGCAAAGCAGTACTAACGTATAAATCTTTGAGTACACAGGTCGACGGCAGTTCATTTGCTCTAATTTTTTGTAAGCATGAATGACAAATGTGTGGGCTGTGATTAAGATTATGTTTTTTATAATAATCGAGTAGATAGATTACTCTAAACAATAGTGTAAATAGGTTTTTTTAAGCGGCTCAAACATGAAATATCTCTTGAATAACAACGTTTGAAACATGACATGCTTTGGAGTATCAAGACCTTTCAGTTTCAAAGTATTCGAAGGCGGCCTTATATTGATGTATGATCTCATCTTCTACGATTTCATGCGACTCTTCATTTCCTATGACCATACTGCCAACTTTTTGTTGTAGTCCATATTCCTTTATTCTTTCTATGTCTGATCCTTCTAATGAATCATCTATATCTTTCAAAACATTAAAACTTTTCTACACTTGATACATTTCTTTTGGAATTGAATGTGAAATTAGGCGAGGAAAATGCGATTTTACAGTGTTGATATAAGTAAAAGATTAAAGTAGTTTTACTTTCACAATTAATGCGTAATCTTGAGCTGCCGTTTTGTTCTCTAAGTTTTCGGAAATTTTCGTTAGTTGTATGATAACGTTCTCCTCTAGCGCACATAGGTCATTACAGCATGACCAAACTGGACCTATAGAAAGTTTTTTGACATCTACAGATATCACTTTGCCAGTATCGTCAATTTCTATAGCTTTATCTTTAGTTTCATACATTTTGTAGGCTTCGTGTGTGTAATATGGCTCCTGGTTATTCCTATGCGCAGATTTTCCCAGAAAAAAATTCTAACTTGTCATGAAAAGAACTACCAGAAGGATATGTACTTAATTTATCTAACGATATTTGTTTTTTTTTAACTTATCAATTGTTCCAATAAAATTCCCTAGAGGCTGTTGCCTACTGTGAACTGCCCACTTAAGAAGTTTCTCTGCTTCTAATCTGTCCTTAATTGTAATGGTCAGTGCGGGATTGTTCTGGCGATAACGAGTACCTGTTTTTTGAAGTTGTTTAGCACGGGACAGTTCATAAATTGCAGGTCTTCCTCTGTTAATCTTCTTAGGCCTTCCCCTTTTTTAGAAACGTTTTCAACAATTAGCGAGTTAAATTGAATAGCATGTTCATTTAACTGATCACTAGGAGATACTTCAGAGGAACTAGTATTGAGAACAAGTACTTTATACTGACCTCCTTAGAAACTACCACAAAATTCCCAGGATCACCACCGAATGATCCTCTCAAACGGCCATTTTCTGGATGGGAAACAGTGTAACGTGCTACAGCACCTCGGTTAAATTCCGAATGTGACGAATTGTAACGTGCTAACGTCTCTTTGCCTTTTTCGGGGTTGTTCTGGCGATAACGAGTACCTGCTTCTTGAAGTTGTTTAGCACGGGACAGTTCATAAATTGCAGGCCTTTCTCTATTAATCTTCTTAGGGCTTCCCCTAGTTTTAAAAACGTTTTCAACAGTTAGCGAGTTAAATTTATTACATCTATATATATATATATATATATATATATATATATATATATATATATAGATGTAATAAATTTAACTCGCTAACTGTTGAAAACGTTTTTAAAAATAGGGGAAGGCCTAAGAAGATTAATAGAGAAAGGCCTGCAATTTATGAACAGTGCAAAACACCAGAGACTGCTCTGAATCCGCGGACAAATTAAATAGAAGCAGTACTAGATACAAAGGAAGTAGCGATATGTGCCTTCTTAGATATTGGAGGATCCTTTGACAACACCTCGCACAAGGCTGTATTCGTCTGGGCGCATACGCACGGTTTCCGGATTAGGTTTCCTGATCCGGATTCCTGATTCGGAATTCCGTGAGATTAGCACAGACGTTCGAGTTTTTGTATTAGGAATTTACACTGCCAGTAGGTAGAGACGCTTTCGTGAAAGCACGTTTAAGATGGACGACGACGAATTAATTTCTATTGCACTTTTGCTGGCACTAAGCAAGAAAAAGGAAACGTCGATATTGGGTACACTCACTAAACATCAAAAGAATAATAGAGAGTCAATTCTATCTGAAAAGAGCAAAAATGCGTGCACACCCAGAAGAGTTTTTCAAATTTTATAGGATGTCAATGAAATCCTTTGATGAACTTCACAATAGCATAAAAGAGAAAATTTGAAACAAAATACGTGCATGAGGTTGCTTGGATACGGAAGAAAAGTTCCGAACGGAAATTTCCGTTCGTGTGCGGCGGATTATCAAAAATGTACGAGCGCTGTATTCGGGATGACGTCATTCTGATTTTTTTTTCGTTCTAAATGACCAGAACGCACGGTTTATTTCCGAAACGAACGCCAGGTTTTTTTCCGATCGGAAAATGTATTAACGTGTGCGCCAAGTTGAACGTATTATGTAAGGCAAGCATTCGGGTCTCAGAATCAGGAATCCTGATTGGGAAACCGAAACCATACGTATGCGCCCGGCCTTATAATTAAGATATCTGTTCCTCTTGTAAATTCCACTTGCAATATTAGTTTTGGATTCTTATTATGATTTTTATAAATTCAATTTTAATAACTTTTATTTATAATCTATCGAAGAGTTGCTTTAAAGTGGTTGTGGAAAAACGCCGCCCACCTACAGAGGCTCGCGAGCAGTACCTGGAAATACTTAGAGCAGAGGAAAACGTCAGTGGAACAAGTGCGACGTCAAAACGTGAAGTGGGACAATCAAGTCTCACTTCAACTAGTACTCCTATAAAGGTCCATGCTCCTCACCCATGCTTATCACTACAATAATGTTGCCAATATAAAAAAAAAAGAATTCCGGCATCAGAAGAGGCGAATGATGAAGCGTGGGTAGACATAGAGCAGCAAGAAGTCCAAAATAGTTCAAATACAGTTCCGCGAAAAAGTGCGAATACCGTGACTAAACGGAAAGTTGCACGACCTAAGAGAGAAAAAGTTGTCAAGAGACTCGAAAGTATAAGAAATGATTATTAAATTAACAAAATAAATATTTTATCTAATTCTTTGTTCTAGAATCAACAGTTTTTCCCTCGTTATCGCCAGAACTCGCCAGGTACTCGTTATCGCCAAAACAACCCCGAAAAGGCAAAGAGACGTTAGCACGTTACAGTTCTTCACATTCGGAATTTAACCGAGGTGCCGTAGCACGTCACACTGTTTCCCATCCAGAAAATGGCCGTTTGAGAGGATCAATCGGTGGTGATCTTGGGAATTTTGTGGTAGTTCCTAAGGAGGTCAGTATAAAGTACTTGTTCCCAATACTAGTTCCTATGAAGTATTTTCTAATGATCAGTTAAATGAACATGCTATTCAATTTAACTCGCTAACTGTTGAAAACATTTCTAAAAAAAGGGGAAGGCCTAGGCCTAGAAGATTAACAGAAGAAGACCTGCAATTTATGAACTGTCCCGTGCTAAACAACTTCAAGAAGCAGGTAGGTACTCGTTATCTTCAGAACAATCCCGAAAAACGCAAAGAGACGTTAGCACGTTACAGTTCTTGACATTCGGAAGTTAACAGAGGAGCTGTAGCGCGTTATACTGCTTCCCATCCAGAAGTTAACCGAGCTGCTGTAGCACGTTACACTGTTTCCCATCCAGAAAAGCATAAAGAAGCTGCAGCACGTTACAAAGATATACATACCTGAGATAAATCCTGAATCTGTCCGAAGAAACAGATCAAACGATAAATTACAATTAAGATTGAAAAATCTTGAAAAAATAACCCAAGCACTGATCATTACAATTAAGGACAGATTAGAAGCAGAGAAACTTCTTAAGTGGGCAGTTCACAGTAGGCAACAGCCTCTAGGGAATTTTATTGGAACAATTGATAAATTAAAAAAAAAACAAATATTGTTAGAAAAATTAAGTACATATCCTTCAGGTAGTTCTTCTCATGACAAGTTAGAAGTTTTTTCTGGGAAAATCTGTGCATAGGAATAACCAGGAGCCATATTACACACACGAAGCCTACAAAGTGTATGAAACTAAAGATAAAGCTATAGAAATTGACGATACTGGCAAAGTGATATTTGTAGATGTCAAAAAACTTTCTATAGGTCTAGTTTGGTCATGCTGTAATGACTTATGTGCGCTAGAGGAGAACGTTATTATACAACTAACGAAAATTTTCGAAAACTTAGAGAACAAAATGGCAGCTCAAGATTACGATATTAACACTGTAAAATCGCATTTTCCTCGCCTAATTTCACATTCAATTTCAAGAGAAATGTATCAAGTGCAGAAAATTTGTAATGTTTTGAAAGATAGAGATGAGTCATTAGAAGGATCAGACGTAGAAAGAATAAAAGAATATGGACTACAAGAAAAAGTTGGCAGTATGGTCATAGGAAGTGAAGAGTCGCATCAAATCGTAGAAGATGAGATCATACATCAATATAAGGCCGCGTTCAAATCCCTGAAACTGAAAGGTCTTGATACTCCAAAGCATGTCACGTTTCAAACGTTGTTATTCAAGAGATATTTCATGTTTGAGCCGCTTAAAAAAATCTATTGACACTAGTGTTTAGAGTAATCTATCTACTCGATTATTATAAAAAACATAATCTTAATAGCAGCCCACACATTTGTCATTCATGCTTACAAAAAATTAGAGCAAATCAACTGCCGTCGACCTGTGTTCTCAAAGATTTATACGTTGGTACTGCTTCGCAAATCCAAATTTAAAATTCTGAAAAAATGACATGATACGTGTTTTAGCGCTCTACTTATAAGGGAATTATCGATAATAATATACAGTGTAAACTCGATGTAACGTCACTCGATTTAACGAAAAACTCCCTAAAACGTCCAAATTACTTGACTTTGGTTGGTTTACCTTGTTGTCCATAGAATGATACACTCTATGTAACATCATAGCCACTCTACATAACGACAACAATACGTAATTATTAAGCAATAAACAGAATTTTCTTGCCAAAGTTGCCAAAATTAATAATAACTGCAGCTGTGTACGTTCTTGTGTTTATTATTATATTGCTGTATTGTCTAGCCCGTATTTACCTCGACTGTCGGGATCATACGTACCGAAGATTTTAACAAATTCGTTTGTTTGTTTATTGTATCTTGCACGTGTTTACCTCGGCTGCTAGACTGTTTTTAGGTTGTTATGCATTATATATACGTTATCATATTCTTAGTTGGTCACAAACTTTCAAACTGTGAACATGGCGAGTAAGAGAAAATCTTTGTGTATTTATGAAAAAGTTTTATTAATACGCGCAATATAGGCGGGAGAAAAGATAAGTGGTGTTGGAAGACGCTTTGGATCCAGTCGCTCTACCGTGTCTACAATATGGAAAAACAAAGAAAAAATTCTACAAGCAGAGGAGGATGGAAAATCTTTGTAAATTTGTAAATTGTATACTTTTCTAGTAAGTAAATAATATTATAATACTAAAATATTATTCATTTATATATTTATATTTATATATATATACATTGATTTGCTCTAATTTTTTGTAAGTATGAATGACAAATGTGTGGGCTGTGATTAAGAATATGTTTTTTATAATAATCGAGTAGATAGATTGCTAAACCCTAGTGTCAATAGGTTTTTTAGTAGTTTAAATAGTTTAATAGTGTCAATGTATATATATATATATATATATATATATATATATATATATATATATATATATATATATATATATATATATATATATAAATATATATATATATATATATATAAATATATATATATATATATATATATATATATATATATATATGTTCATGAAATTGGAGAATTGGGTTATTTACCACAAGAAAAATTTAAGTTCATCAATTCTTATAAAATTAATCAAGGTTCAACCCCACCTACTGTACAAGAGATGAAAGAAATTATTCAATCACTAAAAAATAACAAAGCTTCAGGGGAGGATCAAATAACTGCAGAATTGTGGAAAAATGCAGGAGAAAATTGTAGCACAAAATTGCACGAAATTATGTTGGACATTTGGGAAAAGGAAAAAATCCCCTCGGATTGGAAGTTGGCGATAATCCATCCTATACACAAAAAATTAAATAAAACTGACCCAAACAATTATCGAGGTATATCCCTTCTTCATGTCACATACAAAATTCTTTCAAAAGTGTTACTAAACCGTGCAGAGCTGCAAGTAGATAATCAAATCGGTGAATATCAAGGTGGATTCAGGAAGGGACGGTCCTGTGCAGAGCAAATTTTGAATTTGAAAAACGTCATACAATATTTTCGCAACACAACTAACAAAAAATATGTCATAACGTTTGTGGATTTCCGGAAAGCAAATAAGCAGTATAGATCGCTTATCACTCTTTAGTGTTTTAACAGAATTTGGACTTGACCAAAAAACAAGAAATATTATCAAAGACACACTTACGGAGACAAAGGCTAAAGTAAAATTTATGGGTGGATTAAGTGAAGAGTTTGAAATAAATACAGGCGTCCGTCAAGGTGATGGAATTTCTCCATTACTTTTCAATTGTGCCCTGGAAAAAGTTGTTAGGGAATGGAGAAAAGCAGGGGCACTATCTCACCGACTAGGGCCAAAGATCAAGGGTATTCAAATAGACTGCCTAGCATTTGCTGATGATATGGCACTAATTGCTGAAGACATCTCTGATGCACAGAAGCAGATTACTATCTTGGAAGAACAAGCAGCAAAAATAGGGCTTCATATCTCTTGAAAAAACTAAATTTATGACATAAAGAGTAAAGGAATTTAAATACTTAGGCGAATGGGTTACAGAAAATGGCAATGAAATTAAATCTGTAAAATCAAGATTCCAGAAAATGGAGGTTGCATTTCAATACACCAAAAATGTTTATAACAAGCAATGCCTGTCATGGAATAGTAAAATTCGTCATTATTTAACAGTGATTAAACCGGAAGCTCTTTATGCTTCAGAAACGCTAAATTTACAAATTAAAACATTAAAGGAACAATTAAATATTAACTAAAGGAAAATTATGGGAAAGATCTTAGGGCCCAGAATTAAGAATGGCATACACTATCCCAAACCCAATTCTGAAATATTTAGAAAAAAATCTAAAATTACCGATACCAAGAGAATGAGACAAATTCAATTTTTGGGTCATATGGAAATAATGAATCATACGAGGCTTACTTACCGAATCCACAAATTTGTACAGAACAAACGTACAAGATCAAAGTGGTACAAACAAGTGGAGAGGGACCTAGTGGAGATGGGATCTCCAGATCTCATGAATAGAAATGTGATCAGGAATATTGTTCATACAAGGGGATTTGAGGAAGATCTGAAGAAACCAACATGACGTGCATGGTCGGAGGAACAGAAAGTACAACAATCCATGAAGATGAAAAGCTATTGGGCAAGGAGGAAGGCTCAACATACGTTGATTCCGCGTGGTCCTAAGTGACCCATCCGCGAGAAGAAGATTGACATATGTGTGGGCTTTCATTAAGATTATGTTTTCTATAATAATCGAGTAGATAGATTACTCTAAACACTAGTGTCAATAGGTTTTTTAAGCGGCTCAAACATAAAATATCCCTTGAATAACAAAGTTTTAAACATGACATACTTTGGAGTATCAAGACCTTTCAGTTTCAGGGATTTTAACGCGGCCTTATATTGATATATGATCTCATCTTCTACGATTTCATGCGACTCTTCATTTCCTATGACCATACTGCCAACTTTTTGTTGTAGTCCATATTCCTTTATTCTTTCTACGTCTGATCCTTCTAATGACTCATCTACATCTTTCAAAACATTACAAATTTTCTGCACTTGATACATTTCTCTTGAAATTGAACGTCAAATTAGGCGAGGAAAATGCGATTTTACAGTGTTGATATAAGTAAAAGATTTAAGTAGTTTTACTTTCACAATTAATGCGTAATATTAAGCTGCCGTTTTGTTCTCTAAGTTTTTCTAAAAATCTCTAAATTTTCGTTAGTTGTATGATTACGTTCTCCTCTAGTACACATATGTCATTACAGCATGACCAAACTAGACCTTTAGAAAGTTTTTTGATATCTACAAATATCACTTAGCCAGTATCGTCAATTTCTATAGCTTTATCTTTAGTTTCATACACTTTGTAGGCTTCGTGTGTGTAATATGGTTCCTAGTTATACCTATGCACAGATTTTCCCAAAAAAACTTCTAACTTGTCATGAAAAGAACTACCTGAAGGCTATGCTCTTAATTTTTCTAACGATATTTGTTTTTTTTTTAATTTATCAATTGTTCCAATAAAATTCCCTAGAGGCTGTAACCTACTGTGAACTGCCCACTTAAGAAGTTTCTCTTCTTCTAGTCTGTCCTTAATTGTAATGGTCAGTTCTTGGGTTATTTTTTCAAGATTTTGCAATCTTAATTGTAATTTATCGTTTAATCTGTTTCTTCGGACAGATTCAAGATTTACCTCAGGATGTAAATCTTTGTAACGTGCTACAGCTTCTTAATGCTTTTCTGGATGGGAAACAGTGTAACGTGCTACAGCAGCTCGCTTAACTTCTGGATGGGAAACAGTATAACACGCTACAGATACTCTGTAAACTTCCGAATGTCAAGAACTGTACCGTGCTAACGTCTCTTTCCGTTTTTCGGGATTGTTCTGGCGATAACGAGTACATGTTTCTTGAAGTTGTTTAGCACGGGACAGTTCATAAATTGCAGGTCTTTCTCTATTAATTTTCTTAGGCCTTCCACTTTTTTTAGAAACGTTTTCAACAGTTAGCGAGTTAAATTGAATAGCATGTTCATTTAACTGATCATTAGGAGATATTTCGGAGGAACTAGTATTGGGAACAAGTACTTTATACTGACCTCCTAAGAAACTGCCACAAAATTCCCAGGATCACCACCGAATGATCCTCTCAAACGACCATTTTCTGGATGGGAAACAGTGTAAAGTGCTACAGCACCTCGATTAACTTCCGAATGTGAAGAACTCTAATGTGCTAACGTCTCTTTGCCTTTTTGCAGGGGTTGTTCTGGCGATAACGAGTACCTGCTTCTTGAAGTTGTTTAGCACGGGACAGTTCATAAATTGCAGGCCTTCCTCTATTAATCTTCTTAGGCCTTCCCCTAGTTTTAAAAACGTTTTCAACAGTTAGCGAGTTAAATTTATTATATATAAATATATATATATATATATATATATATATATATATATATATAAATATAAATATATATATATATATATATATATATATATATATATATATATATACCAGGTCCGAATATCAATCTGTTTGGTTTCCCGAAAACGAAACAGAGAAATTTTCGGATAGTTAAAGATTAATTCTCAAAAAATGCTCGGACACGTCAACTGTGTTGTAGATTGTAGATCTGGTGGTGACGACTTGTACTGCGACCTTTATGGATCTATTGTACCCCACCCTCCTCCTCCAAGCGTTGGTGTACTAACCCATTTAGAGCGCCTCCTCTAATCCTGATTCCTCTAAGAATTTCAGGATCTGCGTAGGATTTAGGGCCTACAGGTCCTCTGTGTTCAAGCAGTGAGCCCCGAGGTACATTTGTCTCTTGCGGAGTAGTGCTCCGCAGTCTTTGAGCAGATGTATGGGGGTTTCCTCTGCAGAACCACAGAATCTGCATCCGTCATCCTCCTCTAGGCCTAGGGCCTTGAGATGTTTCCTAAGTCTGCAGTGTCCCGTCAGGACTCTTCTCAGAATTCTAAGCTTGTTCCTGCTTAATTTCAGGCAAGCTTTTGTTCTTTTGTCATTCTTTCCAGGTTTTCATCCATCGTTCTCTTGTTTCTTCATCTAAACTTTTGTGGATGGTGTTCACACTCATGCCGCAAAAGGGTTCCGGACCTATAAAGGGGCTACTGGAAATCTTGGTGCAATATTTGATACTACTGGACGTAAAATCTCTTCAACATTTTTTGGCGAAGAACGATATTGGGATTTGATATGTGTTAAAGGTAAAAAAGTAATTTCACATAAATATCAAGTTTTGAATGGCAAAAGAATATTTAATGCCATGTCAGAGATTGTGAGAAATTCAGTTCTAGTTCCTATCCAGAGCTTTTTGAAAAATCTAGTTTTAGGTTTGAGTCACTCGAAAGATCAGCAAAATCCTCTTGTGCTTTATATGGCAGCTGATCAATCTTACCCAAGCCAATCAAATATGTTTTTTAAATCCAAGATAACTTTTTAAAATCAATATTTTATATAAAATATTTACGAAACTTGTTCGTCAAATATTTCCATTTTGTCCTTTAATAACAATAGTCTTCTTAAACTTTGACCTTTTAATTTAAAGATTTAAAGGTTTTTCAAAATATTCTTTTGGTTTATTGCCATATGAAATATGCTTTGATTCAAGAAGTCTTTTTAATTTTAATGGTTTCATACTCTCCGCAAAAAGTAGTAAGAATAGAAAAAAAAATATATTATTCGTATAAAAAAAGTATAAAAAAAAAAATATATTATTCTTGCGATGTCCACTCTCGTGTTACAATGGAACAGTGATAACTGACTACACTGGAAACGCGACAATTAGTGCACACTACCGTCAGTGTTGCTGAATAGACCTTTTAATAGTCGATTTTTTTTTGTGCGCTTGCCTCAATTTCCGCCATGTTCCGGGTACTTTTTTGACGTATAACCAGTGAAAATAACAAGATGTGCCCGAAACTTTCATATTCCCGCCTTTTAAACATGACGGACGCGCATGCGCTTAACTAACCGTAAAAAGGTCTATTGGTGTCTCGCTGCACTAGAAGGGACGCAAAGCGAGCGATTTTCAAACTTTCACTAATGTATTGTAAATATTTTACATTTTACTCACGATCCCAAGATTTCGCTAAGCGACCCCATTTGGGGTCGCGACCCATACTTTAAGAAGCACTGATTCAGACATTCCTGCACTGTTAAAAGGTATTTTATAGAATTATAGTAAGAATTACAACGGGTTGCACTTGGAGAAGTTGGTGATTTCCCTGTCAAATCCAAATATATATTTTTTTGTTGATAAATTAAAATTTTAAGGGTTAGTTCAGTTGTGTCTGTATGATGGGATGCCGCAATGTAACAAAAATCATACGTATTTAATAAAAGTATTATACAAGACGTAGTATTTACAAAATTCTATGATACAAAAAGAATGTATCTAAATACAAGATACAAAATTAAAATTAAAAAAAGTAGGTATGTCAGATATAAGATAAAAATACTTATTTTGTATCTGCATTTCAATTACTTGTATCTAACAATAAGATAAGTCACATCTCTGCATATGACGACTCAATATTCCCATATATAGAGAATGACAAGGAATGGAACAAAACACGAACCATCTCCAGGTATAGATACTAGGAATAATTTTTAAATATAATAGAACGTTAAATTATTCTGCGGATAATAAGTACTATATTATACAATAATGTTTTATATATAATTTAATATTCAATTTTAAATTTAAAGATAAAAAAATTAATTAACTCCAAGTATATGTCGTGTAATTTTGATTTTTATACTACCATTTCTATAATTTTTATAATAGGTTATTCAATAATAATACGATATTCCATCAAAAGATTAATAAATTATCAATTTTATATGCAAGTAACTATATTTGAATTTAGCTCCAAATTTTGTAAATAGATTGAACATTTGTCAAAGTATAAATCAGGTTTCTAGTTACTGCTTTCTTAAAAAAATGGACTGTAGTGTTATTATCATCGACCTATGAATACTAGTAGTCTAGTATTCATAGGTCCATGGTTATTATTATTATCGACGCGCGGCTAACTTCACGTTATTTTTTTTACGAAACGTAGGCATAACATTAAAAAAATCAGAAGATTCACAAAAAAATTAAATGACTTACAATATGTTTCCAAATTGATTTTTGAATTAAAATATAAAGAAACTTTCAATGAGGAATCAAACGAAGTTTAAATAAATACAAATTTGTTACGGCTATATACATGACAGATAAACATATTTTTAATAATAACTATTTTTATTCAATTGGGAATCGTTTGGGAAGATTTAGGAATATAATTTTATTATTTAGGACTGATTAGTTATCGTCTAATTAATTAATCTTTTTTTAACATATCTAAGTTAGCAGGTCAGAAATGAAATCAACATTATCTAATGTTATTTGACAGTAATTTATTTGGGAATCACGTTAACACGGATTTAGTATTTGGGACAGTACTAATAAATTAATTTACACCTATTTTTTGGTTCGATATTTTAGTCAACAGAACGGCAAAATTCAAACGTTGCACCTTTTAAAATAATTTATATATTTATATTAACGCTATGGGCATATTGCTTATGGGTTTATTGTATAGCTATGTAATTAACGTTAGATATTTATCAATTTAATTTTTGCTTTATTTATACAGTGTAAAAAATTGAAAAGTAGCCCGTATTGGGCTACTAATAACGCTCATGCCACCAGATACACAACACGATCAGAACAGTTTTTCTTCTCTCGCCAGTATACGTGCGCGGGGATCTTATACATTTTCGCTTTACGTCGTAGGAAAAACATTTCCGATGCATGATTCCCTCTTGAGCGCTATGCCCCGAAGTTCTCACCAAGCTTGATTCGCCACTAAAGGTACGTTTACACGGGCAAACATGTATGAGAAGTTGTATGAGAAACAAGTGTCATATTGCACCAACAAGTGTGCGCGTACAAGTCATGAAACATGTTGACAAACGTGATTGCGTTTACACTTCTTCAACATATTCATAAACAAGTAAAACAATTTTCGTTGTTTAAAACGAAAACGTTGTTTACAATAAACCCTAAATAAACAGTCACAATAAACCATAATATATACCTAATTTTGGGTTTTGGAAAACCCAACATATTTATATTTAAAACGTTTTTTGTGATCACATGGGGTTAATAAAATATAAAGTGCTGATAAAAACATACTTTCTGAAAACCCTTCAAAAAGTTAATCCTGGTTTATATTAAAACAATTTACTATATTAAATAAATATATTTTTTTTATTATTAACTAAACAAATAATTATTACATTTATTAAAACAATTTAAATATTTAAACAATTTAACAGGAATCCCTCTTTCAAATCATTCTTTTTTATAATCAACTAATCAAAACAATAATTTAATTCACCTCACACAAGTCATGTGTGAGCTTTTTTTTGCTCACTCAAAATGTATGGGGAAATGTATGAGTTCATACAAAATGTATGAGCTATAGTATGAGGTGATTATGTATGAGGTCCTTTAAGAATAATTTTATTTATCGTACAGAACTATGATATTAAAAGTCAAAAAGATTAAATCAAAGCAAAAAAAACACTCATTTTCTATATATATATATATATTTTCTATATATATATTATATATATATATATATATATATATATATATATATATATATATATATATATAGAAAATGATAGTGTTTTTTTTTTGCTCTTTTTGATCTTTTTGACTTTTAATATCATAGTTCTGTACGATAAATATAATTATTCTTAAAGGAAATTTGTGATTTTATCGTTGTCAATCCACTTTCCAGTTCATGGAATTTATAGAATAAAAATTGTTAAATCGCAGATGAAAGCTATAGGCATTTGATTTAAATTGATTAACTTATACTTATAACTTATAAGTTCTATGGGGGCAACGGCTTGTACTAATATAAACCAACGTTTGAATTTTGCCGCCATATACCAGTCAACGACGTCCACGAACCAAAAAATAGGTGTAATTAATTAATTGTGCTGCCCAAATGCTAAATCCGTGTATAACGTGATTCCCAAATAAATTACTATCAGATAGAATTGTTCAAACCATCCTACGTTATAGATAATCATACAAACATAAAACAAACGAAACAAAGCCTAGATATATAAATATATTCAACCTTTCCAGAGCTCTATAACAATTATTGAGTCTTTTTAGGACTACCAAAACAAATCTCACATGACATTTGTAAGTTATTTTACAGCTTTCTGTCCACCTTCGTGGCACTCAACAAAAACCATAAAAATAACATTGTTTTTAAGATCATGTCTTTCCGATACCTTAAGTGGATAGCCATCTGTGGACGCGTTTTGAGATTTATCTCTCATCAGCACAGATTTGCTTTCATGAACAATAATTTGTAAACCACTCACTTGAAAACCCATGTGGTGTTTAGGGTTAGATGTTTATAATTTTGACATTTTGTGAGAGAGACACGAACTTAGCAGGTTATTGATTGAGCTGATAAGATAGAATTGGTGAAACCATCAATTAATGTATGTTCAAAGTCAAGAGTGAATTGAAGCGTAGTAATTTTTTAATTTATCTACTTGGATTATAATAATAAAGTGAACAAAACAAATTAATCTTAAAATAAAATTTATTATATGTTTTCCTAAATAAATTTATCTTTTCATATACACATATATCCTGAAATAGAAGAAACGTAGCAGAATAGTTAAAAATAGTATTTTATACAGTAAAAAAAAGTACGCAAAAACGCAATAAATAAAATATCAATTTATCAACAAGAAATAAATAAAGTACAATATAATATAATATAAGTAAAATATAATAGAAACGTAGCAGAATAGTAAAAAATAGTATAGTAATAAATAATAGTAAATAGTAATAGTAATAAAAATAGACCACAATTAAAAAAAGTCTTGCTCAATACTCAATAACCTATATACTTTAATATAATATTTCAATACTCAACAAATTATATAATTAATAAATTATTAAATTAATAATTAATTATTAATTTAAAAAATTATTAATTTAAAATTAAAAAATTATATAATTAATTATAGTTAATAAAAAATAACTACAAATACTGAATAAAAAAAAACTAAAATATTCAATAAAAAACAAAAAATAAATGACACAACACATAGTCAATATTTGATCAAAGCAAAAATTAATACATGACACCAAACCAAAAATTAGCACTTCAAAACGAAATCTTCAACTTCATTTGGAAACCTTAAAAATGTAATTATTAGAATAAATAATTTTATTATGATATAACAATGGCAATGGCTAAACTTCTCCTAAACCGGGATGGATAAACTGGGACAAATGATAATACGTAGGTGCCACCATCAGCTCAGGCGAGTACAAGAAAATATGATGTCTAAAACATAAAATTATCACAAATTGAAATGAAACAAGTATTTGAAAATTTACCAATTTCTATGGAAGATCTGCGTCGGGTGGAGCATAAATGATTTTGATTGCTTCAACAAAAGCCACCATTAGATCCCTCGATCTATGCTTTCTCTTCCACATATACTCGCACAAATAGGAGTCGAACTGATCCTTTGCGTGATGCGATGGTAATTGCCGCTTGATGGTACTCCACGTTCTCTCAATGCTGTTGGAATGGGCACCTGTTTCTGGATTTTTAAAATGAATGGTATGATTCACCGTCAGGTGTTTAAACCCTTCCTTTAGTCATATGCCCGCCAACAGTCAGATATAATTGTGGTTCCCAGTCTAATATAATTTTTTATTACATTTAGCAACACATTCGTACTGGTTAAAATGTGCTTTAAAACATCACTTGCAATGACATGAATAGGCAACCCACCGTATGCATTCTGCGCATGCGCATTGGTGGGTTTTCCAACGGAAATTGACATAAAACCTCCAGGGGCGCGTAAACCGTTGGGTACGCATTTTTATTTAAGGTTACGAATTCCAAGTTTAGTTTACTTTATTATTTTACAAATCGAAACACACGCATTATTTAAGGTTAGTACCACCAAGAAAGGTTAGTACTACCAAGAACCCCGGTTAGATTAGGTTGCCGGCCGCGAAGCGGGAAGATAAATCAAGACAACATACGCGCGGCAGCGCGAACTCTCGGTCCAATATAGGACAAAGTGGCAAGGACCGTTGGTTTTACCTTGGTTAGATTAGGTTGCCTACTGCGAAGCGGGAAGATAAATCAAGACAACATACGCGCGGCAGCGCGAACTCTCGATTCAGTATAGGACAAAGCGACAAGGACCGTTAGTTTAACTCTGGTTAGGTTAGAGTTGTTGGGGTTTATTATCATTTTAAAGAATTTTTATATACCCCCTTCAAATTTATTTTCCCTACGCCTTTGTGTTTTGCCACATATGTGCATGCGCCTAATGCGTACGGTGGGTTGCCTATACATGTCTTTTCAAGTGATGGTTCAAAACCCATTTTAACCTAGTTGGTTATTGTATTCTCAAAACATGGAACAAAGTTTTATCCAGGCAAATAACTCCAATTTGCCTAGAGTTGCTTTGTTGATGTTGGGGGAGTTTTTGGCATCAAAGAATTTTGTTCAGCAGAGTTTAGAAATGTCAAAACTGCAATGTAAGTATAATGTTAATGTTTAAAAAAAATAATTCAAAAGTTCAAAACCCATAAAATCAGTTTTAATAAAAAAAACACTTCTTGATAGATTGATATTAGAGG
The DNA here is from genome assembly GCA_944588485.1 of Phosphuga atrata. Classification (NCBI taxonomy): domain Eukaryota; kingdom Metazoa; phylum Arthropoda; class Insecta; order Coleoptera; family Silphidae; genus Phosphuga; species Phosphuga atrata. The sequence continues at coordinate 132,620 of CALYMW010000340.1, read as the reverse complement.
TTATGTTAAATATTGTTTTTAACTATAACATATTCTTTCATATTGATTTCCTTGTTTTAGATCCTCCAGGACTTCTTATGGGGATGACGCTGTGAGCTACGTTCAGCTTAAACGTGATGGAAATCATTATAAGAGTTGAAATCTGCCCAGAACACTAGGTCCATGTATAATTATATAAATTTACATTAATAGTAGACGAAGTGGATGCATAATAGAAATAAAGTGTCCAGTAAGTGTCAAGACTGAAAAATTATATAGAAAATGGGAAACCGACCCACAAGTATTATGTGCAGATGCAGCTACAAATGTATTTGACAGGTCTACGAAAAGGTTACTTCTGTGTAGTTGATTGTAACTATAGTCAAAATAAAAATGTTGATATCATAAGTGTTACATTTGATGATAAATATGTATCAGGTTTGATTAATGTTTTAGTCTCTTCATGGAAAGATAATGTGTACCCATTATTATGTGAAAGTGTTTTTAATTTGTAGGTAAATAAAATAAATGTTTATATATATATAATAAATTTTTATATTAATTGTAGTAGAATTGTAGTTTTATTTAATTAAAGAATCTTTTAAATTTATTAAACCGCAGTCAATGGTAATAACATCATCAAGTACTTTGACTATGATTTACACATCCATGGTTTTAGCATACTAAATTCTTTCAAGCGACGAATGACTCTCAACATTAACGTGACCATTCGTACTGATTTTACCAGTACAGTACTGGTTTTCAGGGCATAAGTCCTGGTTAGTCATTAAACAAAACCAGTACATGAAAAGTACTGGTTTTAGATTAAAAAAGAAGATTAAAGGTTTGTGGGCATATCATACAGTTATGCATAATCAATCTTTTCGATCAATGGACTGTATTTGTAAACTTATTAAGGCATGTTTCGATGCTAAATTCACATGCTCTAGGACCAAATGCGAAGCTATAATCACCGATGTACTTGTCCCTTATGCAAATCAAATATTGGCTGAAGATTTGAGAAACGTAAGTTTTATATCAGTGTATTCAGACGCCTCAAATCACAAAGAAATTAAACTTATTCCTTTACTTGTCAGATATATTTCATGGAATGAAACAAGAATGGAATACTGGTAAAAATTATTGAAGTAAAGGATTTGCCAGGAGAAACGTCTGACACAGTTACCGAATATATTGTAGAGGTCTTAAAAAAACATAATTTAGAAAGCAAGATATTAGGGTTTTGTGCCGACAACACCAACGCTAACTTTGGAGGCATGCGAAGAGCCGGGAAAAATAATATTTTTACCAAGCTAAAAGCTACTTTGGACTGACGGGAGCTTGTGGGAATTGGTTGCTCAGCGCATATTTTAAACAATTCTATACAAACCGCGGCGGACTGCCTTCCAATTGATATACAAACTTTAATTACCTAGATTTACTCTTACTTTTACATTACTGTGCGCGTCAGTGAATTAAAAGAATTTTGTAATTTTGTAGACATAGAATATAAAAAACTTTTGGGTTGCAGTGCTACGCGGTGGTTATCGTTACGACTAGCTATTGCGCGTGTTGGAAATATTTCATGCATCAAAATCGTATTTTGCGTCTAATGAAAAAACTCCGACAATTATTAAAAATTATTTTGAGAATCCTGAAACCGAATCTTGGCTTTTCTTTCTCCATAATGTGTCGTCAATGTTTCATAACACGGTTTTAAAGATAGAAGGACAGGATATTTCTATGTTGGAAACAAATATCATTTATAAGGACCTTAAAACTAAAATTGCTGACAGGATAGCAAGTGTGTTTCTGCCCCTGCAAGTTCGACAAAATTTAAAAATTCTAGAAGAAGATGGCTTAGTTAAATCGAATATTTTCAAAGAAAAAGTGGTGGAATTTTACAGCACATATTTTCAGTATCTGGAAAAATGTGAAGGCCAGTTTGAGGGAATCGAGAAGTTTAATTGGATTACATTAAACATGAAACCTACGCATCAAATGGTTCAAGTATGCAGTGACTATTTAATTCAACATTATTCGAAAATAAATTTAATTGAAGATGAGCTCTTTGATGAAATCTGTTTCATTCAGCGCTACACCACAGATGAGAAACTTTGGCATTGGAAACAAAATTGTGTTTCGGTATCAGATAGGTGGATTGAAATTTTTAAAGCCTTTAAAGAAAATGATGTGTCCAATAATATTGGCAAATTGGTAGAGTATTGGCTCTGTATGCCAGGAACTAATGCACCGACCGAACGGGTTTTTTCTTTATTAAACAACATCTGGACTAGCGAGAAAACCCAATTGAAAGTGGAAACTTTGAAATCCTTGTTGATTGTCAAAAATAATTTAAATGCAACCTGTATGGAATTCTATGAAAATATACAGGAAAACAAAAATTTGTTAAAAGCAATCCATTCCTCAGAAAAATATAAAAAAACAAAATTAAATAAAAAAACAAAACTAAATTAAATCACTCCTTATGTTTTATTATGTTATTATATTAGGTATGGCTTATCATGTTATGTTATGTTTATTATGTTTTATTTTTATATTGTAAAATCATATTTTAGTTTTGACATACATTTCTTGTGTTTAAATAAACGCAACATTTTTTGATATCTAAAAGTTTTTTATTTACTTAGGTAAACAGGTTGGCCGTTGGGTGAATTTTTGATAAAAAATTATAAAATTTGGGCGTGGCTGGTCAAAATTCATGTTGTCCTGGTTTCAGGTTAAAAAAAAATGGTCACTTTACTCAACATGTATTCTTAAACTCGCAATTTCTTTAGTTTCCCTTGCCTCAGTTTTTGATAGTTTAATCCCAGTTGTTACACTTGGAGGTCGCACTAGTTTCAGTCCATGCTTGAGTAAATAAATGATTCTACATGCTTGAATCTCCTATCGGCCATCACATACATACCTGACTGCAAACCTTTTATAAAATCACACGATTCAACCAAACATGTGTCTAGAATTCTTCCTCCGTAACCTGGCAATACATAATTAACTAAACCGTTCAGTGTACAGGATATAAGATATTTTACGGTGTTAGCCTTTTTGTATTCTGATCATGACAGAGATTGATTCAAGGCTTTCGAAGGCTTGTGTATCTCTATCTCTAGGGAGTCAATGGTGCAAAACTTACATTATAATATTTATGCCTAAATGCTATGAGTAAATTATTTTTTATGGAATCTATATTTAATTTTACCATAAAAGGACACATTACACTAGCTAACAAAGGAATATCTTTTAAAAATATTTTGCTATTTAACACGCAAAGCAGCCGATTTCTTCCTTTGGCTCCCTAATGTTTTCGGTCTTTTTAGTTACAACTGACGTCACAAGCAGACGCCATGGCACCAGCGATCGTTTTCGAGCTCATTTTAAACTTTGAATTTCAATTGCTTTTTTTTAATAAAACTTCGTTTCCTGCAGAAATAATATATATTTTTGGAAATAGTAGGTACTTTAGAATATTATAGAACACTTTTTCAAAATAAGTCATCATGCCCATTAATACTACTTCATAATCTCTCAGATTTATATATACTTTCACATGATTTCTGCAAGGAAGCAGAAATAGAATACAAAAAAATGTTGGGATATTCCACAACGAGATGGCTTGCGTTAACACCTGCTGTTGAACACGTAATGAAAGTATTTGAGCCTTTGTGCGCTCGTACTTTTTGACTTTAGACCCAGTGTCCCAAACTATTAAAAAAATAATCGAAAACGCGTTTTCATTTCATTCATAGTCAAGCAGTTGTATTTCATATCACTAATTGAAAGCTCTAAAGTGTTAGCTTCCGAGGTGAAAACTGTCTTAAATAATTTAATGGAGCAAATAGATGCTAGATACAATAGTGGATTTGTTCCATTAAAAGTAACGCAGAAACTCGATACAATCGAAGAGTCAAATCCTGGAAGCAAGGCGAAATTTGTTAAAGAAATTAAATATTTTTAGAAAAATTCCAAAGCAACAAAATTGTTATCGATGATAATGAACACTTCGATGAAGTTAGGCGAGTAAACACAATTGTTCCACGGAAAAAATAGATCAATGAAAGAAAAATAAAACAGAATTTAGTTTGCGTTGGACAGAAATATACAAATATTTTAAAGATATGCATATTCCTACAAAAAAGTTGGAATTACTTATTAAATTTGCAATGTGTTTGCCGGGTACTAATGCGACAGTTCAACGAGTATTTTCAATCCTTAATGAATTCTGGAGCTTTGACAAATCAAGATTAAACATAGAATCCTTATCAGCAGTGACTTGAGTGAAGGTGAGATCTCCAGTACACTTGGGAAGAGTTTTGTAATCTTAAAAAAAATCATTCAAATGAAAAACATAATTATAAAAAACAAAAATGATTAAAAATATTTTCTTAATCATTTTTTTTGTAAAGCACATGCATAACCCCACCATCCGTCTCGCCCAATGTATTGCTTTCGCGTTTAAATAATCTGGAAATAGGTAAATGTAAGTTGCCATAAGAACTTTAAAAGCTAGTGCTTCATTAAAAACTGTCATTTTTTTTCCAAAATTAGGTAAGAAGTGACTTTCAATTCTAGAATGAGAAAAGACAACCTTACTTATAACAGAGAGTAGATTTTTTAGCAGCACCAAAGGCCTATTTTAAAAATTTTTTATTTTTTTATTTTCCAAAGTGACTCCACTGAAACGGAAGGACAGAGGGACCGCCAGCGATGGCATTACTGCCTCTGCCCACCCTTCGAATAAAAATACAACAGTATTTACACGAAAGTAAAATATGCTATATAATAGCATTTACAATTTGCAACAATTACAACACAAGTAATAAAAAAAACAAAAACAGAGACAAACAAAAAAAAACAAGAAAAACCCTACCGCCCTTGTTCCCACACAGGCAACTCCGTAGCCCGCATGACTGTGGCCGCGAATCGGCTTAAGGCCGCCCACACGCCCCGCCCCACCTCGCCGGCGAGGCCACCCGCCACGGCTTCGACCGTGACTTCCCGTTCCAGGGCCGACGCCAGGGCCTGTCGCTCCTTCTCCCAACGCGGACACGCCACGAGAGTGTGCTCCGCGTCGTCGCGCACGCCCTCTCCACAGGATATGCACCTGTCGTCTGGGGCTTTCCCAATCCTATGGAGATACGCTCGGAAGGACCCGTGTCCGGTAAGAAGCTGGGTGAGAAAGTACGAGCCCGCCTCGTCCAGCCCTCGCCCCATCCACCGAATTAAATCAGGGATGAGACGACGAGTCCACGCGTCGTTTCCGACACGTGACCACCTCTCCTGCCAGCAGGCAAGTAGTTGCTCCCGAGCAGCTCTCTTTGCCTCCCCGCGGTTCCCACCAGAAGTTCTTGCGTCCCTCACCGACGCGCGCTCCATAACAAGGAGGTCCGCAGGAGGAATCCGCGATATGACCTCCACGGCGTCACTGCTAACAGTGCGGTAAGCCCGGGCGACCCTGATGGCCATCGGGCGCAGTGCCCGTCGCAAACGCTCCCTGTTACGAGCGTTACCCCTCACCCCCGTTGCCCAGACCGGTGCCGCGTATAGGAGTCTGCTAGTGGCCACACTGGCCATAAGCCTCCTCCTACTCTCACCAGGCCCGGTGGCCCTCGGCATGAGACGCGCCACCTGTTGTGACGCGCGTGCCGCGTTGCCGGCGGCATGGCACACGTGTAATCCCCACTGACCCGCCTGGAGGATCACACCGAGGTACCGAATCGACCGTTCGACCGGTATCTTCTCTCCCAAAATTTCGATCTCCAGAATGCCTCTAAATGACCTTCTAGTGGAGAGCAGGGCCGCCTGTGTTTTAGAGGCGGCGAGCTGAAGGCCCGCCGTCTCCATCCACTCCACAACGAGTTCCCCCGCGCTCGTGACCCTGAGACGCAGCATAACCCAGCACCTGTCTGTGAAGACGAGTGCCAGGTCGTCTGCGTATGCCACAATACCCACCCATGTGGGCAGTAACCGTCTCAGCGTCCACAGAAGGCCGTCATAGGCGACATTCCACAAGAATGGTCCTAGAACCGATCCCTGTGGAACTACGGCAGACAACCCCCGCTCACGCCAGTCCTCCCCCTCGCGGTAACTGATGGTTCTGTCGCGCAGGTAATCGGCAGTAAGCCTCAGCAACGTCTCGAATAACGAACCACCATTGTACCGTGTTGAAGGCATTGGCGACGTCAAAGCTGACGACCACACAATGCCCCCTGGTACGGTACGGTCCGCTGTTGGCCCCCTCCGCGACACGAAGGACAGCCCGAATGGCATCCTCCGTCCCAACCCCTTTACGGAAGCCGAACTGTTCCGGAGCGAGTCCGCCCCCTTGCTCTATAACGGCTTGTAACCGCCATAGGAGCAACCTTTTCAGAACTTTTGCCCCACCGTCCAGCAAACAGATCGGTCTGTACGCACCAGGCGTCGAGGGATCCTTACCCGGCTTTGGAATAAGGGCCAAAATGGCCTTTTGCCAACACCTAGGAAACACTCCCTCTTCCAGAGATCTGTTGCAGACGTCGGCAAGTCCTTCGAGGTGCCCCCCTGCTTCCAGCCGGAACAGCTCGTTAGGCAGCCCGTCTGGGCCGGGTGCCTTTTTCGCGGGTAGTGAGGCTACCGCTCTGCGGACTTCATCCACGGTGAAGGAGTCCACCGCAACGTACCGCCCCACGACAGCGCGTCCCACCCCCCTCGCTGTGGTGGGGAAAAGGTGCTCAACCACAGCTTCGGTTCCCCCCAGCACGCAAGCGTCAGTACCCTTCCCTCGGTGCCCGAACCGACCGGTGACTATGCGGTACGGCAAGCCCCACGGATCGCGGTCGACCAGAAGGCAGAGTTCCTGCCACCGCTGGGATTTGCTCCGCGCAATCGCTCGTCGAAAACTACCACGGTCCTGTTTCGCCCGCTCCTCCGCAGCCTCACACGGCTCCCCTCTGCGCCGCGCCCTCTGAAGTTGACGCCTAGACGCCACCGCCACGCGTCTCGCTTGCGCCACTTCAGGCGTCCACCAATAAACCGGCTTCCGCCCCCCTGAGGACAGACGTCTTTGAGGGACGCCAGCCCTGCACGCGTCAACCACCCTGTTCACGAATGCCCCGGTAAGATCCTCCGCGGCCAGCCCGTGCGGTGCATTTCCTAGAGCCATCTCCCGAGTAATAGCTTCCCGGTCAGCTCTCCCAACTATCCAACGAGCGCGCTGCTCGCGCGGCTGCTCCTTGATGGCTTTACTGTCCAAGTGAAAGGAAACGCATTGGTGGTCGCTCAGCGACTCCCAATCGTCCCTCACCTGCCAATCCCTGACTCTTCCCATCAGTCCCTGCGATTCGAACGTCAAGTCCACGATTGATGTTCGCGGACCTCTCCTGAAAGTCATTCCCCGGTTGCAAATGCCGATGTCCCGTGCCGACGCCCAGTCCAGGACCATCCTCCCTCTCGCGTCCGTGACGTCGCCGCCCCACTGGATTCCCCAAGCATTAAAATTGCCCCCAATAAGGAGCGCCTTCCCGCTATGCGCCTGGATGGAACGCGCCACGCCGTCCAGGCAGTCCACAAAAACCTCATCTGGGTTGTTGCGGGAGAAGTAACAGCTGTAAGCTACCACCCCTCCCACAAACGCCACCCAGACTGCCCCCCGACACGGCGACCCTCAAGCCAGGACGCGCGGCGCCCCTGGATACAACCAAAGGCCTATGTAATGAAATCTGTTTATCGACAGATGAAGTAGAGATGAGAGCGGCATTATCGGCAATGTTTATGTTTTGTTGTCAGTTTCCAATTTCCACCATTTTATTTTATTTTCACGCCGTCAATAGTTACGTGCCACAGTTACTTTTTTTGTGTTTTCTGAGTTGATTTTTGTGCTTTTAGCTGTCCGATTATTGAGATAGGTAAGGTTAAAAAGGTAAGGTTAAATCATGAAATTATTTATGTAATTTAAACTTAATACCAAAAGAAATTTGGAACACAGGTACATAGCTATTTTTATCATTAGTAATTTATGAAACACGTGATGACAATTAATAATAATGAAATATTTTTATAAAATAATATATGTTAATATATACAATACAAAGTATATTGTTTTTCGGCTTACTACATAATAATTAATATTCCACTGATCATACTCATTCGTACTTTACATGAGTTATTACATGTATTTTTTCATTCTTAGGTGTTCCCGTTTTGGTTGTGATGGCACCTAGAGCATTTTACTTAGTTTGTGGATTTGAGGAGGCACATGTCCCACGATTGCATTATTTTCCCTCTGCTTTAGAAAAGTAAGTTGCAGATACTAGAGGCAAAGCATAATATATATATAAAAAAATTGAAAAATCGACTGTGATTCTAGGTGCCACTGTACACTGTGCTATACAATTAAATAAGATAATTTTCAGATCGAAAAAATGGCAGGAGAGTATGGGAATGAAGTATGTTGGAACTTCTCTGCAGAATCATAGAATCTGTAAAACTTTTCAGTGTTACTATATTTCATAATAAAATGTAACTGCTTTCTTTGTTAAAGTTGTGCTTTCATAACATATCTGTACATGTACCTATGTACATTATTTTGATACCAGATCCTGTCTATTCATATTTTCTTTTCAAATAGTGTTATTATATTTCATCATAAAATGTTACTGCTTTCTTTGTTAAGTTTGAGAAATTAACAAACTTAACAAAGTGATGAATATAAAAAATACATTACTTACTGCACAGAATTAAATTCATATTTTCGCGCTCGTTTGCCGGCAACGCCATCTACTACTACCTTTTATATTACAGTCGACCAGATAACTTATGCGGAGTAAAAATTATCACGTAGTTACCCATCTCAACATTATCTCTGGTATAATATAGAGACCCAACCACCGCATAATCTTGTGATCGCCCCTCTTGCCCCACTTTCGACTAAGAAAGTGGCGACACCATGAGTCTATTGCAAAACTCACTGAATTGATTAAAGGTAACTTTATCATCTACTACTCAATAAAATTTTAGGTTTGAAACTTCGCCAAAATCATATAGTGGAGCGATATAGACAAGAAAAGCAGCGCGGTTCTCAAAAAAAAAAAATGAAGCGTAGAACCAGATGAGACTCAATATACATTTTACAAAGTAAAAAGATTCTACCTACGAAATGGATATTTACGACATTTTCTGTGGTGCAGACCTTTTTATTTTGGAAAAAAAATCAGAAACTTATCATTTGTGTTTTTTAGCGTTTATATCGTCATATCTGCCAATCTAATTAATCTATAGCCTTGGTCTAATTTGAAAACAAAAGTAATTATGTTTCTTTATCACATCTAGGTTGAGCTGTTATATAGTCTGTTATGTATAATGTATATTATCATATCTAAATTATATTAAACAATAATATCGACGATCACATCTGCATCCTGGGTGTTATTATGTGTGGAAGTGCAATGGAGCTACGAAGAAACGTGAAATAAACGATGTGTTATTGAAGTGGGGACGCGTATTGACGGCTCAAAGCCGAGCGCTGAATATTTACATCGCATTGCATTTAATTGTATAGCTTTTTTATTGTAAGTCATAAAATTATAAATTTAACACTAATATGATCACAAAGGATGAGATAAACTATTCTGAAAAATACAAAATTTTGATTAGGGCTTTTATTTTGGAGATATCGCGATAAATACGAAAAAATTGACTAAAATAATTGGATTTTCAACCATTTGAATCTGAGATATTGCTGTTTTAAGTTTCGTTCTCCTGTAAGCGACACAATCAACCGTGATCTTTGAAAATTATAAAAAAATATTTGTTATACAAAACTTTTTTTCAAAAATATATCAAAATATTGGTATTTTTTTCTTCTTGATCAACATGTATCTAACTCCATTTTTTAGTTTAATGCCCTTCTGCACCGGACGATTTTTGACGGCTTTGGGATTTTGAAACCTCAGTACATAAGCTTCAATTTTATATATAATTCAGCTTGTAACAACAAAACCCCCACGGAACCTATTTTTATGGATATATTTAAGCGCCGAATTATTTCGGCACTGCGTGTTACGTTTTAATTTCATCGGAATAGTGGTGCATGGTGGGTATACTTAAAAAATAAAACTACGAGATAGAACTTCTTTTTTATTTATTATGATACATGGAAGTTTATTTAAGTAATAAGGTATAAAAAGTTAGTAGAATTCCTATGAACAGAAGTATAACTATTATTAACAGCATAGCTGAAAAACAGCGAATAACCAATCTAAAATGAGAGATAAAACAGAATATGTAATAATAATTTGCTTAAAAATATCAACTATGTACATATACAAGGTGGGCCATTGGAAACGAAACAGAGGGATTTTCGGATGGTTAAAGATGAATTCTCAAAAAACGCTCAGACACGTCGCCTTTGTTTGTGAGGGGGCCACCTCTTACAAAAAAAATTGTGGACAGATCATTTAACACCTTCGCGCTGGGGCCACAACCTCTAAAATTTTAAATGGTACGGTGGGGTAAGTGGGGATACCTCATTGGAAAGCTCTATTCTAAACGGTTAACATTTTCCAAATTTATTCTTTTTGTTGTCGAGATTATTTAATTTCAAGTTATGAACGCGTTCTTAAAAAAAAACACGTGGTGAACCAATGAAACCAGGTGAAATTTAGGAAACGCTACACGTCTATCGTCTCGGAATCTAATGAAATTTTCGATTCCATCGTGACCTGGCGTGAACCGATTTTTAGGAGGCCACGGCGATGCTCCTCAGAAAGAGAAATTCTTTTCGCCTGGGGAGCATCGCCGTGGCCTCCGAAAAAGCGGTCCATTTTTTTGTGGCCGAGTTTTGGAGCCGTGTGGAGAGAGGTCAAGTCGAAACCGCCAAGTCACGACGGAATCGAAAATTTCAATCGATTCCGAGACGACTGACGCGTAGCGTTTCCTAAATTATACCTGGGAAGCCGCATCACGTGGTTTTTTGAAAGAACGCATTCATAACTTGAAACTAAATAATCTCGACAACAAATTGGAAAATGATAACCGTTTAGTATTCTGGGCAAAAAGGGCTTTCCAATGAGGTATCACTTACCCCACCGTGCCATTTAAAATTTTAGGGGTTGTGGTCCCTGAACGAATGGGTTAAATGATTTGTCTACAAATTTTCTTGTAAAAGGTGTCCTTCTCACAAACAAAGTTGACGTGTCCGAGCGTTTTTTGAGAATTCGTCTTTAACTATCCGAAAATCCCTCTCATTCGTTTTCAATGGCCCACCCTGTATAGTAACTTGTAAAATTGTTAATATTTTATTGCAATCTAGGTCGCTTTCGAGGGGGACCCTCAGGGGTTACATTTTGTTTTAATAGTTTTTTTATGCTGTGCAATTTAGTTAGGATCAATACATTAAAAAAAGATGTCGATGTACCGAACAATCTGATCTACTTAACCAATCGGACACAACTATATTTTGATTAACCCTATTTAAAATATACGTTTTTATATTGCGTCTATGTAGCGTTTTTTGTTATAATTTTGTCATGCAAGGTTAACATCTAACCACCTGACATACGTCTCTCAGACCCATAGTAGCAGTAATTTTCTCACCTGGAACGTATGGCAGGTGGTTAAGGGTTAAAGTAGCTTTAGCAACGCGATATGTTTCTTCCCGAGGTCTAAAGAGGAATTCAATTTTATCATTTTCTTTAGAAAAATCTCGATTTAAAATTAGAATTTCTTTCTGATCGTTTAATATTTTGTCTGTGTGAATTAAATTTTGCTTGCATTGGTCGCATTTAAATCTGAAAATCGTTTTTCTAGTTGCATAGCCGGCAAAATAACTAACTGAACATGATTCTAAAACATTTAATTCTTCGGAAGAATCAGAATATGTTACCGAGGAAGAAGATGATTTTGAGGAAGTTGACCTATTGTTGATAAAATAGTCCCTTGGAGTTCAGGATTACAAATATCTTTATTATTTTGAAATAAGAACTTATCCTCATCGTTCTCACAGTTCGTTTCTGCACTGCATTTTTCAAGAGACGTAGTTATTACAGCTTGTAAGGATAGTCGAAAGTGTTCTGCAGATGGATAGGGATCAAACCCACGCCTTTGCCTTATTTTAGAGAATAGACTTTCAATTGGATCTTGGTTGAGGCGACTTGTCAGAAAATAATCTATAGAATCTTTCTCGGCGTCCCACAGTCCCAAAATGGCATTAATCGTTTGTATTAACCCATCAAAACAAAATGGTCTATTTTTTTGTACCGACCAGGTTTTAATGTTTTCTATTGCACATTTAAAATTTTCATTCATCGGCACAGCATGCGACAAAGCGCATTTTGCCGGATTTGAAGAAAATTTAGTTTTAGAGTTTAGATGGTCAAAAATATCGTTCATCTTTAATAAAAAATCGGCGGTATTGTTCGCGGTAGGTGATATTATTTTTTTACTTGCTACACACGTTTTCATAACAGCATAAAATGTTTTGCTGAACACTTGTGTAGCTAGGCTGACGTTCATTTTTTCAAAATGGTTGGGTCTCATGTGTTTATCTGTATATCTGTAATTTTTTCTAGAGCATCAGACAATCTATTTGTTTTATTTATTTCATACGTGCGAATAACGTCATCCCAAAGTACTTGTTTTCCAGCAACCAAAAAGTCCTTCCGTTTAAGTAGCACATTTCTCACGCTTTTAATTAAATGTGGGGCGTCAAATGCTGCAAAAATCTTTTTTGGCTGATAAACAAACGACTTGTGTTGTGCCGAGGATTTTATGCGCTTTTCGGTTATTTGACCCTTGATCGCAGACGATTGCTTTTACCTTGAGCCCCGACTCAATTAAAAATGACAAATTGCTTTTAATTAATTGTACTAAATTTGTGGCACTCGCGGCGGTTGAAGACAAATAGTATGAAATGGGCATCTTCCAATTGTCATATAAGCCCCTTGCCATAAACACTAGAGCTTTTTTTGCAGGTTTTGTTTTAATCCTCATACCCTTCAAAGATATCCATTTTTGAATTATAGCTCAGATGTTTTTTTAGCGCTATTTCATCAAAAAGAAGTACGCATTTCTTTTCTCACTCATTCATAACGCTGATTTTTATCCCAATCTTTTCTTTCAGCTCTTGATTCAATCCTGGTCGTAGGGAAGTAGTTCCAAGCCAATTTTGAATTGTAGAAATTCCTGGTAAATTAAATTTCAAATTGTTCCGGATAAATTTGTAGCATGGAGGCGATTTGTAATAAATTTTCATCGCCAGCTTTTTTTCTGATTGGTTCCATCGAGTCCTATTCTTATGGTGGATTTGCATTTTCAGAAAAAGTTTTGTGTTGACATTAAGCGGTTGTAAAAACTTATTCAGAACTTGTTTCGTATCCACACCTCGATATTTCATCTTAAGTCTTTTTACTTTTTGGCGCATTTCCCGTAAGTCTTTTTATGCCTCTTTCAAGTCATCCCTCAACTTCATCTTTCTTGGTGTGTCTATAAAGCTTGATGACGTGATATTCCGCGAAGGGGATTCCAGCAAGAATAGACTGACCGATGTATCGTATGATGGAACGCCGGTTTTTTCCGGTTCTTGTTGGTTCTTCTTTATAATCTATATATTGATTCTTCTTTATAAGTCAAGTTTTATGGCAACATATTTTTACATTGATATGTCCGTTGTGGAAAATTTACAAATTTGATGTCGCCGGATGGCGATGGCGTCATAACCATTGGTTTCTGAAATTTTAGAAATATTTTAATTATTTTCTATAATTGACGATATGTAGATTGCAATGTTTAATCGATTTGCACAAAATACAATAGAAGTGTTATTTACCTGAGTAGGATCTTCGTCTTGTACTCTGAGATCACGCTGAAAATGGATTGGAACTGCATTATTGCGCAATCTTTGATGTGTCTCGTTTAGAAAACAACTTTCATCAAAATGATTTTCACAAATGTACATTTCGCTAAGTTGATGTGGATGAAATTCTAAAAAAAGCGTAATAAAAAATATCAAGAAATAAGAAAGAATTTTGTATTCGTTGCAGCTTTCTTCCAATTTTATTATATAAATATCTTGGAAGACCTGATATTATAAGACCTTTTTATTAAAATCCTTTAGAACAGTGAATGATTGCTTTTTCAAACGGGGTGTAAAGAGTATCGTTGCCTGTATAGAAATAGTTAGATCTTAATAAGTTACTAGTTACTGAATAAGTCTAATAGTAAAACAAAGTTTTATCATGATCGTCTTGTTCCCTTTCTTTTTATAAGTTTTAAAATATTTTACTTGTGACTTGAAATTTGAATGGGAAAAGCTGCTCAAACAAAATTTTGTTGCTGAAAAATTTGCTGCTGAAAAAAAGATACCTTACAAGTTTGTACGGAACGTGGTTACGGTTTGTGGTTTTTTTATTCATCAATTTCGTAATTCTGAACAATGTAAATACAATTAGTCAACTTACCGAGCAATCTTGAATTTCCAGTGGCAGCTATCCATTTCTCTAATCTCGGTGGATCATTTTTTGGAAACTTATAGAATATTCTTTCAGATCTTCTCTTAATGTTATTGCAACCAGTATAATTACACTTTACGTACGACATTTTGTATTATGTTTCACTGCAAACTCGCGATGTCTTGTATACCTACACTCGGACCGGCGAGAGAATGCAGCTGTACTGCGCTGAGATATTGGGGGCGAGGGACGCGTCGAACTTGGTTGGTTAGTTTGAATTAAGAAACATGCGGCAAACATGCAGTTTTCTGCTCAACATAATATAGCTTGAGCTTCAGCGCTTCAGCTACTATCCGCAAATCAACTCAACGAGACAAGCAGAATCATCACCGGATGCTTAAAGCCAACACCCCTTAACAAAATCCACCACCTAGCTGGCATCGCTCCCCCTACCATCCGCAGGGAAGCAGCAGCACTCAAAGAACGATCCAAAGCAGCAGTATCTGAACGTCACCCCCTCTTCGGCCTCCAACCGGCCCACCAGCGACCTAAATCAAGGCGAAGCTTCCTGAGATCGACTGAAGATTACGAGGAACCTAAAACCAGAGTGGACTTTTGGGGAAAGACCTCAAACCAACATTGGATGAAGCCGAATGAAGAACTGCTACCAGGAGGCGGTTTTTTTGTTTCTAAAATTATGATGCTTTTGATACGAATAAATAAATAACAAAAAACAAAGAATATTTGAATAGACTTTTAGAAATGGAAGGCAAACAAAGAAAACAATTTGAAAAAAACAATGAAAGTAAGTGATAAAGAAGTTCAACTTGCGTCTTGAATGAAATTGCCGAGATAGTAGCACTAAAATTAAAGCCACACACGATAGCAGAATCTCTCATTTTGCCTGCCTGCCGTGAAATAATGACAATTATGTTTGGGGAAGAAGCAAATAAGCAAATTTTGAAGATTACTGTGTTTGATGATATGATTCGTATGTAAATGACATGTCCTGCAGCATTTAAACAGTCAACTAATATAAGTGGACACGCGCAGCTTTTAGGCTCAGTAGGATTTATTTATGAACAAGAGATACTAAATCAATGTTTATGCTGCAAATAACTTTTGGGTCGTACAACTTGTTTGATGCAATAGCAATGTATTTGAATGCTTTAAAATTATCATTGTGTCAGTATTTGTACCGATGCGCGTTGGAGCAGCGTCTATGACGAAATCAATCAAAGGATTTGTGACTTTAGCTAAAACCATAAATTCAAATATAATATTTCATCATTGTTTCTTGCAGCGAAAAGTACTTGCCATAAGAAAAAATTAGACGACGTATATAGAAACAGATAATGAGTGTTTACTTATTCATACCGAAGTGAGGTGCTTGTCACGAGGAAAGGTTTTAAATCGTGTGTTGATATTAAAAAATTAATTACTTGTTTTTTTTTAACAGAAAATCAAAAACATGTTGTGAATTATCTAAAAAATGATGATTGCTGCAATAATTTGGAATATTTGGCTGATATTTTTGTTTACTTTAATACTCAATATGAGTATGCAAGGAAAATTGAAAAAAATCTTACATCAACCGACAACCTTACCCTTCACCCTTTTGGTTTCTTTAACATTTATATTATATTGTAGATGTTCCGCTTAAAAATATATCAGAGTTTAGTGTTCCCCGACTTCGAAAAGTTTGAGAACTCCTGCCTTAAGCAAATTAATTACTCACTGTTATAGCTTCATTGGTGTCTTTCTGCAAAATTTTGCACACATTTTATAGATCTCTAATCTCATTTGATGTGTGGCTCTTTTTATCTTCAGTTGTTCTCTTCAGTTGAGCTATTGACCCTAACTTATTGCTGTTGCTCAATATGCAGATCCATCTATTCATTGGTGCTCAGCTCCTGCCAATACTCCACCATCTCTTTATTGTTATCCTAACACTATTAGCATTACCTTCTAGAGAGAGAAAAAATAATATCCAATGAATGTAATTAGCAAATAACTCGTACTTGTAAAAATGTACTTGTACAAAAAAAAAAAGTTTTTTTTTAATTTTTTCCTGACACTGTGAAGAACTGTGGGGTTACATTTTGAATTTGTAAATATTTTCCTTTAATTAGGGCTCATACGCACTTAGCGGCTAGCCGCAATGAGATCAGCCGTACGGCTGACCGTACACAACAAAATGCATATAACTGTGTATATTCATTCGCATTGAGATGCGGCTGGCCGTCAACCGCTGCGGTCGCATGGAGAGCTGCTTCTCCGGTTAACCGCGCGGTTGCTATACTCACTATGCGTTTCCTTTGCGGATGACCGTGGTCGTGGTAAAGAATTTGGTATAAAGGAATGTGGGAAACTACATTTTATATTTCAAACATTTTTATTCTTTAACAATTTTACTTTTTAGTAAACAAATAAATAAACAAATATTTAGTCTTTTACAATGGGGTTGTATTTCCATAATAGATCCTTTGGGGTTTGTTCCTATAATCCCTCGTACAATTTGTAAATCCCGTAATAGTTATTTTGACGATTTTTACGATTTAGTTGGGATTTATAAATATCGTAATGGATGTTTTATGACTAGATTATAGGAACAATACCCCAAGAACGATTCGTCATACCTGAAAAGACATATAAATACAGTCGCCCCCGAACAAAGGCCAGTTCACACCGAGACACAAGTTTAAAACCTTGTCCAACATCGACATGTGTCAAATCACAAACGTGAGTTATATTTATTGAAATCACCCACAGGAATTATCATGGATTTCGACACCGAAAAATTTATTATCGACATATAAAATCGACCATCTATTGGGAATACAAAATCCTCCGAATATTCGGATAGAAATATAAAACAGAGAGAATGGGAAGAACTAGTGAATATTTACGGTGGAGAAATGTCAACGGAAGAAAAGAAAGAACTTGGTAAAATATATGTTATATATATATATATATATATATATATATATATATATATATATATATATATATATATTCGATATTCGCTATATATTCGATTTAAATTTAAATTATCTTGCCACTCCAGTCTCCCATCAGTCATGAAATATTATGCAATTAAGTCGCGGTATCTTAATGCAGTTCTGTTATTTTTTCGTACACTGTCTCCAGCAATAGTTTCGGTTATTTAATCGTTTAATGTGTCCTCAAAAGAATAAATATATTTGCCTCTTACAAAATTATGTAAAATGCAAGCAGACTTAATAATATCGTGTACCAAATCAATATCAACATTGATGCATTTGTGAAAAATTCGCCACTTATTAGCAAAAATCCCGAATGTACATTCCACATAACGTCTAGCTCTGCAATGCCTATAATTAAACGTTCGTTTTATCGTATTTACATTTTTTTTTGGCATAGGGGCGTATCAAATTTGTACTCAAAGCGAATGCCTCGTCTCCAACAAATACGGTAAACAAGTGGTATTGCTTTGAGAAATAGGTTTGGGTTCGGGAATGTTTAAACGATTCGCCTGAAAATTTTTATAGAAGTTAGAATTTTGAAATATTGCAGAGTCGCCAAATTTGCCATAAGCTCCAACGTCTATTAGTACAAATTTGTAAGAGCTGTCACAAATTGCTAACAAAACTACCGAGAAAAATCCTTTGTAATTAAAACACATGGATCCACTATTCATAGGTGAGATTATCCTGATATGTTTATCATCTATCGCACCGAAACAGTGAGGAAAATTTGCTCTTTGAAAGAAATCGTTTGAAATTTCAAGCCATTTCTCTTTTGTAGGCTCTGGTAGAAGTGTTTCTTTTAAGGAAAACCAAATTGCTGCGCATATTTCGCGAACTAATTCTGCAATCGTGCTAATCCCAATCCTAATTATATAATGCAATTCTACGAAAGAACATCCTGTCGCCAAATAACTGAAACAAAAAATTGTTTTTAGGTATGAATCAAACAAATGGATAAATATACGGGACAGTTTTGTGAAGGCCCATAAAGCAAAGGAGACCAAGAACGGATCTTCAGCGAAAAGAAAAATTCCATACGTATTTTATAATAATCTTTCTATTATTCAATATATGTCTAATTTATTGACATGTTAGAAAAATCATTTATTTCTTTATGTATTTATTGTGTGGCACCCTGCAAGTTGTTAGAAGTGGATACAGACAATGAGTACATATATATAGTATATAAGGAAGTAGCTATATGTGCCTTCTTGGATATAGAGGGAGTTTTTGACAACACCTCACACGAGGCTGTCAAAGCGGCCCTCGAAAGAAAGAGTATCGACAGCACTATCTCAAAGTGAATGGGAGAAATGCTGAGAACCAGAACAGCGGAGACACAAGTGGGAAGGGACACCATTAAGATCTCCACTAGAGGGTGCCCACAGGGAGGTGTACTATCACCGCTAATGTGGAGCCTGCTAGTTGATGAATTACTGGTTAGGCTGAACGAAGAAGGAGCGAGCAGATGGAGAGGAAAAGCCGAGCGGTTAGAGACAGATCGAAAGACGGAGTTTTGGCGTTAAGACGTGAAAAGTTGTCAGCTGAAGTGTTAAAGAAGATATATTGTTCTTGTAGACTTTAATTTTATTTTCATATATTATCTGTTGTTAATCTATTCAATTTTATTTGGTATTAAATTTATTTATAAAAATTTTGACTATAAATTTGGGGGCTCAACCGGGATAGTGGATAGTGAATAGACATATAGACAATAGTGATAAAACTTGTAAAAATAATTGTAAAGTTTTTAGTGAAGACTCTTAAGAACAAAGAAAAAGTAATTTTTTTATCAAACTGTACCACGACACCGGCGGTATTCCGGCGGTAAAACGTTTGAGAGTGAATAAAGAAGAGGGGGGTTCGTATTAGTTTTGGCGCAACCTTTTGAAAGGAGAAGGACGGACGTTTGAAAATAGAAGACGAGAATATTTTCAAACAAGGACGACGTGCGGAAATAAAGAGAAGGAGGACGTTTAGAGGATTAATGGATTTAGATGAACTAAGACTAATTTGTTTGTCAAAGTAAAGACGAGGACGATGAAGACGAAGAAGAAACTGAAGAGGATAATGTACAGTCTAACTCGTCTAAATCCGTGTCTAGAGGAACCGCTCCATTTGTGATGAATTTTAGAGATATTGAAGACTCAATACGAATTTTTGATGGCACTAGTTCGTACTTTGTTGAATGTTGGATTTCTGATTTTGAAGACATGTCTAAGCTTTTTGGATGGAACGAATTACATATAATCGTTTGAATAGCGCGCAGCTACATAAAATATTGAGGAATAGAAAATAGGAGAGAAACGAGACAGTACATGAGTATTTCTTGTATATGAAAGAGCTAGCGAGTAGAGGAAATATAGAAACGGAATCATTGTTGCAGTATGTAATAAATGGAATACCTGGAGATTCACGGAATAAAATGATTTTATATGGAGCTACTAGTGTTTATGAGTTTAAGAAGAAACATTATTTATATAGTGAGTTTAAAGACAAATGTGATGAAAGAGACGAGGATAAAGAAAAATGCAAAACAAAAATCAGAAATGGAAAATGAGATGGAAGTGACAAGCTAATTCGTTGTTATAACTGCGGTGTACAGGGACATAAATCTTCAGAATGTAGATTAAAACAGGTAATGTGCTTCAAGTGTAATGAGTTGGGACATGAAAGCTTTGCCTGCTAAATGGATACAAAATTAACCAAGCAGCATATACCTGCAGATATTAACGAAATAGTGTTGCCAGAAAAAAAAAAATGGAATGTGTAAAGTTGCTGTAATAAATGGAGTGCAAACCGAAGTACTAATAGATACAGGCAGCTATGTGAATGTAATCAAGGAGGGACTAATTAAAAAAATGGGATCCCTATAAATCAGAGAATCTAACATGATTTTAAACGGATTTGGAAAATCGAGTACTAAAACACAGGGAGTCTTTGAAGCCAGTATCTACATAGATGAGTCTAGACCAGTATCTACATAGATGAGTTACACTAGTCTGATTTACATAGTACCGGATAATGCCATGACAGTGAATGCAATTTTTGGGAATGAATTTATGGAACAAGCGGAAATCCTAATAAACGAAGATGAATTGAGGATATCTAAACGAACGGAAAACACGTCTTTAATGCAGATTCAGGTAGCTGACGAAGATGAAATAGATATCGGAGAAATCGCTTCAACCAAGGCTAAGAAGACCATTCAAGACATCGTTTCAGCTTATCACCCGAATTAAATAAGAGCAAGTGATTTAACAATGAAGATAGTGCTGAAAGATGAGGAATCAATATTCTTCAGTCCTAGGACCCTACTTTTCATTGAGAGAAAAATAGTGGATGAACTGGTCGAAGATTGGCTCAAAATGGGCATAATAGAACCAAGCAAATCTGAATTTGCAAGTGAAGTGGTGATCGAGTGGGGAACACTCAGGATATGCATTGAGTACCGTAAAATCAACAAAGTGATTTGTAAAGATCGATATCCACTGCCATTGATAGAGGACATACTCGACCAATTAATAGATTCACGCGTATTTAGCACTATAGATTCGAAAGATGGATTTTTCATGTGAGTATCGCAGACGATAGCAGGAAATATACCGCATTTGTTACGCACAAAGGACAGTTTCAAGTTAGGAAAATGCCTTTTGGATTTTGCAACTCCCTAGCAGTATTTCTAAGAAGCATTAATAGAATTTTTAGGAGGTAAATACTAGAAGGTATAGCGCTACCAAATATAGACGATGTGATAATATTAGCAGCCAATGAAGACGAAGCAATTCAAAATTTGAAGAATGTTTTAAAAGTCGCAGAGGAGCACGGATTAGAGATAAACATTAAAAAATGCCAATTTTTAAGGAAAAGAATAGAATTTTTAGGTCATATCATAGAAAATGGTAACGTACTGCCATCGCCAGAGAAGACTCTAGCTGTTATGAAATTCCCAGAACCACGAACGGTAAAACAAGTACAAAGTTTCCTAGGTCTCACGGGATATTTTAGGAAATTTATACCATTTTACTCCAAAATAGCGAGACTTATTAAAAGCAGACGCAAAATATCTCAGTGGACCAGCAAAAAAATTGTAACAGCAAAGTGCACTTGAGGAGTTGAAAAAAGTATTAGCCAGTAATCCAGTTCTGAATTTTTTTAAGCCTGGAGGAGAACTCGAACTACATACAGATGCCAGCATGGAAGGTTATGGAGCTATTCTTCAGCAAAGATGCCAAGAAGATAACAACTTCCACCCTGTATATTACACGAGTAGGAAAAGATGGATGCTGAGAAAAAATACTGCAATTATGAACTTGAAGTACTTTCCATAATTGAGGCACTAAAGAAGTTTCGCGTTTATCTGATTGGAACGTCATTCAAAATTGTTACGGACTGTTCAGCCTTTCAAAAGACTATGGACAAAGAGGATTTATCCACCAGAGTTGCCAGATGGTTTTTGATGCTGCAGGAATTTGATTTCATCGTGGAGCATAGGTCAGGTACGTGAATGCGTCACGTTGAATGCCTGAGCAGGAATCCGGTTGCTCTAAATGAAACCAGCGCACTTCCATTGAAAATTTGTGAAGCTTAAAACGCAGACGATGGGTTAAGAGCGATGAAGGGAATTCTCAAAGAAAAAGGACGAAAACGAGTTGTTAGTAATTCCGAGAAATATGCAAAATGAAATCGTTTAGAGAACTCATGAAGACGGTCATCTCAGCGCACAGAAGACAGAACAAATTATAAAGCAACATTACTATATACCTAGAGTGATAACAAAGGTAGAAAACATGATTATGGGTTGTGTGAAATGTATTCTTGTTAACCGGAAAATGGGTAAGCAGGCATCCATTACACAAAGATGACATCCCATTGTATACTTACCATATGTATCATTTAGGGCCCTTAGAGTCTACCAATAAAATTTTTAGACATATACTGTCAGTAGTAGACTCATTTACTAAGTACGTATGGCTTTACCCGACCAAATCGACGACAGCCGTCGAGGTGATATCCAAGCTTGAGCAACAGAAGGCAATATTCGGAAATCCAGGTAACATAATCACTGACAGGGGAACAGCATTTACTGCTCAAGAGTTTGAAGATTAGTGTATCCATAAGGGAATTAAGCATTTTAAGGTGACAACCGGTTTGCCGCGATTAAATGGTCAAGCTGAGAGAATCAATTCATGTATCATCTCCATGCTTTCAAAGCTATCTATAGATGATCCCACCAAGTGGTACAAGCACGTAGGGAAAGTGCAGATGGTAATAAACGATGAAGAGAATAGGAGCATCGGCACAACGCCATTCCAGTTAATGACTGGTGTCGAACTTCGGCCTAGGGAACATGAAACTATTGCAGGGCTGGAGCATCATCAGTTGACATTTGACGACAACAAGGATGATCTTAGAAATCAAGCCAGAAAACTAATACTCAAGGTTCAAGAAGAAAATAGAAGAAGATACGATTTGAGAAGGCTCCATTCAAATATCGCGTCGGTGACCTGGTCGCCATTAAGAGAACGCAGCAAAGTCCTGGAATGAAGATGAAGCCGAAGTATTTCTAATCTAACGACACTTGCGATGTTCAGAAAGAAGGCTATCACGACGGCCCGATGAGGACCACTTCCTGTACCGAATATATGAAGAGATGGACTGCAGTCGACAAATCATCCGAGTCGGACGATCATCAGGAGGGCCGAGTTGTAGGATTTGAATCTCAACCGAAAACTATTGGACCATGTGACCTAGCCGAACAGAGTGAAAAAGCCGAGGAAGAAAGTGAAAAAGCTGAGGAAGAGAGTGAAAAAGCCGAGGGAGAGAGTGTATATATATTTATATATATATATATATATATATATATATATATATATATATATATATATATATATATATATATATATTTATATATATATATATATATATATATATATATATGTATATATATATATATATATATATATATATATATATATATATATATATATATATATATAAACGGTTAATTGTTTTAGCCTTAACTATATGAAACGACATTTTAAATAATTTAAATAAAACTATTTATCTGATTTGTTTCATGTGATCATTTATTTATAACTATAGTTTCACCAACATAGTGGCATCTTTAGATCAACGGTTAAGGGTAGATGACAGATGCGAAGACGGCTTGATGCCTCTAGAGAAACTCCGGTAAGTGGCAGGTTGGCGATGAGTTGTGCAGGGGCTGCTTCTAGGCAGCCTCGGAGATAGTCACGTCAGATAGTCCACGTCAAACAGGGACGAGTTGTCTAGGATTAGGCTGCGGAACATCTCGGAGAACGCTGACCACTGTGAGTATTTTCCGGTAAATTTTGGTAATTTGGTGTTGGAGAGACGAGCGTTTGATTGAGCCTCCTCCTGATAAGCTGAAGCCTTTCTTTCTTGCAGCTGGAAGTGCTCACTTCTTAGCTTATCCTCCCGTCTAAAAGTTTGTTGAGGAATCAAATCATTGAGTTCATACAGGGAGTAGCTCTGTTTTTGCTTTATTTTTTGCCAGTGAGACGGAACCACAACAACACTGTCGCGTAATATTGCAATCCTTGCAGTAGCTTTACGCAGCCCAAGGTTGGTAAAGGAGAACTGGTTTTCTAGAAACGCCTTTCTCTAAGTCTCCAAACAAGAAAACTCCTTGGTCGAAATGCGTAAATCATAAATCCTATCGAAAAAATGTTTATCATAAAAAAATGAGAGGTCTTAATCGTTCTATCGGAATACCATCTTTCATATTTAAAATATCTTTGCTAAAAGTCTCAAACAAACAAGCTAAATTATTCGTTGGAACATTTCAACAAATAATTTAGCTTATCCTACATAGATTTTCACATCTTTAGGTGATTATCACCGAGACTACTAATTCTACCAAAATGTTGAATAAAAAAACAATTTGAAAAACTGTCTCTATCTGAAGGATGAGTAAATAAAAGAAAAAATCTGGGATTTTAACCCTACTATATGAAAATACTAAATGAATTATTCTAAATAAATAGTCATTAGATAAATAACATAGCCATTAAATAGTCACATTTAACCAAATATTTTTATTACACATCTTACATTTTACTTAACTTAACAACTTTTCGTAAATTTTGTTTAGCCTTTCTTTTTTTTGTAAAATAAGAGAGTTATTATTATAATATTTAATTCTTATGAAAAGTTTTTGACGAGCAAACGATAAAATAGATTCTCTTGGAAGATATTCTCTTTCCATTCTTTGCTCTGAGTAACGAGTCAATCTCTTACCAACCCCCTTTCCCTCAGGAAAATTGAAATTTGTACAACATTTGATGAACAATCTCTACATTGTCCTAATTTGTGACAAATAAATATAATAAATGTGATAAATAGAACATGAAAGACAATAGACAGTTTAAGTTTACATTATTTGAACTGACTCAATGTTTATGTTTCTGGTTTTAGTCTACATTCATTACGAGCTCTGCATTAAAAGAACAGCGGCTGTTGCTATGTTGCTTATCGTCAGGCGGGAGGTGTGTTCAGGCATCGACTCGACTTGTGCCCGCCATACACGTTACGGTCTACCGGAGAGGTTACATGTGCAGGTTTGCCTGCGCAGGTCAACCGTACGCAAGAAACTGCACAGGTCTATTACCACACACGCTCCGGTCTACCTGCGCAGGAAAACCTGTACAGGTAGACCTCTCCGGTGGACCGTTCTGTGTATGGCGGGCATTACTCGTATACGATATATTTGCGAAATTCTCCGACAGCATCCGACGCCATAGCCGATCCATTTGAGAAAGTTGACTACGTGGCAGAGACAAATATCTGAAGACGCGGAAAGCAGGTAGACAGCCTCAGATGTGCCGTCGTTTTAGTCGTCGAAAATGAATGGTAAGTTCAATTGAATTTAATATATCATTTTTTTTTTTTATTATTATTATTTACCTTTATTGGCATATTTACAACAATTACTATAAGACTGACAATACAACAAAACAAAAAAAACACAAGGAAACAATAAAAAAAAAGAAAAAAGAACAAAAAAACAGAACATAACTAATAACCCGACCCAAAAATACCCCAAATACTCAAACTTAAAAAAAAAACTACATTTTAAAGAAACAAAAAAAAACAATCTCCCTAAACTCTTTCCACAATCACTTTCTTGCGCTCTCTCCCTAAACTCTTTTCTCTCCTCCTCTCTTCTCTCTCCCTAAACTCTTTCCACAATCACTTTCTCGCGCTCTAAAATTTTCGGCATTATGGGCCACCCGCTACCCGACTCGTCCATGCACGCTCCCCAGTTTTTACATTTATTTTTCTTTCCTTCTTCCCATGTTAGCCCTTTGCACTCTTCCATTCAATGTGCCCACCTGTCAGTACCCTCTCCGCATATGGTACACAAATCATTCTCCCTTTCATTCAACCAGTATCTTCTTCCCTTTTCTTCGTTGCCGCACCGAAACTTGGCTATCCTATTTTGGCTACCGCTGCTTAGGTACAATGGGAGTCTGCCGTATACTTGTACCTTGTTGTACTCCCGATTGTACCTGCTTTCGCTTATACGGCTTTGTCTAATCTGCAGCTCTATCTCCCTACTCCTTTTACCCAACAATTTTTCACACTTTACGCCTGCCCTTTTCATCCTTTCTACCTCCTCTTTCGACCACCCTACTCGTTCATACATTTTTTCCATTAATTTCCCCATTTTGTTAGTCTAATCCCTCCGACACCTTCCTTCCTTAAACTATTGAACACCTCTTTCACTATCCTTTCATTCCCTAACCTATACACTTTCCTTTCGTATCTTGCCACTTTCACTGATGCTTCTACTGCAACTTTATACACATTCGCTTCTTGTAGCACCAGGTACCCTGGCGTACTCCTGTCTAATTTCAACGCCTTTTTTATAAACTGAAGTTGTACCTTTTCTACTTGTTCCATTTCGTTCATACTAAATGTTCATATTTCCGCTCCATACAACAAAATACTCCGAACACACGCTTTCCACGCTGTCATTTTAGCCACGAAACTATCTTCAAATTTATCTTTCCAAGCATTTCAAAACCTATTAGCAGCCACCCATGCTTTCTTACATATGTTGTAATAAAAACCATACCACCCACGTGTTTGGGAACATTCCTTTACGCTACCTTGGTCCCACGGTTATCGTGCGATAGCCAATAATTCTTATACTTAATTACCATTACGACATCCGACCGTCGTAATAAAATCCTTTCAAGCCACATGTAATTTTAGGGACATTCCAACCCTCGGTGCCACGATTAAAATATTTTATGTCTTTTAGATAACCACGTGGATGAATATTTTTATTATCCGAAATAAAATTCTTGGAGAGACACAAATAACATAAAAACGTCCCCATCAAAATAATCAAGATTGTTAGTTTCTCTGGGAATCGTTTTAGTTATTTGTGTAAATACATTATATATGCGCTACGACTTAAGCTCAAACGACTCTTAAGCGGCATAGGGGCTTAGTCAAGTAGGAGGAGCATCCTCACATTTAATTAAGGGGTATGCACAAACCCCCACGAAACACCACCGGGATGATATAAATATCTCAACCCGGTCTAGTTTAAGTTAGTTGTTAAGTTGTTAAGTATTGTTAACTTGTAGTTGTAGGCTTAATGTAATAAAATATTTAGTTATAAATAGAGTCTACTACTTTTCATTTTAACAAACTTCGTGCCTTACGAATACCAGACCACAGAAGCAACAAGATCCCGAGATAGGTAAAACTATCTCAATGTCCGAAGAATTGCAGGCCAGCAGCTCCTTCGTCACAACATTGGAGTCAGCGGTGGTTCCCATCCACCCCCCTTCACAACATTGGTGGCAGCGGTAACGGTTTTTCGAAGTCGTCTACACGCTACCCTCGCCAAAAACCTTCATCAACACCAGCATCAGCATCAGCCCAGAAGGGTTGTCATAGAGTCATCAAGGACAAGTACCCTTTTCAGCATCCTTTTCATCAGACGCCACTGTCATTGGTTAAGGAGATGTTTTTGTAAGTGTTTATCTTTTTATCTTGTCTTGTTTTCTGGTATTTTTATTCTAAGGTTCACGTATTTTCTTTTAATTTTTATAACTTGCGTTTTTGTACATTTTTGCTCGATATATACAACAATTCGAAGTTATTGTCGTATGTTTTGTTAAATGTTAACGAGGTATAAGAAGAAGTTAAAAGTTTTAAACAACTCACAATCAGCCGAAGATAATTCTGTAGCAATTATTAAAACGAATTTTCCAAATTTAAATATGTCAACCAATAATTCTCAAGTTAGTATAGATTTAGCTCTTAGATTTATTGAAACGTATAGCGGGAGTGAAAATTTAGATGCTTTTATTAGAAATTGCAATCGGGCGTTCGAAATTACGTCTCCTAACGAGCACTCTGCTTTTTTAAAAGTTATTGAGAAAAATCTTAAAGGAAAGGCTTTAGAAACTGTTAGGTGTCATGACCATAGCTCTTGGCATGAATTAAGAACTGTCTTGTTAAATACTTTTGGAGAATCAGGAAATCGTGCCTACTGGCAGGAAGTTTTGAGGAAAACATATCAAAGTCCTGATCAAAATGTTTGCGATTATAAAAGTAAAATTTTTAATCTTGTTCAGAAAATCTCCGATTGCAACTACGAGATATATAATTTAGATCAATTAACACTCGCCAGTGATATGCTCAAAGTAGATGCTTTAGACATTTTTGTTAGAGGGCTGTCTCCTAGATTAAAACAATATGTCAGGTTTAATAGACCGAATTCCTTAGAACAGGCAATTTTGTTAGCGGAAACCGAGGAGAAGGCAATGCTAGACGATGCTCTTCTCCGAGGATATCCTAAACCTAATGTTAAGACTGTGAGGATTAAACAAAACTGTAGTATATGTAATATGAATAATCATACAAAGGAAAATTGTAGATTTAAAAAATATTGTGCGATTTGTAAAAAACCACAATACAGAAAATTGTAGTTATAATAAATTAGACAATAATGATAGAAGAAAGAATGGTTATTCTTAAAATAAATATTCTCAACCTAATACTGGTAGGTATAATCAGCAGAGGTCTGACAGTAAAAATCAGCATAGGAGAGATAATTTTAATTCAACTAGTTTCAATGAAAATGACAGAAATTGTCTTTGTCACACATGTCGTACCGGACGACATAAAACTAGCTTTCGACGGTATATTAGGAATAGATTTAATTGAAAAGAATAATATTATTATAGATTTTAAAAAGAAAGTTTTATTGCTAAATAAAGATTATTTAAAGATTTTACCGCAGGAAAAGTTAATTAGCAAAATTGAAATACCGGCTAGATCTGAAATTGCTATTAACGCTCTTTATACCCTTGAGGATGGTTCTGTTGGTATATGCGAACCTAAGTTGCTTAAACCAAACTTATACATTGGCGCAACCCTGACTATAGTGAGGGATAAAACATGTGTGGTTAGTGTGTTAAATATATCAGAAGAGAATATATGTATAGCATTGCCACATATCAATTTAGTGCAAATGGAAAATTTTCATGAAGTAAATTATTATAATACGTCGAATGGTGAACGTTTGGAAAAAATAATGGAATTGGTAAATTTGGATCATTTGGATACCGATAATAAAAGTAAAATCTCTAAATTATTGAAGGATAATCAAGATATTTTTCATTTGAAAGGTGAAAAATTATCTTGTACGCAGACTGTGAAGCACAAGATTCAATTAAAACCAGAAACCACGCCAATAAATACACGTCCATACCGATTACCTCATACACATAAGAATATCATTGTAGAAGAAACAAAGAAAATGTTAGAAGACGATATTATAGAAACGAGCAATAGTCCTTGGAATTCGCCACTGCTAGTTTAAAAAAAGACGCAAAGGATGGAGAAAAGAGTTGGCGCGTTGTCGTCGATTTTCGAAAAATTAACAAAAACTCAATTCCTGATGCTCACTCTATACCAAATATAGTTGAGATTCTGGATAATTTAGGAAAGTCCAAATTTTTTTCCACACTAGATTTGTCAAATGGATTTTATCAAATACCTATTGATGAAAAATCTAAATAAGTAACTGCATTCAGTACACCGCAAGGACATTATAAGTTTAAAAGACTGGTCATGGGTTTGCAAACGTCACCTGCAACCTTAAAAGGTTAATGAATTCCGTTCTTAGTGGTTTAACAGGAGTTAAGGTTTTTGTTTATTTGGACGATATTGTTCTTTTCGGAAAAAGTGTGGAAGATCACAATTCAAAACTGTCGGACGTTTTCCAGAGAATAAGGAAATTTAATTTAAAATTAAAACCCGAGAAATGTGAATTTTTAAGAAGTGAAGTTTATTATCTGGGACATCAGATTTCAGAAAATGGAATTCTGCCGGATCCAAGGAAAATAGAAGCTGTAAAAAAGTATCCTCAGCCTAAGTCTAAAAAAGATATTAAAAGTTTTTTGGGTCATGCTTCGTATTACAGAAGGTTTATAGAAAGATTTTCAAAAATCGCTAATCCATTAACTAACCAACTAAAAGACAAAGTTACTTTTAACTTTGATGACAAATGTATCGAAGCTTTTAACACCTTAAAAGAGAAATTAATAAGCTCGCCTATTCTTCAGTACCCCGACTTTGAAAAACCATTTATAATCACAACAGATGCCTCAGGATATGCATTAGGATGCATTTTAAGTCAAGGTGAAATAGGTAAGGATTTGCCAATCGCTTATAATAGTAGGACTTTAAATAACGCCGAAACTAGATATTCGAAAACAGAACGGGAAATGCTAGCTATTTTATTTGCATGTAAGCAATATAGGCCTTATGTGAATGGTACAAAATTTACAGTAGTAACAGACCATAAACCGTTATTAAACTTAAAACATTTAGCAGATCCAAGTTCCAGATTAACAAATATGCGATTAAAACTAGAAAGTTATGATTTTGATGTCATTTATAAAGCAGGAAAGAAGAATACAAACGCTGATTGCTTGAGCAAAATGCCCCAACAGGAGGACGATAATAAAACTAATGTGTTACACATCGAAAACGACATTTGTCTTAATTATATAGAATTTATGAAATATTATAATAAAAACATAATTATAAATAACAATTTTAGAGAAAACAAACAAAATGTAGAAGAAATAGTATCTAAATCAAAAACTATTTTTATAGGTTTATCGATAAATGGTAAATTACCCGATTTTATCAGGAAAAAATTTAGTGGAATAGAAAAGATCATTGCTGAAAAAGAAAGAAAATTGGAAGATGTTTTAGTTATCGAATGTAACAAAACCAAATTCATTGTGGCTTTCACAGGAGAGAACATCACAAACAAAATTCGACAGGATGCAATATACAGAATAATTCAGTCAGAGAAAGATATTTGCGCACAAAAAGGAATAAAAAAAGTTATATCAACGAAACAAGGTTTGTCAGACGGTATAAAATGACATATTGTAGGAAGTATGTTTAAATACATATTTAAAAATACCGACGTTCAAATCGACTGTTTCCATTGCGAATGTAATCTGACAAAAGAAGAAAAAGATAAAGTCTTATACGAATACCACAACGCACCTTTAGGAGGACACCAAGGGGTAAGCCGAACAATTAAAAAAATCAAGTCTCTCTACAATTGGAAAAACATGACAGAGGATGTAACAGAATATATAAAAAAGTGTATAAGCTGCCAATTAAACAAAACATCACGGAAAACCAAAACTCCATTGGAAATTACATCTACATCTTCAAAACCTTTCGAGAAATGTTTTGTAGATATAGTAGGTCCTTTAACTGAGTCAACAAATGGCAATAAATACATTTTAACATTCATGGACGATTTATCAAAGTATGTGGAAGCTATACCATTGAAAAATCAAGAATCAGAAACCATAGCGGATGCATTCGTCAAAAACATCATATGTAAGTTTGGTATAATGGAAGTCATAGTTTCAGATCAAGGACAAAATTTCGTAGGAAATCTTATCAAAAATATGTGCAAATTATTAAAAGTAAAGAAAGTACAAACAACTGCTTTTCATCCGGAGAGTAATGGGGCATTAGAGCGTTCCCATAGAACTTTAGCCGAATATTTAAGACACTATATAAAAGTAGATCAATCGGATTGGGACGAGTGGCTGCCTTTCTATATATTTAATACAACACCACATACGTCAACTAATTATCAACCGTTTGAATTATTGTTTGGTAAACCAGCGATTTTGCCAACTAGTTTAACGAAAACACCGGAGAAAAATTTTACGTACGATGACTATTTATCCGAGTTACGACAGAAAATGAGAATTTGCCATGACAACACACAGAAAATTGTAATAAAAAATAAACACACAGCTAAAACAAATTACGACAAAAGAATAAATAATATACATTTTAAAGTTAACGATAAAGTTTTATTGTCCGACGAATCTGTTCGTAGAGGCAGAAGCAAAAAACTAGAAAAGAAATGGGTAGGACCATATACAATATTAGAAAAACTGTCATCAGTCAACTACGTTATTCAGAAAGGGCGAAAAAAGCAAACAGTTCATGCTAATAGATTAAAACATTTCTATGATTAATAATAGCATTATTCTTTGTAATATTTTTTTTCTCACATTTTAAAATAAATATAAAAACTTTATAAAGTATGGGCGACATTAAACTTTATAACCAAGAATGGAAAATAATTACCTTCGTTGATATGCTGCAATTAAAATCCAAATTAGTGGATATAAAAGATCAATTCAATTTAATTAAGAAGAACGTAGAAACAGTTAGTAACCAAGGAGATATTTATTTGGGAAAACAAATGTTACAGCTTCTTGAAATAACTTTTAATAAAATAACTTTAGAAACTTTAGAACAAACTCTAGATCACGAATCAGAAAATATCAGTCGCAAGCGTAGGGGCTGGATTAATGCTGTAGGAGCGGGTTTGAAAACTGTTTTTGGAACCTTGGACGCGGACGACGCCCAGTTTTATAATGAAAAAATCAACAATTTCCTCAAGTGTGAAAGTGACATTGAAAGTTTAGTCTCCGAGCAGACTAAAGTAGTGAAATCAGTTCTGAATACAACACAAAAATCTCTAGTAGATTTAAGCTATAACCAGGACTTACTTTTGAATAGCACATTAAAATTATTTACCCTTATGGATAAATCTGCCCGTGTTAATAATATTACTAAATTTACGGAACAGTTAGGATTCCACATTAATCTTCTTACCGCCTTGTTGAATCAATATCAAATTGAAATTTTAAATATAATGAACGCGATTGCCGATGCGCGAAGTAGTCAAATCCACCCATTTATTATTACACCGGGAGCTATTATAAAGCAACTTCAGGATTTGCGTCCTTCCCGGTTCTTTTATCCTTAGAAATGCTCATATTTTATTGAAGCTAGTTGAGATACAAATTTATGTTTCAAATAAAAAATTAGTTTATGTAGTCAAAATTCCACTTTTAGATCAGAATAGATTTAATTTATATCAACTTTTTCCTGTTCCTGTAAAAGAAAGGAACGATGATTATATATTTATACAGCCATCTATTAGATATCTGGGCATTAGTTTTAATAAACAAAACTATATTATATTTAAAGATAGCGACATAGAACACTGTAAGAGTTACTCAGGTAGTAAATATATTTGTAAACAACAACAACCAATATTTTTAACGAGTCAGGTCGATATTTGCGAGATGGAGCTATTTTCTAGAGCTTTTGAGTTCTCAAAGAATTGTGATGTTAGAATCACTAAATTAAAGCATAACATATATTTACAGCTAACGAACTTATATTCCTGGCTATATGTCATCAATAACATGGAAATTTTGTCATTGATATGTAGAAACGTTACAACAGATATCACTTTCAAAGGAATTGGGACAATAACAATTCATAAAAATTGCAAAGTTTATACACCTTCCGCTCTGCTTATTCCAAAAAGCGAATTTTCTTTTACTATAGGAAATAATTTTATTCCACCTTTTAATTTATCTATAAATTTAACGGGTTCAGAATTAATAAATACCTATGTAGAAACGAATGCCATTAATTTTCATAAAACTTCGTTACACCTTGATAATTTGTTTAAAGCTAGTAACAAGCTTACAGAGCTGGAAAATTTAGCAAAACAATATACGGACCATTCAATACATTCGGATAAGATTCGATATATAAGTATTTTCTCAATAGCTATGGCTATAAGTATCCTGGGTTCGATGATTGTTATATGTATGAAAGCAAAAAGTCTATCAAATTTATTAAACGGTTTAATCGGAAATGGCAGGCCAGAAAACTTTGTCAGGGTAGGGTTACCAACTCGGCCCAGGGCGAAAAGAGTACATTTCAAATAAAAATTCCTAACATACGAGATACGTGTATTTTAATATCAAAATCGACAATTTAAACAAAAATAAACAATGTATTTTTTTTACCAAAACATATTAAACGACGAACACAACGTACCTTAAAAACGAAAAGTTCGTAAGATACGAAATACTTAAAATTAAAATAAACAATATTAACAAAAATAAACAATATACTTTTTACAAAACATATTATACGACGAACAAAACGTACAATAGGGACGAAAAGTACCTAAGGTACGTAATACGTGTAAATTAACAATCAGAATAAACAATATTAACAAAATAAACAATAAACTTATTACAAAAATAGTATACGACGCGTCGTCGCGACGCTCTTAATTTATCACCCTTTATATCGATGATATACTTGCAAAAAGACGTTCAAAAGATGTTCAAAATATGAAACTTATGGCTGGGGATTAGAAATCCTCACGAAAAAAGCATTTTAGGGTACTGAATTTATTCTAGGATGTGCGAGGCAATGAGATGAACTAAAAACTTAATTTCTATAAATCAGACTTAACGTCCTTTTGCAAAAAGACCATCGATATGCAAAAATTTTAGCATAGAACTTTGCTGGATCAGAAATTTCAATCCATCCATTAACTTCTATTATTTAATGAAAACGAACTTGTGCTTCATTTCATGTGCTGGAGTTGCCAGAATTTTGGATTTCGGCAGCTTGGCATCTTTTCTCGATTAGCTACTAATTTGAATAACGACGATCAAATGTAATTTACTCACGATCAGCAAAGTCATACTTTGCTTTACTTCTCACTTCATTTAACAAATTTTTATTGCCCACACAATATTTAAAAAATTGTTCAGAACTAAAGTTTTTAAAATGAAACTGTACCATTAGTAAGTTTTTTACTGATTTTGGCAAAAGTCTATTTCTTTCATCAGTCCAAACACTTCATTATGCTAAAAATCCTCTCCGCATTTGCGTTGTGGGCTGGAATCGCAAAAAAAAATGAACATATCTTTAGGAATTCTGAAGATGCTGCTTGATTTCGTTCTTCAAAATATTTAATCCATTTTGAATCAGCTGTCAGTCTTGAAAGTTCTTCATTGTCTTTTATCTTATCAATAAAATTGTTTAAATTAATAGCCTGTTCGAAAATCAGCGAATCATTTATGCATAACCCTTTTTCTGAAAGATATATTATACATTTTTCGATGTTTTCCCAGGAAGGTTTGTCCTCTAGCAGCATCCAATCAAAAATTTCATATTCTTTAAACGAAGTTATTCAGGTATTTAAATATAATATACCCCTTTCCCCTGAACCTATGGATATTTACAACTTCTTTACATTTTTTCCCAGTATTTTAGCATCAGTATATATTTTTAAAAAAGAGTACATTTAAAGTAATTTTTGAAAAAGTAAGAGTACATAACTTCACTTGTTCAAAAAGAGTACATGTACTCTTAAAAGAGTACGGTTGGTAACCCTATGACAGGGTAGTTAAATATTCACCTAGTGCACCTTCAGACGGAAAGCTGATACCAGAACCTGGATCCACCATCACCTTCGTCAGCAGAAAATGAATAAACTTTGCAAATATGTTTGTGCGGAAAAAAAAAACAGTAATAGTGACCAATTAGAAGAGAAATTTTTTTTTTAAAAATAGTTTCTCTACATTAAGGGGGGAAGTGTTGTAATAAAAACCATACCACCCACGTGTTTGGGAACATTCCTTTACGCTACCTTGGTCCCACGGTTATCGTGCGATAGCCAATAATTCTTATACTTAATTACCATTACGACATCCGACCGTCGTAATAAAACCCTTTCAAGCCACATTTAATTTTAGGGACATTCAAACTCTCGGTCCCACGCTTAAAATATTTTATGTCTTTTACCCCCGTATTCATAGTCGCTCCTTAACTTAAGGAATAAGGACGCCTTGATGAAGGCTTCCTTAAATCTCTGAGGCGTCCTCGTTTCATAGTCGTGAAACAAGGCTTCCTTCCAGAAGGAAGCTTTGTTTAGGGACATTTAGGGATATTTGATTGCTTATGGTGGCAACACTAACTCAAATTACTCAAACCGCCAAGGCTGATTGTAAATATAACCTTAAAATTGTTATTATTGATGAAGTAAAAAGTGCGCATTACACGAACCGCGAAAAGCTGTTATTAGCTCAGCCAATATCAGAAGAAAGCGCAATCGACTGCAAAAAAAAAACAAGTGCTGTTGATTTGAAACAAAAGCTGAAGCATGGGAAAGGGTAATGATGAAATTTATAAGTAAAGGGTGGACACCACATACCAGCAAACAATTGAGAAAGTGCTGGGACAGCACTAAATCAGAAACAAAAGTAAGTGACAACAATTTTGTTCCCATCTAATATAATTGTTGCATGATATTTTCTATTTCAAAATGCAATTATTTTATCAAAAACAATTTCAGAAAATGAAAGTTGACAACAACAATGAAACAGCAACGTCTCATGACTGGTGGGGGCCCTGCGCCTGTAGAACACGTGGACTGAGTCATGGATTTCATTGATGAAACAAGTGTAAATATTGATGTGAAAATTGATTGTCCATTTGACAGCACAGTAGCATTTGAAGAACATTGTAAATATTATAAAAAGGAAAAATTTATTAGCATTCTTTCACCATTTTTTTTTAACTTTTTCAGGTGACATGAGGTCAACGTCAGGTCTACAGCAATTTTTTGCAATTGCTTTTCATAATATTTCCAATGAAAAGGTAGAGGCTGATACGACTGCCAGAAGCGATTGAACAGCAGCAAGAGTTTCATTAAAAAATAGAAAAGAAAATTTCCGAAGCAGAAGAGAAGCTAGACTACTAAAGATTCTACAATAAATTGTCCAATAAAAAATATTCCGTATCATATAAATATAAACATATTTAGAGCAAAGTATATTTATTTCATATATTTACATATACACAATTATTAACTCTCATTTAAGTTGGTAAACTGGGTTTAATGACAATTTTTCAATAAAAGACCCAGTCATTAAACCATTTTACCAATAAGAATGCAATGTTATTAGGAGTTGTATTAACACATTCACTGCTGCGCCTGATTTTATGACTTTCCTGTATCTCCAATTTAAACACTTTACAAAATCGATAGTTATAATGATATGGTATTTATTTTCTTTCTCTAGGGGCCCCATAGAACTATTTTAGGTGATTTTTTACGAAATGGGTCGTGCTATATGGGAAATAGTGACGTGCTGGTCTGTAATACGCAAAAAAAAGTATGCAAACACCACCGGGTCACCGGTGTCACAGCGGCAGTGAATGTGTTAACAGAGACACGGGCAGTCCACGATTATTTGATCTCCTTAATTGGGCATTTACCAACGGCAACAGAAGTTCGACCACGTCTCCTTTGCTGAACCGATATCTTCTTCGAAAAGGAACATCGTTGTACATTTCGATAGGATTCTGAAAGTATCGAATGTACCTTCTGGCGAGCCGCCTTCGAAATCTATTTCCATTTCATATTGGATTTTCCTCAAAACCATTACCAACTCACTATCATAATTATTTAAAAAAATGTTGTTCATTATACCGATTCCGAGGTTAACTAACATGTCAAAATTACGTCGACGACAAGCGCAAGCGTCATCGAAACGGAACAGCCAAGCACAGTGCTGAAGGCTTCCTCAAGGAAGCTCGAAACCTTCCTTAAGATAAGGAGCGGAATAAGGATCCTTCAGCTGTCAAGGAAGGTCTATGAAACGCGAAATAAGGAACAAGGAGGCCTTGTTCCTCAAGGAGCGACTATGAATACGGGGGTTAAGCGGCATAGGGGCGGAGTCAAGTAGGAGGAGCATCCTCACATTTAATTAAAGGGTATGCACAAACCTCCACGAAACACCACCGGGATGATATAAATATCTCAACCCGGCCTATTTTAAGTTAGTTGTTAAGTTGTTAAGTGTTGTTAACTTGTAGTTGTAGGCTTAATGTAATAAAATATTTAGTTAGAAATAGAGTCTACTACTTTTCATTTTAACAAACTTCGTGCCTTGCGAATACCAGACCACAGAAGCAACAAGATCCCGAGATAGGTAAAACTATCCGAAGAATTGCAGGCCAGCAGATCATTCGTCACAACATTGGAGTCAGCGGTCGTTCCCATCCACCCCCCTTCACAACACATACGAACTTAATGTGCTCATTATTGGACCAATTACTACCAAACATAAATCCAGCTTTCTGGAATTGCTTGCTGTCCTTTGAAAAAATTGTTGTATATTTCGTGGAGTTTCTTTTTTGTATTGACACCGGCGCTAGTTTCCACGCTTCATTTGGGATTCCATCCGGACCTGTCGCTTTACTTCTTTTCAGCCCACCCAACACTTGCTCAATTTCCTCCCACATAATTTCTAGTCTAAGGCCTTCTTCTTCTATTTCGTCCTCTTCCACTGTCTCCTCTGCTCCCTTATCTTCTTTTCCGTCAAGCAACTGCATAAAATGTGCTGTTCATCTATCCATCTTAATTTCATTAACTTTCTGGGTTGCTTTTTACACATTTTTGGCAATAAACTTCCATATTTCTCTTTCATTATTGAGCTTCCTGGCCTCCTCCATTTGTTTTCTTTGCCACGTTCCTTTTTTGTTCTTCACAAGTTCTGTCATTTGGTCCCTCATATTTTTTAATCTACCGGGAGTTCCTCCTCTCTGTCTCCATCTCTTGACATCCCCTCTCAACTCTTTTTTCTTGGAGATATATTCTTTATCAACCCATGCGCTGTTATTATGATCACATCTGACATTTTTCCATACTATCGCCTCGTGGACTCGTATATATATATATATATATATATATATATATATATATATTTATATATATATATATATATATATATATATATATATATATATATATATATATATATTATTTAAATATATTTAATATTTTTTATAATAAATTATATCTTTACCAAGATTCCTTGTTTAGTTCAAATAACAAAAATCACAGTGCATTTAGTCCAGAATTTTTATTTGAGAAGAAAATTGTACATCCAAGGTGTATTAGATATTACAAGTTGGAGAGCTGTGATTCAGTAAACCAAATAGACATGGCACTATATAGATGTTTTTATTATAATCTGGGAGTTATATTTTGTGATTTAAACAAAATTGAGAACAATGTAGAAAAACCACTTAAAACAAAATGTCGGTCTAGGCTAGAATCAACGCATGGCCGAGTCGGCCCTGCGTGCGAAGTGTGCAGGTGCAGCGCACACAGGCAATAACAGTACATTGGTTATTAAATGTAAGAAAAAAGGCACATTGTCAAAATAAAGTAATTTTGTTTTTATTATGTTTAAAAACATTTTTTTTGTTGCTTTTCCGCCAGTTTTATCAAATCGTTATCACTTGTAAAAAATTGCACAGCATCTTTACAGTCCATATTTAAGTTTAAGTTAATAAGTAATTTGTTTCTCATCGGATTCAGAGACGCTTTGTTTCTTTCGTCTCGCCATTTGCTATTCATCGCAGAAAAAAAAATGGCAAGGAGTGGAATAGAGACTTAATAAAATGAGATTATTTTATACAAGTTTGAAATATTATCATGTCTTATTAAATATTTGCTGCCATTTTTGCGCAGTAGATAATTCCGCAAAACCCTTAGAATTATATATCTGATTATATATCATTGATCTGAGTATATATCAATATATCTGATTATAAAGTTTGTTTAATAACGCAATTTCTTCATAAAGATCATCCCATCTATTTTAACACTATACCGGCCGTTTAGAAATCCTTATTTATATGGCGCTACTACTGAATGCCGTCAATGCTCAAATGATGTTTTTATAGTCAAGAGCCGGCATATTTTATATTAAACTTGGATATAAAATTAGGACGAATTGATTTCAATGCTTTAATAATAGTTAATTAAACTTTTAAATAGCATAGATTTTCTATGTTTTTTTACCCATATATCTACTCAATTTATAAGAAACAAAGACAAAATATCTCAATCTCTTAACTACTTCATTAATATGGTGTTCCCACTTCATGCAGCTATCTATACAGATACATAAATATTTATAATATTGGACCCACTTAATCTCTTTATTGTTTATCACTAAGTTTACACCATTTGGTAAACTGTCCTTGTAGCATGCAAATGTAATAAAAGTAGTTTTATCTACATTCAGCGACAAATGGTTTGCACTCAGCCAAAGACTCAAACTGTTTAACCACCCAGATAATTTTGTTTGTCCTTTACATAGAACAGCTGTATAATCAACATATGATATTAGGGAGTTATTTGGTATTAAATTGAAAGTATCATTAACACACAAAATAAAAAGTAATGGACAATAAAAGTGTACCTTGTGGTGCACCAACAGTTATGCTCTTGTGTACGCTTTTAATGTTCTTAAGTTTAACACATTAAGACCTACATCTTAAGTAATCCTTAACTAATAACCATATTCAACACCTCTTATTCCATGTGCTTCAAGTTTTTGTAATAGTCTAACACGATTTACCGTGTCAAACGCCTTAGCGAGATCTAAGAATGCAATAATAGTAAGATAATTTTTATCTTTAAGATTCTAAGATAAGTTATCGTATATATAAAAATTGTAACAACATTAGTAGCTTCTTCTGTGTCTCTGCCTTTTGCAAAACAGTGTTGATTTTCGGAGATTACATCATGTTTTGTTAAAAAATAAATAAGCCTATTATTTCAATTCTTGAATTTTTTCCATTAATTTATCAATATTTGATATTAAAGATATCGGTCTATAGTTTGCAGGAGATTGTTTATCTCCTGCTTTCAGTACCGGAATAATTTCAGCTGACTTTAAGGCACTCTGCCAGATATCCTAATTTATACATATATTTATAATATGCTTAAGCGGTTTACTAATTATATCGGCAGGACATTTTAGTACCCTACTATTAATTCCATCTACACCGCCCACCGCCCATCTTTTAATTCCCTATTATTTTTCTCAATGTCCAATGTATTTTTAGGATTTAGAAAGATACTGTGTGGATTCTTTTTAAAAGGGTTTTTATGAAACTCTCTTTTATCTATTTTAGACGCTCCAATATTAATAAATGTAAACTCCAATATTACTAAAATAATTGGCCTAGTTATTTGCAATTTGTTCTTTGTCCGCAACTTTATCACTATATATAATATCACTATATATAATCTATCTCAGCCTTTTTCTTTTCATTGTGTACAATTATCTTTAATTAATTTCCATAATTTTTTACTGTCCTTGCATTTCTCCAGACCTCTTTGTTAAGAAATAATTGTTTAGCTAGTTTTACAATTGGGAGGTGCGCAAATTGTAGTGTGTCTACGGAGGGTTAAGAATGAAATTGAAAGCAGGAGATTATCATTACAATATCTTCGAATCTATCAATAAATAGGTGGAATTATTATACTGATATCTTTTGTTACTCTTTGGCACACTTTGCTCAAGATGCGTTGTGTGAGCCGTTCGCTACGTCAAAGCAAGTAATGCGAACGGTCATGATAGCTGTATCAACTTAGCACCCGGTTTCTTCAAAATAATACTTGGAACCAATTTTTATATAGCATTTCGTTTGTACTTGTTTGTACAAGTTGGAGTACAAAATAATAAATTGTATGTACTCTATTGTACCATAATTGAAATAATCATATTATAAATAATAAATATTTCGTAACTAGCGGGCAGTGAGCCGATGAACCCGTTTGAAAGATGTGCTAAACTAAACCGATCACCGATCCAGACGGCTAAGAGGTCGAAAAAGGAGGAGATGGATAAAGGAAGAGGGGAGTGCAGTGCAGGTCAGAGTGATCATTTTGAGAGAAAATTGCAGGAATTAATAGAAATTAAAAAGGAGTTCACGACGGTAGACAGGAAGTTGGAGGGAATGAGACGGGAAAACAGAAGATTGGAGGAAAAATTGGAAAGGGTGGTGAAGAGACAAAAGGAGGAGGAAGAAGTAGAAAAGGACTGGAGAAAGGAATTGTTAGCAGAGTTGAGGTCAATAAGAGATGAGAATATGGAAATAAAGAATAAGTTATCGAAACTGGAGGAGGAAGCGGAGGCAGTCAAGGAGGAGAAGAGAGGAGGAGAGAAGGAGAACCGAGAGTAAGTGGGAGGAGGAACGTCAGACAATGAGAGAGGAGCTGGCTAAACTAAAAGATACGGAAGAGAGGAGACTAAGGAGTTAATTAAGAAATAACATTGTTATTTATGGAATTGAAGGAGAAGATTGGCGGGAAAAGGCAAAGAACATATTTCGGGAAAAGCTAGGTTTAAACGAAGGTTTCGGGAGTGCATACAGGCTTGGCTCGAATATGGATAATAGAGAAAGTAAAGGCCCGATTATGTTAAAATTAGAAAGTTGGGAGGTAAAAAAGGACATAATGAGAAACAAACGCAAGCTTAGAGGTACAAACGTATTCATTCAAGATGATTTCACCCCTAAGGAACAAGGAATCCAGAAAGAACTGTTAAGGAAGGCAAAGGTACTCAAGGAAAGGGGCCACCAGATTATAGTAGGATACCAAAGAATGGAAATAGATGGGAATTGGGTACCATGGGACAAGGTAGCAAAAAACGAGTAAACGACCAAAGAAAGATGGGACAGTTACACAACGACGGAACGGAAAAGGAAAATGTAAAGCTAATGTTTTGGAATGTAGCAGGGCTCAGGAAGAAATTGGATAAGGTGGACGGGTCTTTTATAGAATTCTTGAGGAAATTCGAAATAGTTGGGTTAGTGGAGACCTGGGTTCAAGAGAAGGAATGGGAAGCCCGTAAAGAGAGACTCCCCAAGGAGTACAATTGGAGGATACAACCGGCACGGAGAGAGAGTGACTACGGAAGGGCAAAAGGGGGAATAATAACGGGGGTCAGAAGAGGCATCAAGGAATTGGAGAGAATTCTAGAAGCGGTGGAGGGTATTGAGGTAGAACTGGAGGGGGAGTGGTGGCAGATAGCAACCGTTTATAATAATTAGGGACTGGAAAATATTAAAGAGGGTATAAAGAGGAATTTAGAAGATATGGTAACGACAAACTTGCTACTAGGAGGTGATTGGAATGTTAGGATATGAGAAGAGCAGGTAAATACGGTGGATAAGATGGGTGATGTGATAAGAGGGAATTCTAAAGACACAATTAAA
This sequence comes from Phosphuga atrata, assembly GCA_944588485.1. NCBI lineage: Eukaryota > Metazoa > Arthropoda > Insecta > Coleoptera > Silphidae > Phosphuga > Phosphuga atrata. The sequence continues at coordinate 89,656 of CALYMW010000340.1, read as the reverse complement.
AATGCAGAGGGAAATGTTTGGCTGGCGTGGGTGTTAGAGAACCAATGGGATATTTTCAATGGGTGTATTGAGGGCGACTGGGAGAGAGAATTTACGTTTGTGGGTGCAATGGGTACCTCAGTTATTGACCTAATAATTACAAATGATGCGGCAAGACGGCAAATAAAACTGATGGAAATCGGAATACAAAGGGAGGCGGATCATATGCCGGTAGTGGTGTCGTTGAAGCAGCAAAGGGAGAAAGATGTTAAGGCGAAGAAATGGGTGGCCAGATGGGATAAGGAGGCGACAGAAGAATACAGAAGGAAATTAGAAGAGGTAGAGTGGAACGCCATAGAGGATATAGACATGATGGCAAAGAAAATGGAATATGCACTTGTGAAAAAGAAAATCAAAGAAGCGTTTCCAGGCCGAGCATGGTACGACGGGGAAGTGCGGAACGCAAAGCAAAGGTTTTGAGAAGCTATGAGAGAATGGAGAAAGGGAGAAGGGCTCAAAGTGCACGTGCTGGAAGCGAAAACAGAGTTGCAAAAAATGGAGAAGAAGAAAAAGGAGCTTTGGGAGGAGAACGAGAAGCAGCGGGTACGAGAAATCAAGACGGAAGCTGAGCTGTGGAAATACGTGAGAGAGAATAGGAAAAGGAAGGAAAGATTACCCAAGAGCATTGCGATAGAAGAATGGCAAAACCACTTCATGAGGATGCTAGGAGGGGTGGAGATGCGGTCAGAAAGAGATGATAGTTCAGGAGATCGACAGAGAAAACAGGAAGAGCTCGCCGAGGATATCACTGTGACGGAGGTGGAGGATGTTATTGATTCCCTAAAGCCAAGAAAATCGGGAGGTTTGGATGGGCTCGGAAATGAAGCGTGGAAAGAAGCAACTGGAATCTGTAAGGAGAAGTTTACGGAGGAATTGAGAAGGATAGGGAGAGGAGACAAAAGGATACCAGTCAGCTGGAAAGTGGGGATAATTCAACCGGTGTTTAAGAGTGGAACGAGGGATGCGCTAGAAAATTATAGAGGTATAACTTTGATGAACTCCTCATACAAAATATTTGCTAAAATCCTGGATTGTCGTTTGAGGAAGGAAATCAATGAAAGGAAGCTTTTGCCGGAAATACAAGCGGGGTTCAGAGAAGGAAGGAGCACGGTGGAACACCTGGTGACCTTGAGAGTCATCATAGACCAAGGAATAAGAAAGGGATGCCTGTTTGCTCTTTTCATTGATTTGAAAGCCGCATATGACTCGGTGAACAGAAGGAGACTGGACGAGTGTTTGGGCAAGCTAGGTATCTCAGAGAGGGTAAGAAGGAACATCAGGAATTTGTACGAGGAAACGGTCTGTAAGGTAGTAGCGAATGAATGGGAATCGGACTATTTTGAGGTGAGGAAGGGCCTGAGACAAGGCTGCCCTTTAAGTCCCACGCTTTTCAATCTGTATGTGGCGGATATGGAAAAGGTTCTACAGGCCGGGCAAGCGGGAGGAGTGGTGATTGGGAAAAAGAAGGTGTGGAGCTTGGCATATGCGGATGACATGGTGGTATTTGCAAAGTCGGCTAGTGAGATGAAGGACGTGATTGAAAGGCTCTGTAGGTATTTCGAAAAGAGGGATTTAAGGGTGAATGTTGGTAAAACAAAATGGATTCGGTTTAAAAGGGGTGGGCGATATAAGAAAGAAAGGTTTGAATGGCAGGGTACTGAAATAGAGGAAGTTAGTAAATTTAAGTATTTGGGGTATGTCTTTGGGACTGGATACAGTAATAAAGAACACATAGAGTATGTTACAAAGAAGGCATGGGTGGCGGCGGGTCGTATCTGGGAGGTTCGGAAAAGGAACTTTGATGGAAACTCTAGAGCAGCAGAGATCATATGGAAGGCATGTGTGCGAAGCGTGTTACTGTATGGATGCGAGGTCTGGGGAACGAAAGAGGAAGACAAGATCGAAAGGGTGCAGCTAAAGTTTTATAAGAAAGTGTTGAAACTTGATAGGTCGACGCCTGGTCACATTGTGCTTCAGGAAGTGAGTGCTTGTAAGGTGGCGGTAATAGCTGCGGAAAGAGTGATAAAGTTCGAGTATAGGGTGGATGGGTTAGGAGATGAAAGGATAATAAAGGAAATCTTTCGAGTAGTGAATAAAGAGGGGTTAAGTGGTAGAAGAGAGAGCGGTTGGGGGTTGAATAAAAGGAAACTGTATGAGAGAGGCGGGTTATCATCCGAGGGGTTGGAAACGGAAAAAAGTGCGGGTGCTCAGTGGAAACGGATGCTAAAAGAGAGGTTATTAGAAGAGGACTTCCAAGAGCGCCAATCGAAAATAGAGGATAGTAAATATCACCGAGGCTACAGTCAGATACAAGTGCACGGCCGTGTTCCTGGTTATTTGAGGACAAGTAAAGGGTCGGACGACCAGTCAGTGTTGGCGAGATTTAGGTGTGGCAATGAAGAGCGTGGAAGGAGACATTGGATGAAGGAGGAAAGTAGAAGGTGTTTGGTGTGTGGGTTGAAGGAAGATATGTGGAGTCATTGGTTGGAAGAATGCACGATGGCGGAGTGGAATGACCAGGAGAGAAGGCGAGGAAAAGATTGGAGGAAGTGTATGGATGAGAGCGGGAAGGGACTGTCGTTTTTACACAGAGTGAAAAGATGGAAAGAGCGGATGCGACGGGGTAGTTTTTTGGGTGTTGCGGTTTAGTTTTTTTTGTTTTTTTTTTAGTTTTTTTTTTTAGTTTTTTAGTTTGTGAGCTTATGTCCGATGTACAGGTGTTGAAGTATAGGTTTATAGGGTGGTAAAATTTCTTTTTTCTTTTTAATGGGGTTTTAGTTTCACAACTTTTTTATTATTTTTATTATTTTTTATTGTTTTATTTTGTATGTATGTTTTGTATGGAAATGTAAATTATTTTAATTATGCCAATAAAGATTATTATTATTATTATTATAATATTTCATAACTACACATAAAAATTATAGGCGCTTGTAGGAGCGTTTTAACAATTTCTTGTGATACTTTAAAAGCCGTTATCCATAAGAAAAAAAAAATCTGTTCTCCTTGTTATGTTGAATATACTAGAAGAAATTTTTATTCAGTAGCGATCAACATCGATTTGTTAGTACTTGATCGTACTCCGACTGCTGTTTTTCATAGATTCGTAATGGCTACGGCATGGCTTAATCAATATCAGTAATTGAAGTTAAGTTGAATAGTATTAATCGCAGCTTAAATATTATTACCGATATTCCAAGTGTATTTGTTCATATGTAGAATGCATGTGGATATACCACCTAGAATTAATTTTTAACTTGCTGGAAATATAAAACACAAAGTTTGAAAATTGCTACTTGTTTTTTAAATTGCTATTTAGATTTTTAGTTCCCAAATAATGAAGTATGGTCTATTGATTAGTAATTTCTTTATTCCACAAATAAAAATTTAAATATTTTCCCTATCATTGAAGACCCTATCATTGAGTGGATTCCAGACATGCTGACCAATCGTAAAATTACTGCCGCACTGGGGGGATCAACGAGGATGGTAACCACAGAGAGAGGCTGCCCACAAGGGGGAGTGTTATCGCCTCTGCTGTGGTGCCTGGTCGTTAATGATCTCCTAGATGTGCTAGCAAAGAACGGGTATAAGGTTGGTTATGCAGACGATGTTGCCATCATAATAAGGGGTAAGTTTGGTAATACAATCATGAACCTTGCACAGATTGCACTTAACACCATTAACTGTTGGAGCAAGAAGGAGGGCCTTTGTGTCAACCCGAGCAAAACAGTAATGATCCCCTTTACCAGAAAGAGGAAGCTGAATTTGAAAATTCCGAGCATTGATGGTCAGACGTTAGAGTTCTCTGATGAGGTGAAATATCTAGGGGTAACCTTAGATAAGAAACTCACTTCGAAATGGATCTGAACAAAACGCACTCAAAAGTCACATCGGCCTTTTGGATTTGCCGTAAGCTTTTTGGGAAAACATGGGGACTAAAATCCAAAATGGTCCTATGGTCTTACACAGCAGTGGTAAGACCGATTATCGCCTACGGTTCACTCGTATGGTGGTACAAAATAGAGGAAAAAAAGACCAAAAGCATGCTACAAAAGCTTCAACGGCTTGCGTGCTTGGGTATAACAGGAGCGATGCAATCTACTCCAACCACAGCAATGGAAGTCTTGTTGGACTTATTCCCACTGCACAAACAGGTAGAAAAAGAAAGTCTACTCAGTGCTCTGAGACTAAGGTGTACATCGCCTATTCAGAGACACATGAAAATAAGGGAACAAATCGGAGAGGAATTTCTGAAGCATCCCTGGGACGCAATGTCTACAGAATACGACTTTGACACAGCCGTTGAAGTGGTCATCAATGGCCGCCAAAGCAGTGTTCAAAGAATCGAAAATCTGAAAGACAAAGCGTACAAGTGGTACACCGACGCATCAAAAACTGCTAAGGGTACAGGATTGGCATATACAGCAGGAGTCACAGGGAGTCTACGGCATTGGGCCAGGCTCCCACGGTACTACAGGCTGAATTTATAGCCATTGAAAGATGGGCACAAATCTGTCTAAAGAAACGTTTTAAAGGAGTGCAAATCTGCATCCTAACGAACAGCCCGTTAGCTCTAAGGAATTTAAAAGCCCAAGAAAAAAAAACCCTGAAGCAACTGGTGAAAGGTAACAGACTCACGCTATTGTGGTCACCAGGGCATATATGGGAATGAAATGGGCGACGCACTCGCCAATAGCGGGGCCGAGGCTCCCTTCTTGGACCCGGAGCCAACTTGTGGGCTTATAAAGGCCCACTTAAGGCAGGGGGCTAAGAAATGGAAAGAAGAGCACAAGCAACCCCACTGGAAGAAACGCCAGGATAGAGGCAAGCTAAAATGCTCATAAACTATTCTGCCGCAATAACGCAGCAGATGCTAAGCTTCTCTAGAAGAGAAATCAGAACTTTCAGACAATTTCAGTCAAAATCAGACATTGTCCGGTGAGATATCACATACACAAAATGGGAATGGCAGAGGAAGTTGCCTGTAGATTATGTGTGCGCTAGCACACATAAGGCTTGCCCATTTCAGGGTCGCAAGATTGAGCACCTTGGAGCTGAGTAGCAAGCTTCTCAGGAATATCTTAGACTTCGTTCACGAAGTTGAATCCCTTAGAGAGTAATTGTAGTAGGGTCAAGCACAATAGATCAAGTTGGTCGCAGTGCAGAAAGGCTTTCCAGCCCCAAACGACCCCCACACAAAAAAAAATAGTCATTAAGAAGCTATGAAAAACAGCAGTCGGAGTACGATCAAGTACTAACAAACTGATGTTGATCGCTGCTGAATAAAAATTTCTTCTAAAATATTCAACATTACAAGGAGAACAGATTTTTTTTCTTATGGATAACGGCTTTTAAAGTACCAGTAGAAATTGATAAAACGAGCATACACGCGCCTCTAATACATAGAATAACCTTTATTGGCATAAATAAAATTTAAAAAAAAACATAAACCTTTCCTCTTACAATACCAAAAAAACAAAAAAAATAAAAACAAAACAAAATCAATAATCGCACACCATAAAAAATAAATTCCTAGTTAAAAGGGAGAGAGAAAAAACTACACTGGGCTATTCCTCTGTTTCCGTCCCCTGTTCCTTCCATCCTTTTATTCTTTCCGTCATTACCAAACCATTACCATCCTCACTCATGCACTGTTTCCATTTCATCCCTAACACTCTCTCTCTCTCTCTTTCGGTCCACTCTCCTTTTTTGCACTCCTCAAACCAATGCACCCACACTTCCTTCCCCATCCCACATAGACCATAACTCTTATAGTTGTCATCGATCCAATACTTTCGCCCTCGTTCTTCACAGCCGCATCTAAACCTGGAAATTACTGACTGGGCATTCAGGCCCATTGTTGATTTTAAGTATTTAGGTAGCTCTTTAAATATTTGTATTTCCACATAGTCCTTACTATATTTACTCTCCATTATTTTCCTTTGACGTTCTTGCAGTTCAACTTACTTCAGCCTTACCACTAGCCGTTCGTCAACTCGCACGCCTTCCTTCCTAAGCCTCTCCATTTCCATGATAGACATACCACTTCCTCCATACAGTTTGTTTCTATTCTTTCCCTAATTTGTCTCTCTCCTACCATTCATTCCTTCCAAACTTGCTACCCTGAATACTTCTTTTATAATTCTTTCCTCAGTCATTCCATTCACTTTACATTCATACCTTGCTACTCATCGGTTGCTTCAATTGCAGTACTATGTAGGAAGGAGTTGATCTGTCTAATTTCAGGGCCTTTTTAAAGAATTGTAGTTGCACTTTTTCCACGCCTTCTTCTTCCTTCAGCCCCCATATTTCAGCACTATACATCAATATACTCCGCCAACAAGCCTTCCATATCATCTCCTTCGCCCAGTATTTTGTGCTAAACTCTTTTCCCCATTCCTTCATTAACCTTTCCGCCGTCATCCACGCTTTTTTTGCCACGTAGTCTATATGCTCTTTGTTACCGCACCCACTCCCAAATACAAACCCAAAATACTTAAAATGCCCAACCTGCTCTATCTCCATTCCCTTCCATTCGAACCTCTCCTTCCTGCACACCCCAACTTTCTTAAACCTTATCCATTTTGTTTTATTTACATTTACAGTCAGTTTCCTTTTATCAAAAAATCTCTCCAATCTCTCAATCATTTATTTCAATTCTCCTGCCGATTTTGCCAGTATTACCTCATCATCCGCGTACGCCAGACTCCACACTTTCTTCCTCCCCACCACCCCTCCCCCTGCTTGTCCAGCAACCAAGACCTTTTCCAAATCTGCCATATATATATATATATATATATATATATATGTATATATATATATATATATATATATATATATATATATATATATATATATATATATATATATATATATATATATAAATACCATAGTATATTTTCAACCAAGAAAATATATATACGTTTAATGAGGGTGTAGTCAAAGCTTAGGTCGGTAAAAAGAAACTCTTTGTTATATAATCGAGCTTTCGGGAATGCTTATTCCCTTTCTCAAGACATCTAAAAATAATTTATTTGTTAGTACACCTACATGTTATTTAAGATGGTTTGTAAACTGCTTACTAACGTGAGGTTGACATAAACAGTAGCTTCATGACACACTGGACAAAAATTCAACCACATTGAAAAAGGTATTATGTAATACCTCACACAACAAAAAAATAATATTTAGAATAAGAGAGTTAAGCCCTCATGTTTTATAATAAAACAGATTACAATATAAAATTGAATTTACCAAAATTAATTAACAAAAAAAAAAATACAAAATTGAAAACGTGTGCTACAACATGGTGCCACGGTGATGAAAACGGAAATGGACTAGTTTTTTTAATTACATTATATTGACATCTTTAAGTGGATTGTGAGCAATCCCGGTAACTGAACTGATTCATAATGCGCATGTACCCGCAGACAGGTGTTTGAGAAAAGAATATACAAGCTGATTCTTTATATATATATATATATATATATATATATATATATATATATATATATATATAATATATATATATATATATATATATATATATATATATATATATATATATATATATATATATATATTATATCGTTAACGCGACTGGAAACAAGCGGAAGTTGACCAACAACGAAAAAGTGTCGGTCTGCAATTTAGGCCCTGTGTACAACAGATCGTTCAGTGAGCGTCCGCCTCGACTTTTGGCACTCGCGTCAAAAACAATACGTAGAGGCGTAACTGCGAGGCTTGAAAATGGCATGGTGCGGAATAAAGTAAGCCTCTGAGGGTGTGAAGTCCGTACGGAAAGAAATGTGACCTTGGTCAATATAATCTCGCATCACCGACTGGTAAGCCTCTTTCAAGGCTGGCGAGCTTAAAAATTGCCTTTCCAGATTCGCGAATCGTCTACGCGCGGGTCCGAGGGAGTACCCCAAGACTTCAAGATTTTCCCGAAAGGGAAGTGCAACTTCATATCTTCCATCCCGGACGCGTCTAACCGATGATACAAAAAGTTCTTCACATTCGCGGTCCTCTTGAGAGACGGTGGCCTCTAGAGAAGAGGGGACTTCCTCAATGTCCCAGAAACGTTTCAGAGTGCTGTCCAAACTCTCGACTTCCTTTGTGGCTACCAACGAGTGCCGTTCAGTTCGTCCGGAATTCGGGAGGGCTCCCATGAGCACGTAACCGAAGGGAGTCCGGAATGCGACGGGCAATTCGGGCGAAGCTATAACTCGCTCACCCAGAGGCATCAAAGGAAACAATCCCGCTCCGACGATGACTTCAATTTTCCCCGATTGGCCGCAATTACTATCGGCTAGGGGCAAATCTGCTAAATGGCTCAATCCCGAAAGATCTAGGCTTTGTGGAGGTATATTGCCCGCAATATTCTCCACTACAAACGCGTTGACCGGAAGAGTCATACGAACATCAAAGCGCGACCATCAGCGTGTGAACATCAAAGCCGATGACCGATACATCGGACTTTTCCACGGGTAGTCCTAATCTTTCACAGACACCTCGACATAGAAAATTTGCCTCGCTTTCGGCAACAAAGGTCGATAGCAACACCGAAGATGTTGCCTTGGCCGAGCCTTCATCTCGCCAGGCGCACAATGCCTTCTGGGCGACGGCGCAGTTCTCTGCAGCACGCCGTTTCGTCGAAACAAAATGCAACAACGAGTGATGGGATGATGAACATTGAAAACAGCTAGTGGTCTCCGGGCACCCACGGAAGTAGGGAAAGATAGTATGTTCTAAAACCGCCTCCGCCTCTGACCTTGACCTTGGAACTTCCGGTTTCGACTTCCGGTTTCCGGTTTCGACTTCCGGTTTCCGGTTTCGACTTCCGGTTTCCGGTTTCGACTTCCGTTTTCCGGTTTAGACTTCCGGTTTAGACTTCCGGTCTCGACTTTCGGTTTCGACTTCCTGTTTCCGGTTTCGACTTCCGGCCGCCATTTTCGGAACTTCCAGATGCGCGGGAAAATTCAAAATATAGACGCGAGGCGGGGAAATTCAAAATTAGACCCTGTTGAGACAAATGAGGTGTGAAGTTGGTTGCATACATCAACGGGACTAAATACATGAGACTAGACAGACGAGGCAAGAGCCATGGGACTAAATACATGAGACTAGATAGACGAGGCTAGATACATGAGACTAGATATATGAAACTAGATACATGGAGCCAGACAGACGAAGCTAAATACGTGATACTAGACAGATGGGGCTAGATACATGAGACTAGATAGACGGGGCTAGATACATCAACGGGACTAAATACATGAGACTAGACAGACTAGACTAAACCATTTTAAACCATTTGATGAGAAAAATCAAATCTGGTGTCAGAACGGCTCTAGCATGTGTCTTAAGGGAGATACCGCCCGACCGCCTACCCCACAGTTGATGACGTCATCCGCCGCGGCAGATATTGCTAAACTAATTACCTCGATGCTGATTGGCTGATTAACGAATAAATAATTACAGTTGACCTTTTCCCTCAATTTATATGTAATGGACAAGACTGGACAGACAAGACTAGACAGACAAGACTAGACGAGACTAGTTAGATGAAGCTAGACAGATGGGGGCTAAATACATGAGATTAGACAGACCAAGCTAAATACATGAAAATAGATTAGACTGAACTAAAATATATAAGGGATTGTTTAATTTAAATAAAATATATTTTCGAATGTTTTTCTCATAATTGTTAATAATGTTTATATTATTACTTTCATTTTGTTATCTACGTTTTATTTTGATTTACGGCTTGTTGATTAGACGCAACCGGATGTTTGTCAGTCATAACACCAGGCAAGAATAGAGGGACTAGACTAGACAGACTAGATTAGACAGACAGACAAGCGGACAATATTCAAAATGAGTTGCGGATGGGTAGCGGACAATCCTGTATGCATGCATAATTGATTGCAAACATATTACGGATTGATTCAAATGAGATTATTGGTTTTAGGCCGGACAAGATCGGACAATACCGAACAAGGGTCGAACAAGAACGTACAAGACTATACAGACCTTATATTTATCCGAATAATTTCCTATGAGTAAGCGAAATTTCTTATACTTGTCTGTGAACCAGATCGTATTAATGTTTTTCATTTATATAAATACCAAAGAGTTCAATTCTGGCATCCACTTTTCATCTACTTGCATCCACTTTTCATTTACTTGCATCCACTTTTCATCTACATGCATCCACTTTTCATCACGCCAAACAGGGTGTGAGGTCTATGTGACCCCACGCTAAACAGGGTGTGAGGTCTATGTGACCCCACGCTAAACAGGGTGTGAGGTCTATGTAACCCCACGCTAAACAGGGTGTGAGGTCTATGTAACCCCACGCTAAACAGGGTGTGAGGTCTATGTAACCCCACGCTAAACTCCGTCCACTTTCCATCCACCCCATCCACTTTCCGCCCCCTTTTCATTCTTTCAGATTTAATCTCATTGGGTTAGTTGGGTTAGCATTGGGTTAGGTTAGCATTAGGTTAGGTTACGGGAGGTTGGCAATGAAGTGCGCTTCATTCCTAATATCCCGTAACCTAACCTAATGCTAACCTAACCCAATGCTAACTCAACTAATCCAATGCGATTAAAGCTGAAAGAATGAAAAGGGGGCGGCTGAAAGAATGAAAAGTGGACGGAAAGTGGATGGGGTGGACGGAAAGTGGACGGAGTTTAGCGTGGGGTTACATAGACCTCACACCCTGTTTAGCGTGGGGTTACATAGACCTCACACCCTGTTTAGCGTGGGGTTACATAGACCTCACACCCTGTTTGGCGTGATGAAAAGTGGATACAAGTAGATGAAAAGTGGAAGCAAGTAAATGAAAAGTGGATGCAAGTAGATGAAAAGTGGATGCCAGAAAATTGAACTCTTTGGTATTTATATAAATGAAAAACGTTAATACGATCTGGTTCACAGACAAGTATAAGAAATTTCGCTTACTCACAGGAAATTATTCGGATAAATATAAGGTCTGTATAGTCTTGTCCGTTCTTGTTCGACCTTGTTCGGTATTGTCCGGCCTAAAACCAATAATCTCATTTGAATCAATCCGTAATATGTATGCAATCAATTATGTATGCATACAGGATTGTCCGCTACCCATCCGCAACTCATTTTGAATTTTGTCCGCTTGTCTGTCTGTCTAATCTAGTCTGTCTAGTCTAGTCCCTCTATTCTTGCCTGGTATTATGACTGACAAACATCCGGTTGCGTCTAATCAACAAGCCGTAAATCAAAATAAAACGTAGATAACAAAATGAAAGTAATAATATAAACATTATTAACAATTATAAGAAAAACAATCGAAAATATATTTTATTTAAATTAAACAATCCCTTATATATTTTAGTTCAGTCTAATCTATTTTCATGTATTTAGCTTGGTCTGTCTAATCTCATGTATTTAGCCCCCATCTGTCTAGCTTCATCTAACTAGTCTCGTCTAGTCTTGTCTGTCTAGTCTTGTCTGTCCAGTCTTGTCCATTACATATAAATTGAGGGAAAAGGTCAACTGTAATTATTTATTCGTTAATCAGCCAATCAGCATCGAAGTAATTAGTTTAGCAATATCTGCCGCGGCGGATGACGTCATCAACTGTGGGGTAGGCGGTCGGGCGGTATCTCTCTTAAGACACATGCTAGAGCCGTTCTGACACCAGATTTGATTTTTCTCATCAAATGGTTTAAAATGGTTTAGTCTAGTCTGTCTAGTCTCATGTATTTAGTCCCGTTGATGTATCTAGCCCCGTCTATCTAGTCTCATGTATCTAGCCCCATCTGTCTAGTATCATGTATTTAGCTTCGTCTGTCTGGCTCCATGTATCTAGTTTCATGTATCTAGTCTCATGTATCTAGCCTCGTCTATCTAGTCTCATGTATTTAGTCCCATGGCTCTTGCCTCGTCTGTCTAGTATCATGTATTTAGTCCCGTTGATGTATGCAACCAACTTCACACCTCATTTGTCTCAACAGGGTCTAATTTTGAATTTCCCCGCCTCGCGTCTATATTTTGAATTTTCCCGCGCATCTGGAAGTTCCGAATATGGCGGCCGGAAGTCGAAACCGGAAACAGGAAGTCGAAACCGGAAGTCGAAACTGGAAGTCGAAACCGGAAACCGGAAGTCGAAACCGGAGGTTCCAAGGTCAAGGTCAGAGGCGGAGGCGGTTTTAGAACATACCATCTTTCCCTACTCACGGAGCGAATGTTGATGGGATAAACAACGCATGCAAAGATCATGCTCCTTTACTAGAGCGTATCTCCTCTTGGGAGTGATTTTTAAAAATTTGGGGCAAACTTGCAATTGATAGATGCCCTCTTTGCAGCAACAACAAAATGAGGACTCCGTATCCACAGGTCGTGCCTTTGCTTGAACCACAAAATTTCGCGTCGTCGATCGAGGCTTGAAAGCTCCTTTGGACACCCTTGGCGAAGCATCTGATGTCGGCAGCGTCTGGAGATGTCTTTCTACAAATTTGACAAAATCCTTGTAGGAGGGCACATCGGTTTCCCGCGAGGCGGCTTCAAACGGCCGCTTGGTGCTCGGGTCCACGACCTGCAACGCCCGGTTCAAAAAAATGAAATCCGTCAAATCGGCGAGACCCAGCCGATGTAACGCAGAAATAGGAGCACAAAATTCATCCAGAACGGAACTTAATCCCTGGCGAGACTCCATTTGGAGCGGCTTAAATCCAAATATGTTTCCTAAATAAGCGTCACCTAACGTTCGAGGATCGTTATACCGGTGCACCAAAGCTTTCCAGGTGGGAAGGTAGTTTGACCCGGTGGGCGTAACATGTTTACAAATGTTTGATGCAGGCCCTGCCAAGCTGGTAACGAGGTATTGCATTTTGTCTAGGTCAGACATGTGAGGATTGTCGTGCACCAAATTACGAAACAATTCGTAAAACGGAGCCCACGCCTCCGAGGAACCATCGAACTTGGGAATTTCTAACCGTTTCAGTTTCGGGGCATCTATCCGCGATGGAGATGGGACCGATGTTGACGTTTCCGGGGTACCACAGACAGTCGAGGCCACCTGCTCAATGCAATCTACTAAGTCCTGAATGGCCATATCGCAGGAGGGAACAAATTCCTGGTTCAGCTCCAATTCTAAATCATTGATACGCACATCCAGGTCATTATACTCCATAAAAGATTGAGTCAACCGGGGGTACGATGTCTTGAAATGGCTTAAAGATGTGGCGTCGCTGATCTTAGTAGAAAAATCATAGAGGCGCTGTACCCTCGCAAAGATGTTTTCTTTCCGACTAATCAAAATTTTTAAAGACCTCTCTCGCTTATCCATTATGAAACAACGACGATCAGTAATGAAACTATTAAGGATAGAAAAACTAACGAAAGTTGACAAAATAAGTCAACAAATTAAATAACCAATGAAAATGAATAACTATATCCAATCAAATATTACGAAAACATTGGATAACCAGATAAAGGGAGTAATCAACAACGAAATGATTAACTATATAATCAATTTATTATTACAACAAATCGGAAAACCGCGCAAACTTAATAATCAACAACGAAGTGATTAACTATATAATCAGTTAATTATTACAACAAATCGGATTATTCACGCAAACCTAATAATCAACAACGAAATGATTAACTATATAATCAGTTAATTATTACAACAAATGCAGTACACCCCGTAGGTTTCCGCCGGGACCGGACACATAATGTCTCTCTAAATTTCAAAATTTCCAAACAAAACACAGGCTGGTTAAATCACTTACCTATGTGGGCTGCCTGCGTCTTCGCCACGTGGAATCGTCCTTCCGGCGCTTCTTCTAAGGGAAGAAATGGGAGGAAAAGGTCGATGGATTCCCATAAATCGGCGTCTTCGGGACGTCCGGCTCCGCTTCAGCCCTTGGGGCTCGTGATCACCCCCTGGTTAGTTTGGATTGAAAATTCTAAAATCCGCACATGTGCCAGTCGGCGTGGGTTGCACGTTTTTCGTTCGCACTCGCCGAGCGTGGTTCTTCGACTCGCCGCGAAACCGATTAATTTAATCAATTCGCGAAAAAGATTATTAAATCGCGCGACTTCGACACCGATCGATACACCTGTTCCCCCGTCTATTGATCGGAGCCGAAGTTAATTCAAATAAATGAATTGAAAAGTCTGGATGCGCCAAATTGGCGCGAACACAGATGGAGCGAAGGAAAGGGAGTCAAAGAAGAAATTAAGAAACAAGAACTGCAGCTTGAGAGAGTTATGACGACAAAAAAAGAAGATGGGGAAAAGAAAAGGGTGGAAGAGATATCAAGCATTAATATTGAAGCCGAGCTGTGGCGGTTCCTAAGGAAAAACGGAGGTCGAGGACAAGGAGTGACTGATATATTTGAGATAGAAGATTGTAAACAGCACATCATGGAGTTATTAGGAGGGGGGGGTAGATCAAGAAGAACCGATGAGGCACGAACTCGGTATGAGGATAGTGGAAGAAGAGGAATTTTCAGTGGAGGAGGTGGTAAATATGGCAAAATCCTTAAAGAAAAGAAAAGCGGCAGGTCCAGACAAGGTACCGAATGAGGCTTGGATGATGGCAAATGAGCAATGTTTGGAGAGAGTGACAGACGAATTCAATAGAATATGGCGGAAAGAAGTTGGAATTCCAAACAGTTGGACGGTGGGGGAAGTGATACCTGTCTACAAAAGTGGTTAGAGGGACGAAATGAGAAACTGGGGGTGTAACACTCATGGATTCATCCTATAAAATGTATGCAAAATTATTAGAAGGGCGTTTGGGGAAGAAGTGGAAGGAAAATGTTGCTACCAGAAATCCAAGCAGGTTTTAAAGAAGGAAGGGGAACTACTGAACATTTAATAACCCTGAGGTATATTATCGACCAGGAAATAGCAAGTCCCAAGGGTAAGCTCTTTGCTCTGTTCCTAGACTTAAAGGCTGCATATGACACGGTAAATAGGAAAATGTTGTGGAAATGTTTGGAAAAAAGGGGATTTTTTCCAAACATTTCCACAACATTTTCCTATTTACCGTGTCATATGCAGCCTTTAAGTCTAGGAACAGAGCAAAGACTTACCCTTGGGACTTGCTAATTCCTGGTCGATAATAAACCTCAGGGTTATTAAATGTTCAGTAGTTCCCCTTCCTTCTCTAAAACCTGCTTGCATTTCTGGTAGCAACATTTTCCTTCCACTTCTTCCCCAAACGCATTTCTAATAATTTCGCATACATTTTATAGGATGAGTCCATGAGTGTTACACCCCCAGTTTCTCATTTCGTCCCTCTAACCACTTTTGTAGACAGGTATCACTTCCCCCACCGTCCAACTGTTTGGAATTCCAACTTCTTTCCGCCATATTCTATTGAATTCGTCTGTCACTCTCTCCAAACATTGCTCATTTGCCATCATCCAAGCCTCATTCGGTACCTTGTCTGGACCTGCCGCTTTTCTTTACTTTAAGGATTTTGCCATATTTACCGCCTCCTCCACTGAAAATTCCTCTTTTTCCACTATCCTCATACCGAGTTCGTGCCTCATCGGTTCTTCTTGATCTACCCCCCCTCCTAATAACTCCATGATGTGCTGTTTCCAATCTTCTATCTCAAATTTGTCAGTCACTCCTTGTCCTCGACCTCCGTTTTTCCTTAGGAACCGCCACAGCTCCGCTTCAATATTAATGCTTGATATCTCTTCCACCCTTTTCTTTTCTCCATCTTCTTTTTTTGTCATCATAACTCTCTCAAGCTGCAGTTTTTGTTTCTTAATTTCTTCTTTGACTCCGTTTCCTTCGCTCCATCTGTGTTCGCGCCAATTTGGCGCATCCAGATTTTTCAATTCATTTATTTGAATTAACTTCGGCTCCGATCAATAGACGGGGGAACAGGTATATCGATCGGTGTCGAAGTCGAGCGATTTAATAATCTTTTTCGCGAATTGATTAAATTAATCGCTTCGCGGCGTATAGTCGAAGAACCACGCTCGGCGAGTGCGAACGAAAAACATGAAACCCACGCCGACTGGCACATGTGCGTATTTTAGAATTTCCAATCCAAAGTAACCATGGGGTGATCACGAGCCCCAAGGGCTGAAGCGGAGCCGGACGTCCCGAAGACGCTGATTTAAGGGAATCCATCGACCTTTTCTTCCCTTTTCTTCCCTTAGAAGAAGCTCCGGAAGTACGATTCCACGTGGCGGAGACGCTGGCAGTCCACACAGGTAAGTGATTTAACCAGCCTGTGTTTTGTTTGGAAATTTTGAAATTTAGAGAGACACTGTCCGAACATTGGTCCTTCGAACCGGATCGGGATCAGTTAGTTGAATACGTCCATGTGCTCGGGCGCTGTGGGATTCGCCATTTTGTGTCCGGTCCCGGCGGAAACCTACCGGGTGTACTGCATTTGTTGTAATAAATAACTGATTATATAGTTAATCATTTCGTTGTTGATTATTAAGTTTGCGCGGTAATCCGATTTGTTGTAATAATTAACTTATTATATCGTTAATCATTTCGTTGTTGATTATTAAGTTTGCGCGGATAATCCGATTTGTTGTAATAATTAACTGATTATAAAGTTAATCATTTCGTTGTTGATTATCAAGTTTGAAGGATATCCCGAGTTTGTTGTAATAATTAACTGATTATATAGTTAATATAATAATAGTTTGATTATTAAGTTTGCGCGGGCGGTAATCCGATTTTTTGTAATAATTAACTGATTATATCCTTAATCATTTCGTTGTTGATTATTAAGTTTGCGCGGATAGTCCGATTTGTTGTAATAATTAACTGATTATATAGTTAATCATTTCGTTGTTGATTATTAGGTTTGCGTGGATAATCCGATTTGTTGTAATATCGTTGTAATAATGTTGTAATAATAACTATATAATCAGTTAATCATTTCGTTGTTGATTATTAAGTTTGCGCGGTTTTCCGATTTGTTGTAATAATTAATTGATTATATAGTTAATCATTTCGTTGTTGATTATTCCCTTTATCTGGTTATCCAATGTTTTCTTAATATTTGATTGGATATAGTTATTCATTTTCATTGGTTATTTAATTTGTTGACTTATTTTGTCAACTTTCGTTAGTTTTTCTATCCTTAGTAGTTTCATTACTGATCGTCGTTGTTTCATAATGGATAAGCGAGAGAAGTCTTTAAAAATTTTGATTAGTCGGAAAGAAAACATCTTTGCGAGGGTACAGCGCCTCTATGATTTTTCCGCTAAGATCAGCGACGCCACATCTTTAAGCCATTTCAAGACATCGTACCCCCGGTTGACTCAATCTTTGATGGAGTATAATGACCTGGATATGCGTATCAATGATTTAGAATTGGAGCTGAACCAGGAATTTGTTCCCTCCTTCGATTTGGCCATTCAGGACTTAGTAGATTGCATTGAGCAGGTGGCCTCGACTGTCTGTGGTACCCCGGAAACGTCATAATCGGTCCCATCTCCATCGCGGATAGATGCCCCGAAACTGAAACGGTTAGAAATTCCCAAGTTCGATGGTTCCTCGGAGGCGTCGGCTCCGTTTTACGAATTGTTTCGTAATTTGGTGCACGACAATCGTCACATGTCTGACCTAGACAAAATGCATTACCTCGTTGACAGCTTGGCAGGGCCTGCATCGAACATTTGTAAACATGTTACGCCCACCGGGTCGAACTATCTTCCCACCTGGAAAGCTTTGGTGCACCGGTATAACGATCCTCGAGCGTAAGGTGACGCTTATTTAGGAAACATATTTGGATTTAAACCGCTCCAAATGGAGAATTTTGTGCTCCTATTTCTGCGTTACATCGGCTGGGTCTCGCCGATTTGACGGATTTCATTTTTTTGAACCGGGCGTTGCAGGTCGTGGACCCGAGCACCAAGCGGGAGTTTGAAGCCGCCTCGCGGGAAACCGATGTGCCCTCCTACAAGTATTTTGTCAAATTTGTGGAAAGACATCTCCAGACGCTGCCGACATCAGATGCTTCGCCAAGGGTGTCCAAAGGAGCTTTCAAGCCTCGATCGACGACGCGGAATTTTGTGGTTCAAGCAGAGGCACGACCTGTGGATACGGAGTCTTCATTTTGTTGTTGCTGCAAAGAGGGCATTCATCAATTGCAAGTTTGCCCCAAATTTTTAAAAATCACTCCCAAGAGGAGATACGCTCTAGTAAAGGAGCATGATCTTTGCATGCGTTGTTTATCCCATCAACATTCGCTCCGTGGGTGCCCAGAGACCACTAGCTGTTCTCAATGTTCATCATCCCATCACTAGTTGTTGCATTTTGTTTCGACGAAACGGCGTGCTGCAGAGAACTGCGCCGTCGCCCAGAAGGCATTGTGCGCCTGGCGAGATGAAGGCTCGACCAAGGCAACATCTTCGGTGTTGCTATCGACCTTTGTTGCCGGAAGCGAGGCAAATTTTCTATGTCGAGGTGTCTGTGAAAATTAGGACTACCCGTGGAAAAGTCCGATGTATCGGTCATCGGATTTGGCGGCGCGAAAAGTGCCGTTGTCGGCCAAACGACGACGACCATCTGGTCGCGCTTTGATGTTCGTATGACTCTTCCGGTCAACGCGTATGTAGTGGAGAATATTGCGGGAAATATACCTCCACAAAGCCTAGATCTTTCGGGATTGAGCCATTTAGCAGATTTGCCCCTAGCCGATAGTAATTGCGGCCAATCAGGGAAAATTGAAGGCATCATCGGAGCGGGATTGTTTCCTTTGATGGCTCTGGGTGAGCGAGTTATAGCTTCGCCCGAATTGCCCGTCGCATTCCGGACTCCCTTCGGTTACGTGCTCATGGGAGCCCTCCCGAATTCCGGACGAACTGAATGGCACTCGTTGGTAGCCACAAAGGAAGTCGAGAGTTTGGACAGCACTCTTAAACGTTTCTGGGAGATTGAGGAAGTCCCCTCGTCTCTAGAGGCCACCGACTCTCAAGAGGACCGCGAATGTGAAGAACTTTTTGTATGATCGGTTAGACGCGTCCGGGATGGAAGATATGAGGTTGCACTTCCCTTTCGGGAAAATCCCGAAGTCTTGGGGTACTCCCTCGGACCCGCGCGTAGACGATTCGCGAATCTAGAAAGGCAATTTTTTAGCTCGCCAGCCTTGAAAGAGGCTTACCAGTCGGTGATGCAAAATTATATCGACCAAGGTCACATTTCTTTCCGTACGGGCTTCACACCCTCAGAGGCTTACTTTATTCTGCACCATGCCATTTTCAAGCCTCACAGTTCGAGTACGCCTCTACGTATTGTTTTTGACGCGAGTGCCAAAAGTCGAGGCGGACGCTCATTGAACGATCTGTTGTACACAGGGCCTAAATTGCAGACCGACACTTTTTCGTTGTTGGTCAACTTCCGTTTGTTTCCAGTCGCGTTAACGGCTGATATTCGACAATTGAATTGTGTTGTCTTCGGCGTCAGTTCGTCCCCCTTTTAGCTCTTCGCACCGTCTGTCAGTTGCTGGATGACGACGGGGATAAATATCCTCAGGAAGCGAGTTATTTACGGCGGGATATGTACGTCGACGATTTTATAACGTCGGTGCCTTCAGAACATGAAGCGGTCCAAGTTTACTTGCACTGTAAACAGTTGTTGATGGGCGGTGGTTTCGAGCTGTGCAAGTGGGCGACTAGTTCGTTCGCTCTCTTTTCTCTTTTTAGCCCTTAATTCGTCCATCTTTGGATATAGGCCTCCCCTAGATTCTTCCAACCTTCTCTGTTTTGCGCTGCCCTTTTCCAGTGTAGCCCTCCCGTTTTTTTGAGGTCGTCAGCCCACCTCATCTGGGGCCGACCTCTTCCTCTTTTCTCTAGTAATGGTCTCCGATTCTGGATGGCGACATTCCACCTTTGGTCTTGCAGTCTGGCGTTATGACCTGCGAAGCTCCATTTTAGTCTGGCTGCATGTTCTGTGACATCTGCCACTTTAGTTGTTTTCCTAATCCACACGTTTGGTCTTTTGTCCCTAAGCTTGATTCCGAGCATTTTCCTCTCCATGGCTCTTTGTGTCTTTGATATCCTGTCTACGTTTTCTCTAGTTAGTGTTAGATCCAAGTTTGGGATCCATACGTCATGATAGGGAGTATGCACTGGTCAAATACTCTTGTTTTTAGATATTGGGGTATTTTGGAGTTTGATAGTACCCACCCTTGTTTTGCGAAGCCTGCCCATGCTAGTCTAATTCTGTGGCTAATTTCGGCTGTTTGGTTTTCTTTGCTTGCTCTTACTGTTTGAACAAGGTATATATTCCTCAACCATTTTAAGTTCGACGTTATTTAGATTTACTCTTCTTGTGTCAGTTTTGTTTGTCATTGTCTGTGTTTTGCCAAGATTCATTTTCAAGCCTACTTTCTCTGAGGCTTCTGCCAATTGGTTTACCATAGTTTGGAGTTCCTCGAATTCGGTGGTAATAAGTATTACGTCGTCTGCATACCTCAGATTGTTCAAGTTTTTCCCGTTTATGTTTATCCTTATATTTGTCCAGTTCAGCTGTTTAAACACATCTTCCATAGCTAAAGTAAATAGTTTTGGCGAGATAATGTCTCCCTGTCGGACGACTCTCCTGATCGGTATTGGTTTTGTGTTGCCTTCTAGTGTGATTGTCATGGTAGCTTGTCCGTAGATGTTGTGTATGAGGTTTTTATACCTGGTATCTATTCTGCAGTTGTTTAGTGCATTTTCGATACCCCACAATTCTACGCTATAGAAAGCCTTTTCGTAGTCTATAAAGGCTAAATAGAGGTCTAGATTGTATTCGTTGGCTTTTTCAATTAGTGTTTATACGGTAAGCAGATGATCTGCTGTGCTGAATCCTTTACGGAATCCCGCTTGTTATACTGGTTGGTAGGCGTCCATTTTTTGAGTTAGTCTGTTAGTTATGATACGCATAAATAGTTTGTAGATTTGTGACAGTAGTGATATGGGACGGTAGTTTCTAAGGTCTTTTGTATCTCCTTTTTTAAAGAATATTAATACGTCGCTAATTTTCCATGCATCTGATACATCTTCCTTATGCAGGCATTCGTTGAAGAGCGCCTTTAGTATCTCTATTGTTTCGTCAGTTCCCTCTTTCAGTAGTTTAGTCAGGACTCAATCAGGGCCAGGGGCTTTATTGTTTTTCATTTGCGACAGGGCGTTCCATATTTCATAACTTTCTATATTTGGTAAGTCTTCCGAATTGATGTTCATAATTACTTTTCTTATGTTTGCTTTTTTTTCGGTATCGGGGTCAATCTGTGTGTTGTATAAGTCAGTATAAAATGTTTCAACTGTTTTTAGTAGGGCGTCACTATTTCTTTCTTCTACTCCTTGTTGGTTTTTTATTGATAGTATGGATGGTTTACCTAGTGTTGGTTTTAAACATTTTATTCCGCGATTTAGTTCGATGACTCTTTCTATTTTGTTTTCGTGGTATTTTCTCAGGTCTTCTCTTACTTTTTCACGGATTGTTTTATTTAATTCAGTATATTTTACTGTGTTTCTGTTATTTCGTTCAATTTCTTTACGTCTTTCCGCCATGAGTTGTTTTGTTTCGTCGCTGATTTTTTGTTCTTTTACGGTCGCCTTTTTAGCTACTTTTAGTCCTGCCTGCAACAATAGTTCTGTTAGTTGACTATTGGTTGAATTAAGGTCTATTTTTGATTTATGTGGCTGAGTTTTTGCTATCATCTCTTCTAGTATGTCTCTGTACTCGTGCTTGTGTTTTCGCACTTTGTTGTGGTCTATAGCTTGGTATTTTGTGTGTCTGATTTTCCGTTCGATTCTACTATTTAAGCATATTTTGGCTCTTAGCAGCCGATGATCACTGCCCGTTGTAAATTGGTTGAGTGCCGTGATGTCCTTGACGATGTTTTTATTACTACACAAGAAGTAATCAATTTCATTTCTTGTTTTCCCGTTTGGCGAAATCCAAGTCCATTTCTGTTTGTTTTTCTTTTTGAAGAAGGTATTCATTGCATTTACCTGTTGTTGTTCTAAAAATTGCATCATTCTTTGACCTCGGTAGTTTCTGTTATCATACCCATAGTTTCCAATTTTGTTTTCTGTATTATCGAGTTTTCTGTCCAATTTTGCATTAAAGTCGCCCATGGCGATTGTGTGTTTTACCGGGGTGTCTTCTATAGCAGCTGTGATGTCATCATAGAACTCATCTACTTCCTCGTCGTCATGTGAGGTAGTTGGGGCGTAGACTTGAATGATCTTGATTTTCGTGTTCATATTTATTTCTACAAGTATGTAAGCCACGCGGTCTGATATAGCTTTGAAGATTTTGATGTGTGGCTTCAACTCCTTCTTAATGAGGAAGCCTATTTTCGCTTCCTCTGTAGTATAGTCTATTTCCTGACGTTAGGTCTATGCAGTTTTCTCCTCTTCGTTTCACTTCCGATAGTCCTAATATATTCCATTTGATCTTAGCTAGTTCTTCTTCGAGTTTATATAGCTTTTCGTCTTTTGCCATGGATCTGATGTTATACGTGGCGATGTAGAGTGTGGTGTTGGTTCCATTGAGTTTCTTTTTATTTGCTGTTCTTTTGCCTCCCCCAGAATCCGTGAGGCATTCCGAGTCGCACGACTCGGTGTGGAATTATGGACGCTCCGTCCTACCCACCTGGGGTACATTCTTATGTTTTACGGTCAGCATTATTTTGGGGGTAGTTGGCGTTAAAACACCTCGCCTGCCTAGCGTATTGGTGAGTTTTGTTTTAGGGTATTAGGAAGGAAATGTTAGGATCAGACAAGGACTAGGAATGGGACAAAGGTTTCTCCCGTATGGCATTGGGAGATAAACCAAGGCTCGCGTAGACAGGGGCGCATCCCTGAAGTAGATCTGTCATCTATCGGGATCATAGTTGAGTATCTACCCCCTACCTTATAGGTACCTAGGTACACAGGTACCTAGGTACATAGGAGTTCGTTCGCTGTACAGCAGAAATTGGTCGTAGGCGACGCACGGTTGGACCAGAAGACGTTTGAGGACAACCCAAATTGTACGGTGTTGGGTTTACGGTGGAATCCTCAAGCTGACACCTTTGAGTTTAAAATTCAGGCCGAGGGGTGTTGCGGAACCAAGCGGGACATCTTGTCCACGGTCGCCCGAATATTTGATCCACTCGGGTTTTTGTCCCCGGTCACGCTGTTTCTGAAAATTTTAATCCAACAATTATGGATAGAAGGAGTGTGGTGGGACGAAAGTCCTTCCATGATGGTTTTGGAGAAATGGAATACCTTCCAGGAACAATGTGCCGAATTGTCGTCGGTGTCGGTTCCTCGGTTTGTTGGAGCGTCCCCACACGGTAGTCTCGTTCTCGTGGGTTTTTCGGACGCATCCGAATTGGGATATGGGGCCGTAGTATATCTGCAGGTCGGTTCCGGCGGCGACTCACTGGAGGTTTTTCTGGTTTGTGGGAAGTCCAAGGTGGCACCCACCAAGATCCTGTCCATACCACGCCTGGAACTTTGCGCCGCGCTCTTGCTATCTAAACTGTTAAACGGGGTTGTCGAGAATTTTAACACGCGGGACTTGTTCCCAAGAAACCGTGCGTTCACCGACTCGACCATCGTTTTATGTTGGCTGAGGTCGTCTCCGACGAGGTGGACCACCTTTGTGGCGAACCGGGTAGCCAAAATTCAGTCCTTGGTTGAGGTGTCCCAGTGGGCTCATGTAAACGGTCAGGAAAATCCGGCGGACTGCGGGTCCCGGGGTGTGACTCCCGCGGAATTAGGCGGTCATAGTTTATGGTGGACTGGCCCGAAATGGCTCCATACCGACGAAGCCCACTGGAACGACCTCGGCGCTGATGTCGACCTGTCGGACCCTCCAGAAGAAAAGGGATCCATTGGTTGCCTGGCCCTCCGCACCGCAATGCCCACTTTATTTGGAGAGTTTATAAGCCATTTCTCTTCTTTTTCGAGACTGCGACGCAGTATGGGATATGTTTTGCGATTTAAACAACGTCTTCAGCGACGGGCAAGGTTCACCGCGGAGGACTTGAATGAGAGCGAGTTACAACTCTGTCGCCTCGTACAAGGTCAATCTTTTTGTGAAGATCTGCACGACCTGGCAAACGGCAAAAGGTGTTCCGTTCGGCTTAGGAATTTATGTCCCTCCTGGATAATGGACTCATTCGAGTCGGAGGCCGCTTAGGAGTGGCAAAATTAGAATTTGATCACGCTCACCCCATCATTTTGCCCCGAGACAGTCACTTTGTGGTGTTGCTGGTTCGGTATTTACATTTCCAGAATTTGCACGCGGGCCCCACTTTGTGTTTGGCCATTTTACGGCACAAATATTGGATCTTGTCGGCTCGGTCTCTCGTTCGTAAGACCTTGCGGGATTGCAACATTTGCTTTCGTGTTAAACATTTGCTTTCGTGTTAATGGGGGATCTACCGTCTTGCCACATAACGAAGGCGAAAGCCTTTTTGCGAACGGGCGTGGATTATGCGGGTCCCTGGAAGATTAGTTTGGGCCGCCGTCGACAGCCGATCGTCCAGAAGGCCTACCTTTGTTTATTTACTTGTTTGGCCACCAAGGCGGTGCATGTGGAGTTAGTTTCCGCATTGTCCACAGAAGCGATTCTGGCCGCGTTTAAGCGGTTTCTGTCGAGACGAGGAGCCTGCACGGACATGTATTCCGACTGCGGAACCAATTTCGTGGGTTCCAAACGGGAATTGGAAGAGTTGTCGGCTTTTCATGCGTCTTCGAATTTTCACAACGCTCTTTCGGGGGGATTAGAGGAATTCAAAATCAACTGGCATTTCATCCCTTCCGGGTCTCCGCATTTTGGTGGACTGTGGGAGTCCAACGTCAAGAGCGTAAAGTCCCATTTGTTCCGCGTAATTGGCGATCAGATGTTGAGCGATCAGTTGAATACTTGCCTGGTCCAAATAGAGGCCTTGTTGAATTCTCGTCCTCTTTGTCCTTTGAGCGAAGATCCGGCCCAAGCGTTGGCATTGACTCCTGCACATTTCCTCACCTTGACACCTTTAAAGGCGCTTCCCGCTTCGGATGTATCCGCCTCGCCGGCTACACGATTATCGCGGTATCAGCTCCTCGACCAAATTGTTCAATCTTTTTGGAAAAAATGAACGCAAGAGTACCTGCATGAGCTCCAGGTGAGAGCGAAATGGGTTCAGGATACGCCAAATTTAAACGTTGGAACGCTGGTCTTGGTTAATCATGGTCCGCTACCCCCTCTTGAATGGCCATTAGGAAGAGTCGTTGACGTGTTCCCGGGACAGGATGGTATTGTACGCGTAGCTTCGGTCCGCACCACCAGGGGATTGTTTAAACGGCCCGTGGCCAAGTTGTGTCCACTTCCGTCTCAGTAGTCGGTCGTTGGAAGTGCTTTGTTCTATATGTTGTTCGTTGTACATATCTATCTATTAGAATACCAATGTTATTTTTAGTTAATTTCGTTTCTTTTCGTTAATTTCGTTATTTGTATTTGGTCGAAGTTGACCACATTTTCCTTTATTTTTCTTGGTAGAAGTTTGTTTATTTTTTTTTCTATCTGGATTTGATTTGGCCCATCCTGCCTATTATTGTTCAGTTTTGTGCTGAAGTGGGTTACTTTAGGGGCGGCGGGATGTTCGCGCCAATTTGGCGCATCCAGATTTTTCAATTCATTTTTTTGAATTAACTTCGGCTCCGATCAATAGACGGGGGAATAGGTGTATCGATCGGGGTCGAAGTCGCGCGATTTAATAATTTTTTTCGCGAATTGATTAAATTAATCGGTTCGCGGCGTAGAGTCGAAGAACCACGCTCGGCGAGTGCGAGCGAAAAACGTGAAACCCACACCGACTGGCACATGTGCGTATTTTAGAATTTCCAATCCAAACTAACCAGGGGGTGATCACGAGCCCCAAGGGCTGAAGCGGAGCCGGACGTCCCGAAGACGCCGATTTAAGGGAATCCATCGACCTTTTCTTCCCATTTCCTCCCTTAGAAGAAGCGCCGGAGGGACGATTCCACGTGACGGAGACGCTGGCAGCCCATACAGGTAAGTGATTTAACCTGCCTGTGTTTTGTTTGGAAATTTTGAAATTTAGAGAGACACGGTCCGAACAATCTGTTTATCACCTCTCTCAGCTTTTTCTTTTCTTTCCTGCATTGTTCATCAAACCATGTGGATTTGGTTCCAGTTTTCTTCATAGTTTTTGCCACCATTGACGCTCTCATACAATGCGTTATTTCTTTCATATCTTTGAGGTTTTTCCAATCTACTTTTGCTAGCCTCGTGGCATATATTTCTTGTGTGGGCTGATCCCATTGAAATATCTTCCTTTGCCCACTTTCCCTTGTTTCGTGTTTTTCTTTCAGGGTCACAATTATCGGCATATGATCGAAGTCCCCTCTAATATCAATCCTCATACTTTCTATTGACCTCATTGATTTCTCATTTGCCACCACTAGGTCAATAACGGATTCACTACTACCTACCACAAAAGTAAATTCCTCGTCCCAGTCTCCTACACAGCACCCATTTAGCACTTCCCATTGTTTTTTCTTCACCCACTCCAACCACAGCTTTCCTTGAGCATTCCTTACTTTATCCTTAGATTTCCTCGTAAATTCACCTCCATTACTGCTAATACCCATCGGCTGCCCTTCCCCAATTCTTACATTCCAGTCTCCTCCTATCAGCAGTTTTTCGTGTTTCCCTTCGTTCAGGCAATCCTCTATTTTTTGTTGTATTTCCATAGATCTATTATTATTATACACCGTCATCACCCCCCACCATTGCCCTTCAATTTCTATTTCACTCATAACCAGACCTTCACACATATCTTTCGCCGTATCCTTTTCTCTTCTGGGTATATCTGCGGAAGCTTTTTCCCTGAGAGCCTTGTCCACCCCTGTTACTATTCCAACTTTTGCCCTTCCGAACTTAGAATCTGTTTTTGCAAATTTGGGCCTCCATCTATAGTCTTCCGGCAACCTCTTAATGCACTCCACTCCTCCCATTCCACACTCTTCACTCCTCCCATTCCTCTTGTTTTGTCCAAGTTTCCACTAAGTTAATAACTTGGAAATCAGACAAGAACTCCCCAAATTCTTCCATTCCTATTCTTAGTTTCCTTAGTAATCCAGCCACGTTCCAAAATAAAATTTTAATTCTTTTCCCCTTTTTCTCCCTTACCGCACCTGGCTTGCATCTTAGTTTTTTTGCATAATCTCCTGTGACTCCTCCCATGTTACCCAATTTCCATCCACTTCCATCTTCTTATAACCGATACTCACTTGGTGCCCTCTATCTTTTAGAATCTTTGCTTTCTGTAGCAAATCCTTTTGAATTTCCCGTTCTTTCATAGTAAAATCGTCTTGGATAAAAATATCAGAATCCTTCAGTTTATATTTATTTTGGATGACTACTCTCTTTACCTCCCAACTTAGCAATTTTGCGAGAATTGGACCTTGGTTGGAACCTTTATCTCCTATCTTGAACATGCTTCCTACACCTTCTTCTACTGAAATCTTTCTTCCAATAATCTCCTACCGTCTTCTAACCATTTCTCTCCTTTTACCCCATGAATCACAATATTATGTTTTATTTCCTTTCCTTCTCTTCTTTCTTTCATTTCTCTCAGTTGCTTCACTTCCTCTCTGAGCCATTGAGTCTTGACCATTCTCCCCACTTCGGACGGAGTTTTCTCTCTCTACTCTATAGTCGTTATCCAACTTCTTTATATTGCCCTTGATATCGGTGTTTTCGTTTCTCATCGCTTTCAATTGTGATATCATTTCCTCTTTCCACATCCTTTCCTTCTCCTCTACTTCCTTTTGTTCCCTCCTAGCCCTTTCCATTTTTTCTTCGAGTTCTTTATTTTCTCTTCCCATTTCTTTCATCTTATTCTCGACGCCTTTAAAATCCTTCTTCATTTCCCGTAGCTCTTCAAAGATCATCTCCAAAGCTCCTACTATACCCACACTCATTTCTCTTCTTTCCAAATCCTCTTTTTTGGAACGTTTTGCCAATTGTGTCGGCGACCGACTCAATTTCGCGCACCGATCAAACGGACTTCTAGACTCACTCTTTGATCTTGGCCTGCTGTCGTGGTCCATTGCCTATGCCTTATTTATTATTTATTTATTTATTTCACTTTGCTACCAAAAAGTTTAAAGATCCGGCCCGGTCTCGAACCCGCGCGCAGTTGTGCTTAAATACTTGTCTCAACCTTCTTCTTTCACTTCTTTAAGGTTTTTATTTAGTGATCAGTTATTACATCATTGGAGATATATGTACAAATAAGGTAATGCAAGAGTTCCTACCTAGGGGGTATCTACCTCTGACTTTGATGTGAAATGTTAGTAATGGTTGTGTGTCAAAATGCGTGCATGTAGACACACAAACCATTGCTAGTTACATGTTCGGTTTTGGGACTACAATTCTGGTGTACCAACATTTAAATGTACTATCATTTTATGAACTAAAAAATTAAAAGTTCAGGCGGTTTTTGTTGATGTGATACATGGAAAAACTTAATGAATCGATATATACAAATTTACTATTTTTATACCAAACGAAGCAGTCGAGTGTGTAGAATCGTGCGCGCCACAGTTAGTGAAAATACGTGAAATTTTGATTGTGTATTAAATGGTGAAAATTTTTTTGAATTTAATTTTGCAAATTGGCTGAGGCACAGAAAGGTATGTAGAATTTAAATACATAATTGGCTGTAAATAGATTGTTATTGTGTAGCAAGTATTTAAGAATAATTCATAGCAAAAACTACAACGCTTTGAACTCAAAGATTCAAGTTTATGGAAAGATACAAAAAAATGAGGGCAAATGAGTGCTCTAAATTTGCTCAAGTTTGCTTTATTAGACATTTATTGTTTGAGAAAATCAAGAATTTGCTGCTACTAGCTGCTACTTTGTCTTCAGTATAATTTTTTTATCAAATCATTTATGAAATTGAAATTCTCTCATTTATATTTTATAATGCACCGACTAAATAACCGATAAATTGTATTTACTTAGGGTATACTTCACGATTGGCCCCATTTAAATATGAAGAAAAATGTAACACCCCTAAGGGTGAAAATAGGGGATGACATTTTTTTGGGCAGGATTTTTTTTAGTGCAGTTTTTGTTTTCGAAACAATTTCTTTGAAGTCAGTTTTTTATTTTAATATATTAACTTTTTTTATTTCAGATTCAAGTGACAAAGTGACTATTATCTCGAGGAGGGATCTTTTTTATTTATTGAAATGTCGTTTTGGTGACAAAATAAGTGAAATATTTATTACGAGCGGAAAGAGAATTGAATAATAAATTGAAATAGAATTTTGAGTTGAGTTGACAAAACTATTTTACGCATAATTGTGAGAGAAATGCACGTGAAGTGGCAGAAAGTTTCTGGCATAGAAGACAAATTCCTAAATAAATTTAAGGACTGGCTGGACAAGTTTATGATCTTCACTGACGAATCGCTATCGGAACCTTCTCAACAATCGACCTCTGCGGCTAGCCGAAGTCGGCCTTCCATAGCCTTCTTCGAAGTGAGTGAGAGAACAAAACGCAGAAGGACAGAGGACATTCGAAAAGATAGGAGCAGCGCAGAACTGGCATATGCAACGCGAATTAGTTTGAGAGCAGAGGGAAAATCGGCTGCGGCACAGGTTTTACATGACATCACGTATGGCAGTCCATCAAAACCTTCCAAATATAGAAAATCTCTAAAATTTGTCCCAGAACAACAACTTTCTGATGACGAGGCATTGTCGCTAATTATTGGATGTGGACTATCAAATTGTCAAGATATGAAAACATTTTCTCAGGAAAATGTTCGCCATATTGGATCCGCCATTTTATTTTTGGCAAAATAAAACTTATTGTTAGATTCGTAATCAGTGCCCCAAAAATCTCGATCCTGTTTAAATTTTCGCAATATGGAAACATTTTCTAAGGAAAATGTTCGCCATATTGGATCTGCCATTTTGTTTTTGGAAAAATTAAACTTAGATTTGTAATCAGTGCCCCAAAAGTCTCATTCCTGTCAAATTTTCGCCATATGGAAACATTTTCTAAGAAAAATGTTCGCCATATTGGATTCGCCATTTTGTTTTTGAAAAAATGGAACTCAAATTCGTAATCAGCGACCCAAAAAACACTTCCATACGAAATTTGGTGAGGATAGAGTAAAACCTTCTATTTATGGCCTGTTTTTTGAGATTTTATCCCATTGTGCGTCCGCCTAACTGACTTCAATGTCCTCTAATTATTATGTTTCGTTACGAAATGTTTATTATTTATAATATAATTATTATATGTAATTCAATAATATATTATTTCAATTATGGTACAATAGAGTACATGCAAATGATATTCAAATTTTGTACTCCAACTTGTAATTTTTATCAATTTCGCATGCTCCATACTATTAACTGTAATATCAGTAACACTAATTGTTTTTTATGAAAATCGATAAAAGTACATTAAAGTACATTCAATTGAATTGTTTGTACCTTGGAAAATATTCGCCTGCCTTAAGAGGGGGTGCTGTATATGTAAATAACTGTAATATCAGTAACACTAATTGTGTTTTATGACAAAAAAATTACTCCCAGTACATTAAAGTACAAATGAAATGATATATAAAAAGGGCCAACAGGTATTATAAAACAGTAAAGAATATAAAGTTAGACTTTGTGTAATTATTATCTTAGAGTCTAAGGAAATCTCGTCGGCTCCTTATGCAACGGAAATTCTTATCTGAAGGTAAACTGACAGATAGCGTAAATTAATATAACAAACAATAGATTCCGTTTTTGGAATTCTTATCGCAAGACTACCATGGATTGTGGTAAGCAAATTAATTTACATAAGAAATAACAAAGTTAAAAATTAGCTGTCATGGTTTGACCAAATTAATAATAAAATTGAAAGTAGGAGATTATCATTACGGTATCGTCGATAATAATATTGATATTTGATAAGTAGCGAACGGCTCACACAACGCATCTTGAGTAAAGTGTGCCAAAGAGTAACAGAAAATAGCAGTGTAATTCCATCTATTGATATTATTGATAGATTCGAAGATATCGTAATGATAATCTCCTACTTTCAATTTTATTATTAATTTATAATTAATTTAGTACCATGACAGCTAATTTTTAACTTTCTTAACATTTTTACAACACTTATTATACTCTTCTTTTAATTGTTCGTTTTTTCTATTTTTTGACCAAGTTATATATAATAATTCCTTTGTATTACATGAAATAATTATGCCCCTAGTTTACCATTTTTTCCGTGGTTGATTTTCATTTTTAACTTTAGGTTTCTGCATGCTATATGTGTTATTTGTTAATATTTTTATTCTGCTAGAGGATTCACAGCCACATTCCAATCAGTTTTATAACCTAAATTGCGTAATTTATTATAATTTATCCTAGTAAAATTTACTGTTTTTTTTTCTTTGTCTACCTAGTCTGTCACCACTCTTGATGTCTGGCGCTGAATTTATTTAAAAGTAATTTATTCTATTCAAAGTGTCATATGACGATGAATGGGGGTCCGATATGCTGAGATTTTCAAGAACGTTTTTTCATTTTTTGAGGTATTATTTTGGAGGTTTTTGTTATTCTTCTGACTAGAATTTCTTGTTGGCCTTGCGCTTAGCCTTTCTTGTGACTTGTCGCAAAATATTACAATATTTTTTATAATACTCTTTCGTCACATGGTCTAGCAGCATTTCTCTATGCCAATAGTGTTTCTTAATGCAAGATATTCTGATACCATTTTTTACCCATGAATTTGAGTTGTTTGCTTGTTTGCATTTTTGGGAAATACTCTGAGGGAAAACACTGTTCATCAGCGTTTGAAATTGATACATGAAAATATTATAAGCTCTATTTACCTCTGTACAGTTCAATAATACATCCCAGTTTACACATTCTAGTTCACCAGAGAAATATCTCAATCTGGCCTCTAAAAACTTTCTCTATTTACCTCTGTACAGTTAAATAATACATCCCAGTTTTCACATTCTAGTTTACCAGAGAAATATCTCAACCTGGCCCCTGAAAACTTTCTTCCTACCCTAAATTGATTCTCCCTTTTGCTTTGGTCGACTTCAAACTCTAGAAACTGGCCATAATGATCTGAAAGAGCCAGATCAATAAATTCACAGCATTTATACTCCTTAAAATCAGTGAATATATATTCTAGAAGTGTGCTTGAATTTTTCGTCATTCTGGTATGTTTAAAAACCAATTATCTATCAAGTCACTATCTAGTCACAAGATGTACCATCTTGTGACTAGATAGTGTATCTAGATAGTGTATTAATAAAACATTCTAAATTCTCAAAATTTGCATTTAAACTTTATTTTTTATTAAAGTCTTCATCATAAAACTGCTTGTTCAAATCATCAAAATTTTAATACTCCTCTTCAAAATTTAGTGTCAAATTATCAATCACTATCCTATGAACTGAGGAATAACTGGCTCCATAGGGTAATCGGTTTTATCTAAAAATAAATTGATCTTTATACTTTAAACACACTAGTATCAGTTGTTTTATGATTGCTACACTTATTTTTACCATACTTTTCATTGTAGAATGCAACAATATATACACTTCATTTCTTTACTTTTACACGTCTTAGCTTCATAGTTTCTGGTACAGATTACAAACTTAACTTCAGTTGCACATTTTTTGTGACTATGATTCGCTCTACCACATTTAAAACATCGCACTGATGACCAATATATAATTAAATTCATTAATCTTAAATTCATTATTTCTTACACTCATATATAATTCATCAATAATATTGCAGCCTCCGTCGAAATTCAGAAAATTACGATTATAAATGTCAGCATACTTAAGCTATTTACTTAATTCAGAGTCTACATCAAAAACCTGAACTTTGAACTGAAACTAAAACTTTTACCCATTTTTTCTGATAAAACAGTTTTTTTTCTAGTAACATCTGCCTTATTCTTACATATAATAGCATGTATTTATAATATTTTTATGTAACAGTTATAAATTATTAGGATTGTAGTAGAATGTTGCAAAAATGCAATATTCTCGCTACACGCGAGATAATTGTCCGAAAATACGTTATAGTATATTTTGTAACTAGGGCTGTAGGATGTCAATTGGACATGAGAGCGAAATTGGGCGCACGAATGAAGCACATTCGCTCGAGAGGGTAATTGACCGCCTGTGTTCCCAACAATATTTTTTTTAACAAAGAATTTGCTTTTTCAATTGTCTCTGGTGCTGTGGATTCATCATAAGAACTCTCCTCAGTCTCCGGTATCAGAATTTACACTCATTTAAAAACGTTTCCTTTAATTTTAATTTTGTAATGGAAAAAAAATCTGTTACTTTCACTATACTTTTTTAATATTGAGGTGTGTTTATTCAATTTATTTAATTCTTTTTTTAATGTAAGCTAGCGATATTGAATATTTGCGTGCGTTACCCAAATTATGTGACAATACAACCAAAAGTGGCATTTCTCGTACTAAAATCATGCGCCATCATTCCGTTGATAGTACTTTTAATACATGAATAATACAAAATTAATAACGCTAGTTACATAAATTGCATTATACATGTGATATGACTCATATCGTCATATCACCTGTATAATGCAATTTATGTTCTGGCGTTCTTCAATCGAGAGATCATTCGATTACGAAATCATTTGATTATTAAAATCACTCGATAACTAATCATTCGATTATCCAAATCATTCGATTATGTCCATCACTAGTAACTAGGGATTAATGGACAAGAATATATTGATAAGATTAGATACACAAAAGTTGATGCAAATAACTAGATGGGTGTTGATTAAACAAGTCTAATTTTTGTTTCTTTTGTTTTAAGATAATTGAAGTTCCAAAAATTATATTGGAAACAGGACGAAGAAAACAGGAAGTGCCAAAAAAATTTGGCCAGAGTTGTCTTTTCTAAAAATGATCGTCTGAACCACTAGTCTACAATCATTATTCAGTATATCTACCAGTCCACAATCATTATTCTACTACCTCTACATTTCTCCCTGGACATCATGGACACATGGATTCAGATTTACAACAAGAAATATAGATGAAGCGATGGTGCATTGTACCGTTTCTTCTTTCATTCCATTTTTCAGTGTACCGTTACTTATTGGATGATACCTCTATTTACTTATTTGTTTCCTCGCCTATTGAAGCTACAAATTGCAGTCAAACAGGGTTTATCTATTTTTTTAGCAATCAATGTCGGTCAAGGTCATGCCCTCCAAAACAATGCTATTGTATTTCCCCACAATGTTCTGTTCTTGCGAATAGATCCAGCTCCTGTAATAATGGTTGATCATGGTTCCAATATCATTAGCATAGAAACAAATTCGAAAAGTAAATCGATTGGAACCAAATTGATGTTTTCAAGACAATTGAATGTTGAATAAATTTGGAGAGAATATGATACAAGTGAAGAAGTGAACGAGTCTAAGAAGAAATAAAAAGTCGTTGGAACTGTTAAGGTAAGTTGGGGTATCTGGGACCAGGGGGTAACTGGGCCATGGGTTGTTCCCATAAAGCTTGTGAAAGAAATTTCACTTCACGCGGTTGGCAACACTGAAGGACAATGGCTTCTCTCTTTAAAAACCTGTCCCATACCTCTCAGTGTTGTTGGTTTCGTGGTTGGCAAATTTTTTAAATTTTGTAGTGAAAGATGAAAACAACGTGGTGTCATCTTGAGTTTATGTAATATCTACATATTTGCAGTAAGTATTATATATAATATAAGTATAGTTAATTCAGCATAAATTAGAAGCTTAATAAAAACTTGAAGTGTAATTGCCAGCACGAATTCTCTATTAGGTTATAAGCATGAGTAGGTTACTCCCTAAAGTAAGTAGTTACTCTCTAAAATATTAAAAAAAAAGGGTAAGTTGGCCAGGTGCTTGGGGTATCTGGGCCCGCCTTGGACCCAGTTACACCAGCATGTCCTAGTTGCCCCAAGCATATTAACTACCATAATTATTGTTATTTTTTTATTCATTAATGCTTATTTTATATATTTTTCCTTGTGAATTACTATGTTAAATTATTTTTTTCCCAGACAAAGCCGTCTATGACATTAGGAACGGCAATAGGACTACTAGGGGAACAGATACATTTTACAATATTCCTAGGTCTACGCACAAACACCGAATTCTAGGAACACGTGGCAAAGGATTCAGTTCCAGAAATGGCAAGGGTGGTGGTGGTGTTGAATCATTCTTGTCTGCTGTTGCTGAAGCGATAGAAGAGATAGTGATCTGCTTGAAAGTAATGGATAAAAATGGTTTTGGCTTTTCTCGGCGCGAGGTTTTGGATCTTGTTCAACTATACATCAGGCAAAACAACATCTAGTGTAGATTCAGAGACCAGAGGCCAGTTGTAGAATGGTTTATTGCTTTTAGAGGTAGGCATCGCTTGGCGATAAAAAAAGCATAAAGCATTGAACATGTAAGATGCGACCAAGTACCCAGTGGGTAGTGTACAACTTCTTTGAAGTTGTAGCAAAAACTTTGAAAGAGCTGAATCTTGATGGAAAACCATAGAGAATCGTCAATTGTGACGAGACCTCATTCTGTCATGACCCGAAAAAACCGTTGTTGGGGCCATTGGTGCAAAAAGCAAGCGCAAAACGAGCAAATCTGGTCTTGAAAATACATCAGCGCTGTTATGCTGCTCTACAGCGGGACAAATGCCACCCCTCTGTGCATTTAAAGGGATATATGTCATGGAGAATTGGATTGATCAAGATGTTCCATCACAAACTGTAGTTTCAGCAAGTTCACGGGGATGAATGGAAACCACATTATTTTTTAATTGGTTTCGTGATATGTTTTTACCAAATATAGGTGAAGAAAGGCCTGTACTGTTGATCTATGATCTTCATATTACTCATATTTCCACTCAATTGATTAGATTAGCACAGCAAAATCAAGTCACAATTATGAAGCTACCTCTCTATACCACACACCTATTACAACCCCTGGATGTGGCGGTTTTCAAAAGCCTCAAGACCAAGTGGGTCAGCGAATTGTGTAAATGGAAAATCCACGCAAAAAAATTCTAAAATAGGAAATTGTTTCACTTCTAACCAGACTGGTTCAAGATGTACCAAGAAAATATAATCACTGGATTTAAGACTACAGGAATTTATGATTTGGAAGTGCGGGGGGTCCATAAAGAAGCAATCCCAGCTTCAGTATTCAAGACAACTGACCTGGAGGGGTACAAAAATTTCCCAAACCCTAATGTTGTTCCGCCATAAATAGCCACGGTTCCACAACAAATAGACTCTCACTCAACAGACACAGTGCCTTCGGAAATGGCTGCTAACCCTATAGACACTCCACTGGAAGTAGTTACTACCCCTACAGCCACAGTGCCACAAGAAGAATTTTGCAAAATAGCCACTGTGCTAGCAGAAGTAGCTGTAGAAGTAGCTCCCCCAGGCGGAGTTCCGCTGCTACACGCAGCTAGTATATCCTCAATTGCAGATCCACTGGGAGTAGGCCAGATGTCGCAAAAGTTTGGAAGAACTATTATTAGAAAAACTTAAGAAAGATAAGAAACTGTTTCAAACAGCAAACGTAAAAGACTTGTGGCCAACTGTGAGATTATTGCATCCAAAGAATATCTACTAAAAAAGAAAATGAGAACAAAGAAAAACTGGAGAAAACGAACAGGAAGAAACTTCAACAGGAGAAAGATATGGAAAAAGTAAACATTTCTAAGTCTGACGCCAGAAACAAAATTAAAAAGAAGAAATGTAATAATACTGATGGTGAGACAAGTGAAGAAAGTGATCAAGAAAGTTATTTTATATATTTTTCCTTGTGAATTACTATGTTAAATTATTTTTTTCCCAGACAAAGCCGTGTATAACATTAGGAACGGCAATAGGACTACTAGGGAAACAGATACATTTTACAATATTCCTAGGTCTACGCAAAAACACCGAATTCTAGGAACACGTGGCAAAGGTTTCAATTCCAGAAATGGCAAGGGTGGTGGTGGTGTTGAATCATTCTTGTCTGCTGTTGCTGAAGCGATAGAAGAGATAGTGATCTGCTTGAAAGTAATGGATAAAAATGGTTTTGGCTTTTCTCGGCGCGAGGTTTTGGATCTTGTTCAACTATACATCAGGCAAAACAACATCTAGTGTAGATTCAGAGACCAGAGGCCAGTTGTAGAATGGTTTATTGCTTATATAAGAAAATGAGAACAAAGAAAAATTGGAGAAAACGAACAGGAAGAAACTTCAACAGGAGAAAGATATGGAAAAAGTAAACATTTCTAAGTCTGACGCCAGAAACAAAATTAAAAAGAAGAAATGTAATAATACTGATGGTGAGACAAGTGAAGAAAGTGATCAGTTATCTATATATGACAGTGACGATGATTGGAATTTTATATCTTGTTCTGACGAAGAAATAGATGAACACGATATGAATACAATACAAGTGGGGGACACTTGGATATACTGTATTAATACTTACTTGAAATGGATTATTTCTTATTATTATTTTACCTCTTGTTCCTTAACAAAATTTGTGTTATTCCAAAATTTGACTTAATTTCAGGCCTAATGGTTATGTAGGAGTTCTCTTACATCGTCGATAACTCGACTATGGTGTGGTTCAAATGACTTGAGTAATGTTTTTTATGGGGTTCACATGTTTGCCAACAGGCCCACTTACCCCAATTCAAGTAACATTAGTTTGTATGAAATCAATACCCTTATCGTCCAGTTGCCCAATTTTCTAGGGGTAACTGAGCCCAAGTTCTTTTTTAATTTTTAAATACAATGAAAATTAAATTCAGCTTTGGATTTGATTATAAATACTTGAAGACTGCATATTGAATTATAAATAACAAATATTTTGGGATATTAATATTATTTATTGGTGGTCCCCAAGCAAGTACAAAGTTATTACCTACACGCCCACGTTGTAAAATCGTGGCTCAGATACCCAACGAACCTTACAATGTATGTAAGGATGCTTGAAGAAGTTTCTAAATTGACCCAGATTTTAATCATCTTCTGGGTATGCAGTTACAGTAGGGCTATCACACTCAATTCCTACTCCTACGTCCGTACCTTGGGCAACGTGAGCAACCGTGAAGGAGATGCGGTAACCAACCCATGTCGAGCTCAGGGTCACGGCTAACGGAGAGGGAGCTTTAGTTGGGCCACTTCATCGTTTCTAGGGCTAACTAAAAGTATGCAGCGTCTGTTCACCAGCAGGTGTGGCTGCAAGCGGACGTTTGCTTTAGGGCAAGCGGTGTTCTATATAAATATGATATACACAGAAAAATCTTCCCTAGAACTGGAATGTGTTTCGGATTTGGGACCCACCACTTCAAAAAGTACCGCTCAATGAACAGTTCAAGGAAGCCTTATTATATAATGAGTGGCGTCCTATGTTGAACTTTGTAAAAATCGCCTGGAGAAGAAGAAATATGAAGTGATTGGAAAAACAACATTTAAGTGCTTTTCTTATTAAAAGCTTTTAATTTGGTGTAAATTTTACACTATTCTGATTTGATGATTCAATTAATTTTTTGCACAACTATTTTACATTCGGAATTTTTCAACATAAATTATGTTTCAATAAGGGAAACTGGAGTCTTGGATGATTTTTAAATTATAAATCTTTCTTTTATATACAATATTTAGTAGAAATAACTAGTTCAGATGTGCATAATAACAAGCAAAGGGAAGTTACACCGTTCTTCCATCAATTCACTACTTTCTGGGTTTCTTAAATATTTTTGATTTTCATATCATTTTGATACGTTCTTGATTTAGATATTTCTCAGATCAAGTAATCAATATTGTTCTGTGATATTCTGAATCAAAACTGCAGTATCGACAGTCGAATCTACCCTTTAATGTGTAGTTCGCAAAGTGATCACATACAAGTGACAACAAAGACAATTGATATTCGTTCGTTTGACATTTGAGTTCGAAGGTAGGGGTGGAAGGCGCATCGTCGAAGGTATGGGCTGGTGTCTCAGGAGTAGGGCTAGCATCAGGTAGCGACAGTGGCTCTAACGAAAAGCCCTTGGCGGAGAGTTTGTTTTTTTAATCAAAGTAATTTGTTACAAAGCTCCCCCTGCAGAACTGGTAGGCGCCTCGACGAAGTTCTGTCATCTAAGCTTGGATTTTTCGGGGTCGCTCTCGGCGACGTATAGGCACTACGGGTTCGGGTTTGACTGCAGTAGACTCGAACTTCCTGATGACCGATGAGTGATAGACTTCGAGCAAGCGTTCAGGATCAGATTGGGAGGCTACCTCGAAACTACAAGGACCCTTGGCGGCGAGGATGACGTAAGGTCCATCTCGTTTAGGCATACATTTTGCAGTCCGTCCTTAGGCGGCGTTACTGCGAGGGTGGGTATCGATCAGCACTAAGTCGCCTGGCTGTAAGCAGGGGGTAGCTCGATGTGAAGCGTCGTTGTACCTCTTGTGACGGTCTTGTTCTTTCTCGTGTTGTTCTTTAGCCTCTTGGAGCACATCAACCACTTGCCTTAGTGGTGGAGTAATCCCTGGTAAGAAATTCTCGTTCTGTGAAATCTATCGAATATTGTGGCGTACTTCGATGGGGTACGAGGGTTCCTTCCATAGGTAAGATAGGCTGCAGAGAACCCTGTACCTTGACAACGGGCTGTATTGAGCGCAAACCGAATGGGCGGCAGTTTCTCGGGCCAGGTTTGACGTTCAGATCCCACTAGTATTGAGAGAAGAGTTTTCATATTCCGATTCTTTCTTTCAACAATATTTGCAGAAGGATGATAGACAGGGGTGAATTTCTGATCAATATTTAGACAATAACAGATTTTTTGCATGATCCCGCTAATGAATTGAGTTCCATTACCTGAGATGATGCGGCGAGGAATCCCGTAGCGTAAGATTATTTCGTCGATAAGTACTCTGGAGCAAGCGTCAGCGGTGACAACTACTAGGGGGAATATTTCGATCCACCGAGAACTACAGTCTTCTACGATCCATGTTTCATCACGAGGTCGCTTAGAAAGTGGACCGAAAAGGTCGACGGAAATTACTTCAAACCTCTGGTACATAATCGGGGTCTGAAGAAGTCCCGTGGGTTTCTGGTTACTGGCTTTATATCGTTGACACTAGGCGCATGTTTTTACGTAGCCTTTGATAGTTTTTCTCATTCCTGGCCAATAGAATAATTTGGAGACCTTGTAATAGGTCCGGTCTGCTCCAAAGTGACCAGCTTCTTGTTATGTGTCCTGACGTTTTGAATTGGGAACAACAAGCTGTGGTTCTTCGTTATCGTCGTCCGGAGAGTAACGGTATAATACACCTTGTGATAAGAGGTAACCTCGGTAAGTCCATCGATGTACTTCCTCAGGGTCGTTAGAGTCGAAGGCTGCGATGGTCTTCTGTAGATCCGGGTCATTCAGCTGGTTCTCTCTTAATTGTTGTGGGTGTTCTCGTGGCCATTCTATCGTGACGAGTTTTAGACTGCAATCGATCGGTTCTTCTGATTTCTTCCTGGGGTATACTCAATAGTTAGGTTATAGGGCTGGATATGTAGTGACCAGCGGGCTAATCTGCCACTGGGAGATTTAAGCGACATTAACCATTTCAAGGGTTGGTGGTCGGTGACGACAACGGCATAGGATTCCTCCAGGTAGTCACGCAATTTCTGAATGGCACAAACCAGAGAACGTTCTTTCGGTGATAGCGGTGATCTTCTCGGGCCGGGTATGGATAACGTTGGCAGAGATTAGATGTCCTAGATATGGCACTTCGGGACACGCGAATCGGCTTTTGTCGGTTTATCCGGAGTTTAAAGTGACCTAGTCGGTGGAAACATCTACGTAGATCCGATATATGGGTATTGAAGTCTGGAGACAGGACGATCAGATCGTCTAGGTAAACTAGTGGTCTGACTCCATTGAGTCCTGCCTTGAATTTGTCCATTAGCCGTTGGAATGTGGCGGGTGCGTTTCGGAGCCCAAATGGTAGTCGGAGAAACCGATAGGTTCCTGCGTTGGTGATAAACGAGGTCGTATCTCTATGTTGGGGATATACCTCAATTTGGTAATAACCGCTCTTTAGATCCATTGTGGAAATGTATCGTGATTGTCCGGTTGAATGTAAGAGATCTTCTAATCTTGGCAAAGGGTACAGAACTGGCGTGGTGATACTGTTCAGTTATATACGATAGTCAATACATAGTCTTGTGCTTCCACGGGGTTTTGGTACGAGTACCACGGGCGACACCCAGGCACTTTCTTATTCTTCAATTATTCTTGTCCTCAGAAGTTGCTGAAATTCTGCCTCAAATATCCTTTGTCGGGCGTGATACGGTAAGACGGGCTGGCTACTGGGGCTTTATCACCGGTTTCGATGCGATGTTCAGTCATGGTCGTCGGTGGTCCTTCAGGTTTGAAAAGATCCGTATTTTCGATGAGTAGGTTGTTGATTTCTGTGCGTTCTTGTGCGGATAATTGTGTCCCTTCTTCCGTTCTTAAGTGGAAACTTTGTAAATCGTGGCTACCAACATGTATATCAGGGAATATAATATCAGGGATTGTTAGTCGCTTTTTCCACAGTTGATCGATTGTTTAAATGGCATCATACCACTTATAATTGACTCCAATTGAGTAATCGGGACCGTAGTTATTATCTAACCCAGATTCGTAGTCGCATTCCATGGAGACGACGGGTGAGTATAGGGGGGTCACAGGTGGAGGGATGTCGTGTTCTGCACTGATTTCCGTAAAATCTACTTTAGAGGTGGTATTCTCCCTTGTGATCCTTGGGTCCTTTGCAGCGTATCCATACGTTTTGTGTGTCTCGCCTGAGAAGTGCCATCTTTCATGTTTATGATCAATGACGAGACCAGCTGCCTTCAGAAAGTCTACTCCTAACAGTGTTTTTGCATCAGGTGCGTCGGGCATGACGATGAATTTCGTTGAAATAACTCGATTCTCAATTTTCACTGGAGCTACTGTTGATTTAACTATGTGTGGTTTTTGGTTTCCTTCAGCTTGTATTAAGTTGATTGGGACATTCTGGAACTCATATCCCTGAATTTGTAGTACTCGGTATAGCTCTAAGCTTGCTAGCGTAGCACGGGCACCACTGTCCAGAAATGCAGTCCCTGTCACTTCATTGATTGAAATTTTTACGGCGGGTCGTTCGGCGGACCAGACGTCTATCGAGCAGAAACTCACTAGTGCCTGGGTTGTTGAACACGTAGGGCAGTTTCGAATTTTGTTTGCAGGAATCGTGCTTAATGTTACAGGCTGTGTGGGCGGAGCCAGTAATCGTGCGGCAGGTTGTGTCTTCTTTGATTTTGCCTTCTTCCGACATACGCTAATGGCGTGGCCGAAGTTGTTGCAGAATTCACATTTGGTGCGCGCCTTAGTTGATTCTTTGTCGTTTCTTACGTATCTACTATTTTTCTTGTCTTGCTCGTTGGCTTCTACAATTCGGGCTATTTCGAGTAGATCTTTGAATGTACTTACATCAGCTCAGGCTATGCGGTCACGCATAGGCGTGCGTAGTAATCCGTATATTATATCTATTTGCCAGGATTCGTCTAGCGGGCGTGAGAGTTGGGGAAAGCTATCTCTTTGCATGGTGATATATTGATCTGTAGGTATCGAATCTGTTTGGTTTTGAGCGAATATGTCTGCAAATATTCTAAAATTCGGACGCTGTGAGTTTGTATTGCTTGCTCAAAGGTAGTTATGTGTTCCTTTACTCCCTTCCACCATTTATTTGCCTAACCTGTGAGCAGAAGTGGGATTACCATAACGGCATCTTGGTCGGGAATGTTTTCTACATTTTTGAAGATGGTGATGGCTGTGATGAATTCTTCTACGGAAGCTTTGGTATCTTGCGGTGCATTGCGTGACATGCCGGGATGTTTTCTCTGATTTGGTATTGCTTTGTAGTAGTTGTTGGAACTGCTCGTTCGTCATTTGGACCGCCATGGTAGGAGGATTAATTCGCGGACTCCTCCTGAAAGCGGTGTACGTTCTTGCTTTTTTTGCCGAATTTTGACCAATATTGGATTCAGGCCACTACGTTGGGCGTCACTTTGTTACACTTAATTTAAAGAGTTATTTATAAAACAAGTTTCTTATTCTTTCT
Organism: Phosphuga atrata; assembly: GCA_944588485.1. Taxonomy (NCBI): domain Eukaryota; kingdom Metazoa; phylum Arthropoda; class Insecta; order Coleoptera; family Silphidae; genus Phosphuga; species Phosphuga atrata. Next base: position 46,430 of record CALYMW010000340.1, on the reverse strand, counting down.
TTAAACTTATGTACATTTATTAAACAACTAAATACAATGATTACAGGTTTTTTGAGTAAAACCGGGTCGGTGAACACAAATATATCGAAATACAGTTTATAAGTCGTGGAATAATCTCTCAGGGCTACTAACTGACCAGGACAAGGACCGAATAGTGCGCTTGCTTAGTGCTGTTTAGTGAGCCAGAAAGATTCTAGACTGGTTGTAGGGAGCTATATCAGCTCATATATAGGGGTGGAAGGCGCGTCGTTCGTGGGTAGGGGTGGAAGGTGCATCGTCGAAGGTAGAGGGTGGTGTCTCTGGAGTAGGGCTAGCATCAGGTAGCGACAGTGGCTCTAACGGAAAGCCCTTCCCGGAGAGTTTGGGAAGTAATTTGTTACAGTATTCTATTTATCCCTCATGGAAAGTTATGAGACAACTTATAATTTCTTTTGGATCAGATTTCTTAAATATAGTTTTCGAAAATGTAAAGACCAAGTCATAAACTCTGTGACTACAGTCTGAATTGTTGTTCTTTCTCTGGGGTTTCGTTTCGGATATATTAAAATTTGATCACAAATAGAAATTCAGTTTTTTATAGAATTTTCTTTTTCCGAGGTTAATAAATGTTGGAGCATTAGAAATAGCCGCAAGATGAAATTAGTTTTGATTGTATTTTGTCTGTTGCGTTACATGTTACATGAGTTACATGGGAAAAATATCCTGTGGGGATTTAAAATTTTGTCCATTTCCAATGAACAGTTGAAAGAAGCCATCAAATATTGATTTTTTTTCCAATAGTGATCATTTTCTTTTCATATGTAAGAACAAATAATTTTCCTTTCAACAAAACTAAAGGAGATCTTAAAAAAATTTATAAGGATTCAAGCTGAGCATTGATTAGCAATTAACGTTTTTATTTTATTTCTGTAAATAATTTGTGGTGCAACTGGGGCGTGGGGTCTTCTGGGTATGCAGTTACAGTCGGGCTATCACATTTTCCAACAATTCCTATTCCTATGTACACGTCAGGCAACCTGGGCAACGTGAGCAACCCTGAGTGAGATGCGATAACCAACCCGTCTGGAGCTTAGGGTCACGGCTAACGGAGAGGGAGCTTTAGTTGGGCCACTCCATCGTTTTTAGAGCCCAGTAAAGTCTGCAACGTAAGTTCACCAGGCGGTGCGGCTGTAAGCGGACGTCTGCTTTAGAGCAAGCGGCGCGCTATATAAATATGATTTACACAGAAAAATCTTCCCTAGAGCTGGGTTGTGTGTTCGGGTTTGAGACCCACCACTTCAAAAAGTTCCGCACAATGAACAGTTCAAAGAAGCCTGTTATTTAATGGCTGGCGCCCTATGTTGAACTTGGTAAAAATCGCCTGAAGTAGAAGAAGTATGATGTGATTGGAAAAACAACATTTAAGTGATTTTCTTATTAAAAGCTTTTAATTTGGTGTAAATGTAAACCATTGAGATTCAAGCCATTCTAATTTGAAGATTCAATCAATTTTTTGCACAAATATTTTACATTGGAATGTTGCAACAAAAATTATGTTTCAATAAGGGAAATTGGAGTATTGGATAATTTTTAAATTATAAATCTTTATTCTATATACAATGATTAGTACGAATATCTATAATATTCATATTATAGTTCAGATGTGGTTGATAACGAACAAAGACATGTTAACACTGTTCTTTCTTCCATCGATTCACTTCTTTTTGGGTTTCTTAAATATTCTTGATTTTCATATCATTTTGATACATTCTTTCGGAATTTGATTTCGATATTCCTCAGATCAAGTACTCAATATTGAGGTGTGATATTCAGAATCGAAACTGTACTATCAAGAGTCGGATCTACCCTTTAATGCAGCCATACTCAAACTTTTTTTTTCTGGGAAACTATTACGTTTAATTGTCTATTTAAATTTTAGTGAGGACGATGATATTGGGAACATTTTTTAACAATTTCATTTTGATCTGGCTTGTAGTTGCAGCACGCTACTCCTAATACGTTATCGAGATGAAAATCTGTAAGCCGATTTCTATATACGTTCTTTGCATATTTCATCTTGGAATAGGATGATTTACAAAGATACGTGGATGCAAACAACGTAAGCAGAATTTGGCCACATTTTTTAACAGTCTTATATTGATCGGGCACTGTTATCCAAAATTCAACGTACTCCTTCTTTATCTTCAAAATAACTTATAAGTTTGTATCATTTTTCATTTGAATAAACTCCTCAAACAAGTCTTCATACTTACAGTCCAAAACTGAAGCCAATTGTGAAATACTTCTCGACTCTAGATACCAAGGATTTTCTACGAGCAGTAGCAAATTTTTTTGTCCTGAAATCTCCTTATAAATTCGTCTTATAATGCAGATATATAATTTTAAATTATCGAATAGTTTTCTTCGGAAATATCAATACAGTAATGTGTAACTCTTGTTAGAGTTGCAAAATTTTACAGTGATTTGTTTTGAATTTCTTCGTAATAAATGCTTAGTTTTTCATCTAAAGCAAATATTATATTTGACAATTATTTTGTTTTCACCTTGCAAACTTCGATTAACACATTAAAGGTGGGAGATCTTGACGAAAGTATGCTAGGTAACACGGCGACCGCCCCGCCTCGTTTTTCGTCCTTGAGCCAGGGCCGGATTTATCCTTAGCGCCGCCCCTGGGCACTGTAAAAAATGCCGCCCCATTATCGAAATTTTGCATAAAATGGATAAAGTTTCAATATATAATTATTAAATAAATAAAGTGACTCGTTCATTGCCGACTCATTCATTGATCATTGCAAAATGGTCAAATAAATCTTCACAATCTAAGCGTCTAAGTACATCTGATTCGATTCGCATAGAATAGCTAAGCTATTTAGTCTATTCTCACTTACTGTAGAACGTAAGTAATTTAACTTTTTACAAACAAGAAAACAAACGTTCTGCGTTTTGTTGCAGCTACAGTTTGTTACACCTAATGTGATAAATATTCGATATGCTATTTTCACGTTCGGAAATTCAGTGTATGACTCGTTCGTACGCAGAAGTTTCAAAAGATGGAATCCGGAAGGTGAATTTCGTTCTATCATTTATTCAGTGTAATACGCGAGAAAGTGCACAAATTTGCCATCCAATGAAGACTCGAGGTCTGAGAAATAAACATTTCTTAAACGTTTAGATAGTTCACGAATTTCTTTATTATCCAAATTGCCAAATTCAGTAATAGCCGAATTTTTTTTTAATCTTTTCATATGCTAAACATCTTTTTCGAAATTCAGAATCCAGATTGTCAAGAATGACGTTAAAAGTATTAACTCTGAAATGGTCCCGACCTGACAGTTTAACATCTCCATCTCGTGATTCATCAGTGTGTAATTTTCTCTTCCTTTTTTCTGGAAACAGTTGTCTTATATTCTTGAATCTCGGATATTTCCAAAGCTTTATTTTCATAGACTTCGAAATAATTCCGCGTATCAGCAACAACTTTGAACAAGCTATGATAACCATCCATCAAGTCAGCAATGCTACAATCAACTTTTTGTAATTTTTGGCTGACAGCATTGAATCTTGAGAGTAAAGAATGCCAAAGTATTTGCATAAATGCTATTTCAAGTCTGTCCAATTGAATTCGAATACCTTTAGCTTCTTATCTCGTTATTGCATTTTCTTTAATGTTTTCCTAATCAAAGTATCAATTATTTCGCCGAAGTGTCGATTAAGTATTTGAACCGCGTCGTGATGAGCTGGTTGCAGATAGAGACTTCAACGCAATTTTTTACCCAGTATTTGATTGTAGAACTTATCAGCACGATGTGTCGAACTTTTCAGCAAGTGTCGATGCAGAAAAAAAATGCACAAGGAGCATGTTCTGCCAGATCAATAATTTCATTAATTCTTGCCTGTAAACCTGAATAAATTCCTGATACATTGTTCGCGTTGTCGTACCACTGACTTCGATAATATGCGATAGGAATATTGAAATACACGAGAGCAGATAACACAGTAACTAATAAATCTTCAGCTTTGTGTCCAGACTTTTTAAATAAACATGAGAAAACAAAGGAAAGTTGATCGACATGGGATATATCAGGTATGGAATCTACTATAAGGGCGTAATATTTGCCGATTTGACTTCTTGAACAATAATTGTGGATTTTTTTTTGCCAAAAGCTGTTTAAATTCTTCGAATATAGTTTTCGATAAGTGGCTTGTGCTATCAGATCCTGTGTTCATTTTTTTAAATATATTCTTCTAAAAATGGGTCCAAAGAAGTAAGAAATTCAATAAGCATCAGAAATTTTCCATTATTTGGCGAGGAAAATTTCTCATCACTTCCTCGAAATGGCAGCCCTCGTGAAGGCAAGGTCTAATACGAGATTTCCGTCTCAATTTGAACGACTAATTCATGATCTATTCTATTGTTAGTATTTTTTTTACGATTATTGGAGTTTTCATGCTCAGCAACACGAACGCATGCATGTTTCGAATTATTAAATCTGCTCCTGCCAATCCTGCCATTAAACGAACAGTCTGCATCGAAAAGAATGCAAGCTGCGTAGAATACAGATCCTTTACTAACTGAGTACATAAGTCACAGATGTGGAACCTGTTCGCCATTAAGAAGTTTTCTGACAAATAGTGATTCTGATAACCATCGTGATGTTCCATCACTAATCTCGTTTAGTACAAAAAAAAACAATTTTTTATTTTGTTTACTTCCATTAGTAGCTACACTCTGGTAAAGTCGTTTATAACCCCTTTTCCCGGATCATCACTTATTACATTCTCTTTAGGCACAACCTCTTCCAAAATTTTTCATTGGAATTGTAGCTGGAAGTTCATCTTCATGATTCAAATTCGGCGACAGCAAAGAAGTCATAATGTGAGTACTATTTACTACTCAGTACTAGTTTTTTCGTTTTTTCCTTGAGAGAGTAAACTGCAGGTGGCAGCATACAGAGTTGCAAACTTATTTGATTTAAATATTTTACATTTTTTATGTAAAATAAAATTAAAAATCATATTACATAATTGCTTAAATTATTCAATTAAAAAAAAAACGTTAAATACTAATTTTTAAATGCAAAAATTATTTAAGAATGTTTTCAATTTATCGAAAAATGTACTAGTTAATTTTTATTAATTATTAATTTTTTGGAAGATAAAAGAAAACATTTTCTATTGCGCGAAGAAATTTTTTTTCTCACACTCCGAATTTTGCCTCCCCTGAAAGTTTGCCGCTCTGGGCACTAGCTCCGAGTGCCCCTAGTGCAAATGCAGCGCTGCCTAGAGCGGGCTATATTTTGTGTAATCATAAAAAAATTTAGACTTTTAGAAAGTTTATTTAAACTCTTAAAACTACAAGGAATATTAAAAAAGAACTAAACACTAAATACAAAAAAATGTTTAAAAGTACATATTTATGAGAAGAATCTAGTGTTTTTTATGAGTGTGATAATGTTGATAACACTCGCCACGGTGAAGAGGTGCATTGCAAAACTCGCATTTCAAGCAAGTCAACTTTCTTTTTTTATGTGCCGCACTAAGCAGTTTCGTTGGGCATATAGCTTTTTGCCTTAATTTTCTATCCGAATTAATTTGTGCTTTTTGATGTCTAGCGAAAGACGTTCAGGCGTATCAGTTTTATATCGTGGAGTCCGTGGTGCCGAGTTCGATGTACCAGGTTGTGGCTCTTCAATGTCCATCAATTCCAGATCTTCAGTTATTTGTCAGTTATAAGACAGCGTGATAATTCTAACAAATATGTTTTATATGGCAAGCTACTATTATTAATCATGTTCTATACTAAATAGGAATTGAAAACGCACAGTTTAACAAATACATTACTTCCCGCTTGATCCACTTTCTTGTTTTTCGCAATATTGAGTAATACGAAAGGTACTGCCCTATCAACACCTTTCATATAGTTGTTATATTCTATTACGCATTTATTACGGGTTTCATTATTTTTGTATTTGTGTGCCAATCTGTATTGGAACTTTCACTCGAATGAATATTCGAAATCCTCTTCATTTCTCTCTTTGACTGCCAAATTTGTAATAACACGTCTCGTTTTCTCCGGAAAATTGACTGTCCGCGTTGCAACTTATTATTTTTTTATTCATGTGGAAGTCCTCAGTTTACACTTATTACACTATTGTCTCACAACTTCGTATTTTATGTTTTAAAAGAGTCTCGTTTATATATATATACTGTTATAATAATTATCCATAAACACATGATAATATTTGTCTTTATAAGGAGTAAGAATATCTAATATTGTTTCCGCCAGTCTTTCTTCTCCACAAAACATTTTCAGCCACTCTCAGCATTTACAGCCACTCCATCCAGATTCCATATTTAATATATATTATTTTTTTCGTATTTTTCGGCATTGTAAACTTTAAATCCCAATCTTCTACGCTATGATATGATGCTTTCGTCCAGTGAAATCTCTTTTCTTGGTGTATATACAGTATTAAAATTTTCAACCAGACTGTCATAAACTGGTCGAATTTTAAATAGACGGTTGCTCGATTCATCCATTTCATCGTTGTTCAATGTGCCACCATCTCCACATGGTGGCAAAATCTATCATGACTCATTGTCTTTGGAAATATTGGTGTTCCAATAATGGATCTGTTGTTCAATATTCATCGATAGTACTTTTTGGAATTTGGCCCATTAGAATTAATAATCCTAAAAATTTCTTGAATTCGCAAATAGTGAGATCTGTCCATTTTATCGTTTTCTTCATTTTAACGTATTTTTCGACGTTTTGATGGTGATATCGGTTAGTTTCTGTTACCATCATTTCGTAGAAATTATCATCAAGGAACATATCCAGAGATCCTTCAACGCCGTTCTGTGGTAAAATATTTAACCCCGTTCGATCCAAAAACGGTTCTATGGTAGGTGGAATGTCGACTTCAGTCCATTCATGTATAATTTCTTCTTCATAATCATTTTCACTTTCATCATCGCTAATCGGTAGTGGAAAAACTCGGGACCTTCTCACAGGTCGTATAGAACTATCACTATCATTATCGTTAATATCATTATTACTATCATTATTATCAATATCTAACTCTCTTTCATCACAATCAACGTCAGACAAGTCGACTGCATATATATATCTTTATTTTCGGGTGAAACCATATTGAAGGATTTCAAAATTTACTGTAAGTAGAATTTGAACAACCGAACAGCTTCAAACCACAAAACATACTAAATATAAATGTAAAGTGGCGCATGGATTGCGCAATGTGGTTGCAAACCGTACTAATACTACTCCCGCCTTTAAGCTACTGTCGAGGTAAATCATATTACTACGACTCCCGCCTTTAAGCTACAGTCGAGATAAATCGTAGTACTACGACTCCCGCCTTTAAGCTACAGTCGAGATAAATCGTAGTACTAAGACTGCCGCCTTTAAACTACACTCGAGATAAATCGTAGTACTACGACTCCTGCCTTTAATGTGTTAAGGCTGTCGTGTTTCTCAGTAATATCACATATAAAAGCTACGCTAAGACACCACCATCTGTTATTTTGCAGTTCGGGATAATTTTTATCATTTTGCTGTAAAAACATCATTTGATGTAAAAAAAACATTCCAAAACGTTTTCTCTACTAAGCCAGCGCACCGAGGTATATAAAATAACGTCGCTAAATTGGCTACCCACTTCTTCCAAAAGATTTTTAAATCTTCTGTGGTTTGGTTCTCCTGCTCGGATATAATTAACAATACTTATAACTGTTTTCATCACAGCTTCTATTTCTGTGTAAAACTGCCAATAATATCGAGATAATCTGTGCCTCTGGTTTGGCCTTTCATTGTAAGGAATATTAAAAAATCTTCGAATATTACATTCTGTTCAGTGCAATATCTAACAAAAACCGAACATTGTGATATTGCTGAAATATCGGTACTGGAGTCAAAAGCTAAGCTAAAGAACTTCTTTAAGTGGTCAATTACGTTATTACGAATATGTTTGGCGATTTATTTCCAATTTTTTTATTTTACAATACCTGCGTCGGTAAACGGTTTCATATTTTTTGCAAGAATATAACAAATTTCATATGATGCTTTAGTTACCGCTGCATCTTGCGATAATGCCACCGACATAACATTTTGTTGTTTTTGCAACGATCTTTTAAAAAAAGCCAGTTTCTCATGAGTGACTAACTTTGAAACTTCTCTGAAGCAAACGCCTTCTCTCGCCGCCCGTGAGTCATGTGTCACAATGTGCAAATAGCAGGGCTGTGGATTCGAAAGAAAATAACAGGACTCTGACTCCGATTCCTATATTTACCAATAACACGACTCCGACTCCACGACTCCGACTTCGACTCAAAAAAGCTCAATTTTATCAGGTTGTTTCCTACCTTTGCATATAACCATTTTTTTTTCATGTTATATGGATAAAAATAAAACAAGATCAAACTTTAAAAATTATTTATTAGAATATATTCTTAAAAACAACATTGCTTCTATTAAGTCTGTATTCGTAGAGACTCTCAAATCAGAATTTAGAAATTTAAGAGCGAAAAATAACCGCTCTACGGATACTTGGGTTGGCAGTAATGCTGTTACGATCAATGCTGAATCTTTTACGATTTCTATATACCGCTCTATTGCCATTTCAACATTTAACTTATATGTTCAAAAGCTGTTTAAATTCTTCGAATATAGTTTTCGATAAGTGGCTTGTGCTATCAGATCCTGTGTTCATTTTTTTTAATATATTCTTCTAAAAATGGGTCGAAAGAAGTAAGAAATTCAATAAGCATCAGAAATTTTCCATTATTTGGAGAGGAAAATTTCTCATCACTTCCTCGAAATGGCAGCCCTCGTGAAGGCAAGGTCTAATACGAGATTTCCGTCTCAATTTGAACGACTAATTCATGATCTATTCTATTGTTAGTATTTTTTCACGATTATTGGAGTTTTCATGCTCAGTAACACGAACGCATGCATGTTTCGAATCATTAAATCTGCCCCTGCCAATCCTGCCATTAAACGAACAGTCTGCATCGAAAAGAATGCAAGCTGCGCAGAATACAGATCCTTTACTAACTGAGTACATAAGTCACAGATGTGGAACCTTTTCGCCATTAAGAAGTTTTCTGACAAATAGTGATTCTGATAACCATCGTGATGTTTCATCACTAATCTCGTTTAGTACCAAAAAAAAATAATTTTTTATTTTGTTTACTTCCATTAGTAGCTACACTCTGGTAAAGTCGTTTATAACCCCTTTTCCCGGATCATCACTTATTACATTCTCTTTAGGCACAACCTCTTCCAAAATTTTTCATTGGAATTGTAGCTGGAAGTTCATCTTCATGATTCAAATTCGGCGACAGCGAAGAAGTGATAATGTGAGTACTATTTACTACTCAGTACTAGTTTTTTCGTTTTTTCCTTGAGAGAGTAAACTACATGTGGCAGCATACAGAGTTGCAAACTTATTTGATTTAAATATTTTACATTTTTTATGTAAAATAAAATTAAAAATCATATTACATAATTGCTTAAATTATTCAATTAAAAAAAAAACGTTGAATACTAATTTTTAAATGCAAAATTTTTTTAAGAATGTTTTCAATTTATCGAAAAATGTACTAGTTAATTTTTATTAATTATTAATTTTTTGGAAGATAAAAGAAAACATTTTCTATTGCGCGAAGAAATTTTTTTTCTCACACTCCGAATTTTGCCTCCCCTGAAAGTTTGCCGCACTGGGCACTAGCTCCGAGTGCCCCTATTGCAAATGCAGCGCTGCCTAGAGCGGGCTATATTTTGTGTAATCATAAAAAAATTTAGACTTTTAGAAAGTTTATTTAAACTCTTAAAACTACAAGGAATATTAAAAAAGAACTAAACACTAAATACAAAAAAATGTTTAAAAGTACATATTTATGAGAAGAATCTAGTGTTTTTTATGAGTGTGATAATGTTGATAACACTCGCCACGGTGAAGAGGTGCATTGCAAAACTCGCATTTCAAGCAAGTCAACTTTCTTTTTTTATGTGCCGCACTAAGCAGTTTCGTTGGGCATATAGCTTTTTGCCTTAATTTTCTACCCGAATTAATTTGTGCTTTTTGATGTCTAGCGAAAGACGTTCAGGCGTATCAGTTTTATATCGTGGAGTCCGTGGTGCCGAGTTCGATGTACCAGGTTGTGGCTCTTCAATGTCCATCAATTCCAGATCTTCAGTTATTTGTCAGTTATAAGACAGCGTGATAATTCTAACAAATATGTTTTATATGGCAAGCTACTATTATTAATCATGTTCTATACTAAATAGGAATTGAAAACGCACAGTTTAACAAATACATTACTTCCCGCTTGATCCACTTTCTTGTTTTTCGCAATATTGAGTAATACGAAAGGTACTGCCCTATCAACACCTTTCATATAGTTGTTGTATTCTATTACGCATTTATTACGGGTTTCATTATTTTTGTATTTGTGTGCCAATCTGTATTGGAACTTTCACTCGAATGAATATTCGAAATCCTCTTCATTTCTCTCTTTGACTGCCAAATTTGTAATAACACGTCTCGTTTTCTCCGGAAAATTGACTGTCCGCGTTGCAACTTATTATTATTTTATTCATGTGGAAGTCCTCAGTTTACACTTATTACACTATTGTCCCACAACTTCGTATTTTATGTTTTAAAAGAGTCTCGTTTATATATATACTGTTATAATAATTATCCATAAACACATGATAATATTTGTCTTTATAAGGAGTAAGAATATCTAATATTGTTTCCGCCAGTCTTTCTTCTCCACAAAACATTTTCAGCCACTCTCAGCATTTACAGCCACTCCATCCAGATTCCATATTTAATATATATATTTTTTTCGTATTTTTCGGCATTGTAAACTTTAAATCCCAATCTTCTACGCTATGATATGATGCTTTCGTCCAGTGAAATCTCTTTTCTTGGTGTATATACAGTATTAAAATTTTCAACCAGACTGTCATAAACTGGTCGAATTTTAAATAGACGGTCGCTCGATTCATCCATTTCATCGTTGTTCAATGTGCCACCATCTCCACATGGTGGCAAAATCTATCACGACTCATTGTCTTTGGAAATATTGGTGTTCCAATAATGGATCTGTTGTTCAATATTCATCGATAGTACTTTTTGGAATTTGGCCCATTAGAATTAATAATCCTAAAAATTTCTTGAATTCGCAAATAGTGAGATCTGTCCATTTTATCGTTTTCTTCATTTTAACGTATTTTTCGACGTTTTGATGGTGATATCGGTTAGTTTCTGTTACCATCATTTCGTAGAAATTATCATCAAGAAACATATCCAGAGATCCTTCAACGCCGTTCTGTGGTAAAATATTTAACCCCGTTCGATCCAAAAACGGTTCTATGGTAAGTGGAATGTCGACTTCAGTCCATTCATGTATAATTTCTTCTTCATAATCATATTCACTTTCATCATCGCTAATCGGTAGTGGAAAAACTCGGGTCCTTCTCACAGGTCGTATAGAACTATCACTATCATTATCGTTAATATCATTATTACTATCATTATTATCAATATCTAACTCTCTTTCATCACAATCAACGTCAGACAAGTCGACTGCATATATATATATCTTTATTTTCGGGTGAAACCATATTGAAGGATTTCAAAATTTATTGTAAGTAGAATTTGAACAACCGAACAGCTTCAAACCACAAAACATACTAAATATAAATGTAAAGTGGCGCATGGATTGCGCAATGTGGTTGCAAACCGTACTAATACTACTCCCGCCTTTAAGCTACTGTCGAGGTAAATCATATTACTACGACTCCCGCCTTTAAGCTACAGTCGAGATAAATCGTAGTACTACGACTCCCGCCTTTAAGCTACAGTCGAGATAAATCGTAGTACTAAGACTGCCGCCTTTAAACTACACTCGAGATAAATCGTAGTACTACGACTCCTGCCTTTAATGTGTTAAGGCTGTCGTGTTTCTCAGTAATATCACATATAAAAGCTACGCTAAGACACCACCATCTGTTATTTTGCAGTTCGGGATAATTTTTATCATTTTGCTGTAAAAACATCATTTGACGTAAATAAAACATTCCAAAACGTTTTCTCTACTAAGCCAGCGCACCGAGGTATGTAAAATAACGTCGAAAAATTGGCTACCCACTTCTTCCAAAAGATTTTTAAATCTTCTGTGGTTTGGTTCTCGTGCTCGGATATAATTCAAAATACTTATAACTGTTTTCCTCACAGCTTCTATTTCTGTGTAAAACTGCCAATAATATCGAGATAATCTGTGCCTCTAGTTTGGCCTTTCATTGTAAGGAATATAAAAAAATCTTCGAATATTACATTCTGTTCAGTGCAATATCTAACAAAAACCGAACATTGTGATATTGCTGAAATATCGGTACTGGAGTCAAAAGCTAAGCTAAAGAACTTCTTTAAGTGGTCAATTACGTTATTACGAATATGTTTGGCGATTTATTTCCAATTTTTTTATTTTACAATACCTGCGTCGGTAAACGGTTTCATATTTTTTGCAAGAATATAACAAATTTCATATGATGCTTTAGTTACCGCTGCATCTTGCGATAATGCCACCGACATAACATTTTGTTGTTTTTGCAACGATCTTTTAAAAAAAGCCAATTTCTCATGAGTGACTAACTTTGAAACTTCTCTGAAGCAAACGCCTTCTCTCGCCGCCCGTGAGTCATGTGTCACAATGTGCAAATAGCAGGGCTGTGGATTCGAAAGAAAATAACAGGACTCTGACTCCGATTCCTATATTTACCAATAACACGACTCCGACTCCACGACTCCGACTTCGACTCAAAAAAGCTCAATTTTATCAGGTTGTTTCCTACCTTTGCATATAACCATTTTTTTCCATGTTATATGGATAAAAATAAAACAAGATCAAACTTTAAAAATTATTTATTAGAATATATTCTTAAAAACAACATTGCTTCTATTAAGTCTGTATTCGTAGAGGCTCTCAAATCAGAATTCAGAAATTTAAGAGCGAAAAATAACCGCTCTACGGATACTTGGGTTGGCAGTAATGCTGTTACGATCAATGCTGAATCTTTTACGATTTCTATATACCGCTCTATTGCCATTTCAACATTTAACTTATATGTTCGCTCAATTTTTTCCATTATTTTCAATGCATCATAAAATTAAATTTTAAATTTTAAAATAGGGTCTCCTTTATCTATATTGGGACTTTGATTCAAACGAGGACGTTTTATTTTATCTTGATCATTGAGATATTTTTCAAAATGGTTCGTATACGCTGCCTGCTGTCGTCTCTTTTTCTATTCGAAGGCCTTTCATACGAAGGGTTAATTCAAACAGAGCATTTTTGGCTCTATTAGCTCAACATAGATCCCAGCCAACAGAATATCGTTGTCCAATATATGTTTTTCTCTACATAGCATGGCGTTTTTTATTTCAACAGCAAGAGTATTATTTAGAAACTTCGACAAACGAAAAATGATGTTTTTCCACTCCTTGAAAAATAAACCAGGAGTCAAATCTTCCTCATGCATTACTTCTGTAGCGATATAAGGATGGCGAAGCACGAACTCAAGATCCTCCACTTCTTTCCATTGAATATCAGTCATATTCACGTTCGGGCTGGCCATGTCCTCAAGATAAAATTTCAGTTCAAGAAGTCGCTGTATCATTAAGTATGCACTACCCCATCTTGTAGCTTGATCCAAAATCGCTCCCTTTCCAGCTCTTCGTTTGATTATGGCATGTATTTTTGGTGTTCTGGCGGCTATTGCAACGTTTCGTACATTTTCACAATTTCTCATTGCGTGCACTTCTTTCAAGCCATCACGGATTGCCAATTGCAACGTATGTACTGCACATCACATATGATGGATCTTAAAAAAATCAGAAGCGGCAGCACAAAGTGTATCATCTAAAATACTAGACTAATCACCAATATCGTCTTCCGCCTCAAGAGTACTTAATTTTTTGACAGTACTCAGCATATTACGAGCGTTGTCTGTCACAATTGATACAATTTGTTCTAGTTTAATATTAAACTCTTTCAGAACATCCATCACAAGCATTTTTAAATAATCGCTTGAGTGGTCAGATTTAGTGTCTTTGATTGCCAGTGAACGTGGTACTATTTTTTTATTATTATCAACGAATTGAACATTAATTCCCAAGTAATTTACCCGATAACCTGTACATGTGTCCATTTTTAAATAAACAAACTTTCCGTGTAAGAGATTTTTAAGTTCAATCTTCTGTTTTTTAGCGTCCTCTATTACTAAATTTCGTACACTGCTTCTTTCTAAAGATACTCCGACTTTACGAGCCATTTCCCCATTCAATTTAATAAAAGTGATAGACAAAGAATTTTTATATACCATTTCACTGATGCAGTCCTTAAATTTGTCAGCCGTAATATTCACGGTAACATTATCACTTGAAAAATACTTAGTTACTGGCACTTGATGATTCCGATTATTACTTAGATTTAAACTACTGTTGTCCTTCTCACAAATGATCTTATATAATTCTTCATATTCGATACCCTACTGGGCGCACTAGATCCTTTCCCACCGAAAGCACTGATTTTTACACTTCAGATTTGTTTTTCAGGGTCATCCTCAGCTTGACATAAAAAAAATTGATCGTCCTCAGTCATCTTAAAATATTCATAAACCGTAGATTTTTTCTTAGATCCCTGATACATCTTGAATAAGGGGGATTGCTCAATTTTTATTTATACTAACAAAAAAATTGGCCTATTACATATGATAATTTAAATAAAAAATTAAATATGTTATTACAAGGAAACGTACCTGATCCCTGCTTTTACAAAAATTAATACAGAAATGGAGAGAATTTTGTTTATGTAACGCAATAATATCAACACGTGGACGTGGCCAATGCAGAACGATGACTGGCAAAAAAATGCGCGCAAACAAACGCAGAAACAAATGTGAGAAAGAAGCAGATCAACACATTTTTGTAGACTTTATGCAATAAATGGATCTCGGTGATTCACCATATCGGCGCGACTTGCGCCTGCGTTTTATAAAGTGTAAGTTTTATACAGTGTTACCAACTCTCAAAAATATGTACCCCTAAAGCTAAGTCAAAAACCCCTAAAATCGTCACAATTACTTGGAAATCTCCCTAAAATTAATATTCTGTAAAAAATAATAAATACATTAATAATAATTAATAAATAATATTCTGTAATATTTTTTATTATTATTTACTTAATACTTTAAAACTAATTTCGTTTTCATCTTGTTCTGACTTATTGAAACCATACATGAAGACATTAAATAAACTTAACATTTTAGGAGATGGATTAAATGTTGAGCAAGATCCACCATTTCGTTGCAATGTGAAAATTTTCTGAATAAAAAAGTCAAACAAATTCCTAAAAATACTCCTAAAAATATAAAATCCCTAAAAAAATCCCATCCCACTTATTTACCCCCTATTTGGGGGGAAAACCCCTATGTTGGGAACCCTGGTTTAATATTACAGATTAACACATTTTTGTAGACTTTATGCAATAGATGGATCTCGGTGATTCACCATATCGGCGCGACTTGCGCCTGCGTTTTATAAAGTGTAAGTTTTATACAGTGTTACCAACTCTCAAAAATATTTACCCCTAAAGCTAAGTCAATAACCCCTAAAATCGTCACAATTACTTGGAAATCTCCCCAAAATTAATATTCTGTAAAAAATAATAAATACATTAATAATAATTAATAAATAATATTCTGTAATATTTTTTATTATTATTTACTTAATACTTTAAAAATAATTTCGTTTTCATCTTGTTCTGACTTATTGAAACCATACATGAAGACATTAAATAAACTTAATATTTTAGGAGATGGATTAAATGTTGTGCAAGATCCACCATTTCGTTGCAATGTGAAAATTTTCTGAATAAAAAAGTCAAAAAATTCCTAAAAATACTCCTAAAAATTTAAAATCCCTAAAAAAATCCCATCCCACTTAATATTCGTGCACAATACACATAATAATTAAGAAAAATGTATTTTAAATTTTAACGAAAAAGTATCCGTCTACTTTTTCGTTAAAATTTAAAATACATTTTTTATAATTATTATGTGTATTGTCGCTCGTTTTTTACGACTCCTACTCCGACTCCGGCACAAACACCGCGTCTCCACGACTCCGACTCCACAGCCCTGGCAAATAGTGCCCTGCGCTCATTATTCCCACGGAATTTTAAAAAGATAATTGGCTTAGTAACTTTGTTAATAGAATTTGAAGCTACAACGGGTGGGCAACTTTCGATAGATTGTCGGGCCGCATGCGGCCCGTGGGCTGCAGTTTGGGTATGGCTGCTTTAATGTGTAGTTTGCAAAGTGATCACATACAAGTGACAACAAAGTTATTTGAAATTCATGTAAAAAACATGCATAATTAATAGTACTCTATTATAAATTAATACGTAGTCTATTTATCCCTCATGCAAAGTTATGGGACAACTTCTAATTTCTTTTGGATCAAATTTCTTATTTTGGATAAAGACCAAGTGAAAGTCTGTGACTACAGTCTGATTTGTTGTTTTTTCTCTGGGGTTTCGTTTTGGATATTTTAAAATTTGATCACAAATAGAAATAGAGTTTTTTTTAAGAATTTTCTTTTTCCGTGGTTAATAAATGTCGGAACATTAGGAATAGCCGCAAGATGAAATCAGTGTTGAATGTCTTTTGTCTCTGTGTTACATGTTACATGAGTTACATGGGAAAAATATCCTTTGGGGAGTGGCAATTTTGTCCATTTCCAATAAACAGTTTCCAATTGTTTGTTTTATTGCCAATAGTGATCATTTACAGTTACAGTAGGGTTATCGCACTCAATTCCCACTCCTGTGTCGGGCACGTCTGTGTCGGGCACCCTGGGCAACGTGAGCAACCCTGAGTGAGATGCGGTAACCAACCCGTGTGGAGCTCATGGCCACGGCTAACGGAGAGGGAGCTTTAGTTGGGCCACTCCATCGTTTTTAGGACCCAATACAGTATGAACTTACGCACCAGGAGGTGCGGCTGTAAGCGGACGTCTGCCTGAGAGCAAGTGGCGCGAGTTAAGCAAGTGGCGACCTTCATCCAAGGCCAACGCTAGAAGTTATGCGCTGAGTCGACATATCCCATGGATGGAAACGCTGATTTGCAGATACCACGGGAAAATGCACCTTTAGTCGCACCTTGAGTCGCACCTTTCACGACTATAAGTCGATATTATTTTAAACAACATGACCATTATTGTTCATATCGTATTAGCTGTCACACTGTTAGTTTATAAAATTATATTTCTTGTTAATTATAAGTATAAGTATAAGTTGTAATTATAAGTCTTGAGTAAACTACATTTCTTTTCTTAAATAAAAATTAGTTTTGTTTTTAAAAACCCTTTCGGCAAACACCGAAAAATATCTGGCGCAGTCGGTATGATTAGGTAAAACACTGTATCGAACAATTGTTTTTGGGTCTCAACCCTTAAGCCTAATCGAAGAAGAAACAAAAACGCTCTGAAGAACCCAAGCCATCCATCGAGGACTAGCAGAAGTATCCAAAGAAAACTAATTTCAACTTTAAGAAGCCCAAAAGAAAATCCAACTTCGACTCTACCCTGGAACGGAATTGTGATCAACTCAATTAGAATAGGAGGACCTGGCAAAGGACAACTTCTCCACACCTATAGGCATTAGAATAAGAACCAGTAAGAAATAAGAATGCAGAACGCATTTTCCCAAACGCTCAAGTAAACTTAGTAAATACTTTATGAACAAAGAATTAACAGAAATAAATTACTCCAACTCTAAACCCAATTATACACCCAAACTTCAACCAAATTTCCTAAAGAAATTTCAACCAAATTTCCTACAGAAACTTCAACCAAATTTCCCACAGAAATTCCAACCAAGTTACCAACAGAAATCCCAACCAAATTTGCAACTAAATTTCCAACAAAAATTCCAACCAAATTACCAACAAATATTGCAACCAAATTTTCAATCAAAACCCACTAACTTTCGAAATTCCAGACAGATTATCAGTCATTTAATAATCAACAAAGACCATTCACATATAACCCAAAACCCAGTCATATGAGTAGAAATTTCTGACAGACAAGCTATAGACCTGAACCAATGGACACCAGCTCTGGAAACACTTTTAGACCTAAACAAAACTTTGCTATGGAAGAATTATTTGCTCAAGAAATAAATCAAGAACAAGGACAATATGTTTCAGTTCAAGACGAATTATGCTTTAACAATGAAAATTGCACGAACGAAGACTATTACAATCACCAAGAAGAATTTGAATTCCCCTATAACAATAACTCCAACCTACCTACCAACCCGAAGAAAATCCTCAACAGTCAAATTTTCACGAAATCCACCAAGATCCCGACCAGACATAATTCATCTAAATAGCATACGCACAAACCTTCCTTACATTGATATTCCTGAACTTAAATGACCCATCATTGACCCATCATTAGCCCATAATTTTTATAAAAATTATATTACTAAAGAAAAATTTAACATCCAAACAGCACAAGCAATGACAATTCATGACGAAATAGCTAACATTCCCGTATTTAACATTTTCAAAACTAAAGACTTCCATAAATTCTATTTATTTAAATTCTAAAAAAAATATGACGAACTTATAGGAGCTGACTTACTAAATCAACATTAACATAAAAACCCGAAAACTGACAACACCCTTGATAGAAATACCAATCATCTATAATTATTTAAAAAACTGTTCAATTTCAATACCACCACGAATTTTAAATTATACGTTTTTCGCAACTAATACCAAAATGCCCCAAGCTTTAGCAAATGTAGAAAACATTTTTACAATCACCACCATACCAAATTCAAGCGACGAGACAGTAAAACTTGATGTAACTTCACCCTTTGAAATAAATGAGATCGACCCTTGTAATGTAAATTTTATTAATAAAATGGAAACTCACGAAATGACATGGAATAACATGGAAACTCTTTTTGAAACTTCACACGACAACATCCTTAAATCAAATTTAAAAAACTTAAGACTAGGACATTGCAACTCAGAAGAACGCGAATCAATTAGAGAACTATGCTTAGAATTTCGCGACATATTTTACTGTTACCAAATTCCTTTGACATTTACAAATAAGATCCAACACCAAATTAATTTCAAAAACGAGACACCTATTTTTACCAAAAGTTACCGATACCCCGAATTACATAGAACCGAAGTAAAAGATCAAATTTCTAAAATGTTAAAACAAGGTATCATTCAAAATTCAACTTCCCCATGGTCCAGCCCAATTTGGATCGTGCCAAAAAAATTAGACGCTTCATATAAACGAAAATGGCGACTAGTGATTGATTACCGCAAACTAAACGAACAAACAATCGATGACAAATACCCTCTACCAAACACTACTGACATACTCGACAAATTAGGTAAAAGTCAATACTTTTCGACATTAGATTTAGCCAATGGATTCCATCAGATAGAAATGCACCCCAATGACATAGCTAAAACTGGCTTTTCCACAGAAAACGAACATTACGAATTTCGTAGAATGCCTTTCGGATTAAAAAATGCACCTAGCACCTTTCAACGTGTTATGGACAATATATTACGCGGACTCCAAAACGAAACCTGCCTAGTTTACTTAGACGACATAGTTATTTTCAGCACATCATTACAAGAACACATATCCCGACTAAGACAAATGTTTACCAGACTCAGAGAATCAAATTTCAAAATACCGTTAGACAAATCCGAATTTTTACGAAAAGAAATACAATATTTAGCACACGTAGTTACCCCTGAAGGAGCTAAACCAAATCCAGAAAAAAATTCAGCCATCTTCCCAAAACATGAAATGAAATTAAATCATTTTTAGGATTCGTAGGTTACTATAGACGCTTCATAAGAAATTTCGCTAAAATTACGAAACCAATGACAACATGTTTAAAAAAGGATTCTAAAGTAACGCATACACCAGAATTTATCCAATCATTCGAACATTGCAAACAACTTTTAATCAATCCACCTATTTTACAATGCCCTGATTTTGAGAAACCATTCGTACTAACTACAGACGCTAGCAACTATGCTATCGGCGCCGTATTGTCACAAGGCAATATCCCCAATGACAAACCAATCGCATACGCCTCGCGAACTTTAAACGAAAGCGAATCTCGAAATTCCACGATCGAAAAAGAATTATTGGCGATCGTATGGGCATGTAAATATTTTCGTCCCAATCTCTTTGGCAGAAAATTCAAAATTTATACGGATCATAGACCCCTGACTTGGCTGTTTAAACTAAAAGAACTAAATAGCAAACTAATTAGATGGAGACCAAAACTGGAAGAATTTCATTACGACATTATGAATAAAAAAAGGAAAACAAAATACTAACGCTGACGCTTTATCACGAATAAACACTAATGCATTAGAAACCGAAAGTACCTTCAATAACCCTGGAGAAATTAATGAAGACGTTTTAAATTATTTACGCTACTTATCAGAAAACCCCTTTGAAGACATACAACCCTCAACTAGTAAAAGTACAGACACTAAACCTAAAATTAAAATTTTACAAGATATGCAAATTAGAAAAAAAGCTTATTGTTATTATTGTTATTATTATTATTATTGAAATCGACAACAGTAACGACCTTACAAATAACGGAACACCCATCTTAGACGACATAATTATTAACAAGCCTAACCAAATAATAATCTCAAAAAATCCCCATAATAAATTAGAAATAAAAAGAGAAAATTTTGGCCATCATAAGATCCTTCTAGTAAAAATTCCCGACTCAAATAAAAACCTAATTCTCGAATTCCTAAAAGAATACACCTAAGAAATGAAAACCGTCAACTTGTACTTTTACACTGACAGCATGTACCTAAATTTCAATGAAGTATAGTCATTGAAATTTTTTACGAAACAGGACTAAAATTAATAAAGTGTACCAAAATGGTAAACTCAATTTTGGATGAAGAAGAAAGGCTTATGCTAATAAGACATCAACGTGGCAAATTTAATCACCGCAAAATAAATGAAACTCTCGAAAAACTAAAAAGAAATTATTATTGGCCCTCCATGAAATCTGACGTAACGAAGTATATTTATATAATGCAATATCTGTCAAACCTCTAAATACGCACGAAAACCACCCTATGTTCCAATAGTAGTCACAGAAACAGTCGGTAAACCCATTTTTAAATTCGATAACCAAAATTTCTTAACTATAATAGACGCTTTCTCTAAACTAGGTCAAGCTATCCCGATCATATCCAAGACAGCCATCGAAATTTGCAATGCATTAATCAACTATTTTTCCGATTACGGTCTCCCCGAAAAAATTACAATTGACAACGGAACTGAATTCAAAAACGAAATTGTTAAATACTTTTAAAGTCAAGTAAAATCGAAATTCATTTTACCACCCCACTTCATCACGAGTCAAATGCACCCGTAGAAAGATTTCATTCCACATTAATTGAACACCTTAGAATACTAAGACAGACTAACACAATAAATAACGTAGAAATTCTTATAAAAAAAAAACGTTAAACGTTAAAAATTCTATAATTGCATATAACAATTCAATACACTCCTCTACAAATTTTACCATGTTTCAGACCATGTTTACAACAAAATTAGCGAAAAAATAGAAACTAATAAAGAAAAAATTTTACAAACCGTAACTTAAAAGGACACGAACGATATCAATTTAAAATCGGACAAACTATTTACAAAACAAACTCGAGACGAAATAAAAAAGAAAATAAGTTTTCAGGCCCATATACAATAATAGAAATCCTAGAAAATAATTAAAGTCAAAATTAAATATAAAGTAAGCAATAAAATAGAAACCATGCATATCAGCCCCTTCTATTACAGATCCCAGCTATGCGTAGCAACAGAATTTAGCCTACCAAAATTTCATAACATAAACGACAACCCAGGATTATTACCATTAAAAGTAGGAACAGCTCAGAATATTGTTGACTACTGGTCAATTGTTCAGATACTCGACATATCAACTATCATTAATGAAATACACGCTCTACAAAAACAGTTTCAAAAACTAAAATCCTCCGTTCAAAATGTAACAACGTACAAAGAAGAATACCATAATTCCTACAACATTATTAATAATTTAGAAGACAAAATAATTAACCAAATTCAACAAATAAACCCCCAAATAAATAAGAGATCTAAAAGAGGTTCAGGCAATCTTGACCAAACTGATGCTGAAAAATATGATGCAGCTATCTCTGTTTTAATAAATAATCAAACAAATTACTCTTCTACAATCGGCAATATTTAAATTTAGTAATGACACACAAAAGTTAGCACACAATCAATTAATTTTGGATTACACAAGTAGAACAAGCAATAAAAACAAAAAACACATAATACACAGAATTGTATGAACTCATGCTATTGCAAACAGTTCTTTTACAACACCTTTACAAGTAATTTACGAAATATTAAAAAAAATAGAAACATCAATTTCTTTCTGAAAATTTAACGTATTCCACAATTCACTAATCGAACCCGCAGAATTATTACAAGAACTAAAATTCATTAACAATCAAGCTTAAAGGAAATAACTTACCATTTGAACCAAAATTAAAAGATTTACTATCATTCGAAAAAATAATGAAAATTAAGAGTTACACTATATAAAATCAAATAGTGTTCATTATACAAATCCCGATCGTCAAACCAAATAGCTATAACCTTTATCGCCTATATCCATTACGCACTCCAACCGAAGGACTTTCCCCGAACCAAATACCTAACTTTAAATGAACGCCAGTATATGCAATTTAATGAAAAATGCAATGAAATAAGAAACGAAGAATTCGTGTGTCACGAAATGCAGCACCAAGAAATAAATAAAGAAATCCCTTGCGAGATACAGATGCTAAAATTTACAAAAAATATTACAAGATGTTACCAAATTGCCATCAATATCAAAAACCCTAAAGTGCAAAAATAGAGAACAATAAATGGATATTAATCATTCCCAAATAAGTAATAATTGTGCAACAGTGCGGAAAAAACAAAGACACTTTCCCCATGAACGGAACGTACATATTAGAACATATTTAAACTTAACTCCGATCAACATCGGAAGTATTAAAGTTAAATCCTATCAAAATTGAAGAACATACTATAGAACTATTGAAATACCAAAATTACATTTTGAAAACCAAATTAGAATAAATAATAAGAAAATAAATATAACTTTCAACACATCTTGGACCTACAAAACATGAACCTGGAAGACATTATGGACAAACCATTGTTCTTCAACGTTTCTCCAACAAGTGTTTGGACATTAATATTGTATTTAATAACCATTGTATTAATCCTTTATTTGTTTTATAAATTGTATAAAAGAACCCACCAAACAGAAACCAAAGAAACCCATATCGTCATCTAATCTCGCACCTGCTAAACCGGATGCTCAATGTTAGCCCCGGAGGAGTTAAGACCTTTATCGAAGACCAACGCTAGAAGTTATGCGCTAAGTGGGCATATCCCACGGATGGAAACGCTGAATTGCAGATCCCACGGAAAAGTGCCAGAGTCGCATCTTTTACGACTATTAGAAGTTACAATTATTTCAAACAATATTCATTATTGTACATAAAATTGTAGTCGTCACACTGTTAGTTAAGGATCATTATTTTAAGTCTTATTGTTAAGTGTTGAGTAAATTACATTCCCTTTCTTAAATAAAGATTAGTTTTGTTTATAAAAAACCTATTAACTCGCAAAACTACCGGCCACCGTTAAATTTCCCGATAAGACATTCCAAACCTGGTTTTCATTCAACCAACTAAATTGAAAACTTTGTTTTTTTTTTATTAAACTTACTTACTTGAATGAAAATGAAAAAATATGACCAGCGTTGAAAAAAAGAAAACGACGTGTGGGACTAGATCCACCGATCCAGCAATTACTGAGCTTAGACTTAACCACTGCGCCACCGTCATCTTATAGACGCAACGCAAATGTAGATATATATATATATATATATATATATATATATATATATATACATATATATATATATATATATATATATATATATATATATATATATATATATATATTTGGCCAGGAAAATTTCGAAATTCCGAGAGAAAATTTGAAATTTTCTCGAAAATGCCTAAACAGCACGCCTTACTACTTGCACATTATGTCGTCCTAATGGACCGCTAAAATTTTACAAAGTTTGAATAAAATCCGTGATCCAGGCGTCAGAAGTTCTCCTTGTTAGTATAAAGCTTGCGTTACTCGTACTGAAATTTGTTGGTTTTGCTACACTGACGTAAATTAAACTCAAATTTTGCGAAGTCATTTGGTAGCAAAGAATAATCAGCGAAACCAGATGTTGTGACCTTTGGAGATCAGTAACTCACAGCATTTCAATAGCCAATTAAGGAGAACGACCTAATGTATTTGTTTCGATAAGAATAAGAGTAAAGCAACAAGTATGTACTTTAAATGAGAATTTATAAGGAATTCTCTAAAAATTCCAAAATGGTTTTTAAGAGTGTTGCACATACAAGAAATTTATTCTCTTACAAAGAACAAGGCACCAACATTGTGGTTTTCCCAAAGAGGAAAAGACTGGTATCCGTTCGTAACCTTGAACGCCAAAAAATCAAATTCGCCGCTCAAGTCCAAAAATCAAGTTCAAAAGCTATATGATGAAGTTAAAAACTTAGATTTTAGTGTTAAATTATCAGATGACTCAGCAATAAAATGCAAAACTAAAAAAAAAAATTTTAATCACTTAATTATTTTAGAAAAAAAAAAACAACACACTGCAAAATATATACTTAATGCAGATAACAAAGTTAAAACTTTGTGGAATCTAGTTCAATATAAAAACAAAAACAATGTTATGTGGAAATCTGTAAAAGTAATTATGAAGTTTCCAATAAGTTCGCGACATTTTTTGAACAATCGATCAAGGACCTTAATATTTTCTCAAATAGTACTAATAATACTCCTCTCGATAACACACAATATCACCACAACACATTTTGCTTTACCCCAGTATCTGAGAGTGAAATAATTTATGGTATACTATCCCTGCGAAACACTAATTCCTCGGGCCTTGACGAAATTCCGGTTAAATTAGTTAAAGCGAATGCAGATATCATTGCACCTTTCTTATGTAATATAATTAATATCTCAGTTTCACAGGGCAAATACCCCAAGCCGTTGAAGGTCGGACAAATAATACCGCTATTTAAACAAAGGGATGATACAGATATAACCAACTATCGACCGATTTGTTTACTAAGTATCTTCTCCAAAATTATTGAAAAAATTATGTGTAAGAGAATATTTTGCTTTCTTGAAAAATATAATATATTGAATGATAAACAATATGGATTCCGCCACGGTAGGTCTACAGAGACAGCGTGCATAAATTTAGTACAATCATATTTAAACAATTTAGATAACAAAAAACCAACATTTATAATTTTGTTTGATTTAAAAAAGGCGTTTGACACTATTGATATCGATTTATTACGTAGTAAATTATTTAATATAGGCTTTCGAAACTTCATAAATGACTGGATTACATCGCATCTCAGCGAAAGAGAATATAAGTAAAATATAAGGAATCACTCTCAGGCATATTTACAATGAATATGGGGACTCCAGTAGGGAAAGATGTCATTTTCTGGCGCCTCCTCCTCCTCAAACCTCCTCTGACCTTGACCCCTAACCTAACCTTGACCTTGACCCCTAACCTAACCTTAACCTTGACCTTGGAACTTCCGGTTTCGACTTCTGGTTTCGACTTCCGGTTTCGACTTCCGGTTTCGACTTCCGGGTTCGACTTCCTGTTTCCGGTTTTGACTTCCGGTTTCCGGTTTCGACTTCCGGCCGCCATTTTCGGAACTTCCAGATGCGCGGGAAAATTCAAAAATAGACGCGAGGCGGGGAAATTCAAAATTAGATCCTGTTGAGACAAATGAGGTGTGAAGTTGGTTGCATACATCAACGGGGCTAAATACATGAGACTAGACAGACGAGGCTAGATCCATGGGACTAAATACATGAGACTAGATAGACGGGACTAAATACATGAGACTTGATAGACGGGACTAGATACATGGGGCTAGATACATGAGGCCAGACAGACGAAGCTAAATAAATGAGACTAGATAGACGAGACTAGATACATGAGACTAGATAGACGGGGTTAGATACATGAGGCTAGGTACATGGGGCTAGATAGACGGAGCTAGATACATGAGACTAGTTAGAAAGAGACTAGAGAGACCGAACTAAAATATATAAGGGATTGTTTAATTCAACTAAAATATATTTTCAATTGTTTTTTCGTTTAAATTTAATAAACGTAATAAGATTTTAATTTAAAAAATAAAATCTGGTGTCAGAACGACTCTAGCATACGCCGTAAGGCAGATAACGCCTACTCCTCAGTAGATGACGTCATCCGCCGAGGAATATTGCTAAACTAATTATCTCGATGCTGATTAAGGAATAAATAATTGCAGTTGATCTTATGCCTCAATTTATATGTAATGGACAAGACTAGACAATCAACATCAGACAATACCAGGCAAAACTAACCGAACCGGACAGGACTAAACAGACAAGACTAGGCTAGGTAGACTACATATTCTCAGTGATATTTATTCGAATAATTTCCTATGTGTAAGTGAAGTTTCTTAAAGTTGGCTGTGATTTACATCGTATTAATTATTTAAATATTTAATACCTATAAGTAAAAAAGTATTTCAGCAATTAAGTTTAATTTCGAGTGAGAAATATCAATCAGTTTAGTATTTGAACTTGTAGCTTGTATATAATATCTTATATTTAGATGGGTTATTAAGAATGATCAATATTATGAATACAGCCAGTTTACAAATACGCTAGTGCGAGCAGGCGAAATTGATTATACAATGTTTGATATAAATTGTCTGAATATGGATATATTGCGGAAATTACATTCTCTATTAACAAAAACTAATTTCTTTTAAATCTATTCAATGATATGCTACTAACCGATCAATTGCATTTATGAAATAATTTTATCACTTAAACAATTCGGTGTGATAAGAAATGTGCCGATCTCGATCCAATTGTGTCGAGCTTCTTTTATTATACCTTCCAATTTAAAGGTTTTCAGCCTGAACATCTATGTTATGTGGATAAGGAAATGTATCCTTCACAACAAATGATAAGAGAATCGTAAAAAAAAAGCAAAACTTTTTAATTATTTTATTCATTTAAACATTTTCAACACTACATACAGACTATTAAAATAGTGATTATTCTGCTTATGAATGTTAATAAATATGTATTTTTATTCTACTAATAACTTGGGTTTATTTTTACCCGTAATCCTGAAACTGAATAAAATGGTTAAGAAAAACGATATACATTGTTAAATTATTATTTTTATTAGTAAAAAAGTTACATATTAAGTTTATATATATATATATATATATATATATATATATATATATATATATATGATGATGAAGCTGTAAATGAAAATATATTAATTTAAAAAATTTCAAAAAGTAAAACTTACATTTTTATGGCATCCCCACATCATCCTCCACCGAGAGGAATAACTTATCATCGATGGCTCTTATTTTAAAGAGCCAAAGGAATTTATCCTCCGGCAGCTCATAACAGGCGTGGAGAATGTCCTCACGCTCTGGATCATATATAAAGTTATGCTCGCAGGGGCATAATAGCATCACATTCTAAAACAAAACAAACACATATAATACACACTTATATCATTTTGAAAGAATACTCACCGAGGGTAGAGGTGGCAGCTTCGTAAGCGCCAGGCTGCTCTAGAAATTACATGCACTGTGTGACGACATATTGAGAATAAATTTATCGTATTTTCTTTTTGGGTTTATATAGTCTTTACATATCGCTTCCGGTTTGTCGAATTTCGGCATCGTGAGAAAAGTGTGGCAAGGAACTGAAGAGATTACGGCTACAATAACATCGTATAATATATAACGCTTAGGATTATAAATTAAACATCAAGTAAACCCGCTTATATCATTTCCAATCAATTTTCATGTTTACCATCATAATTATTGATATTTAGATGATTATTTTGTTGTAATATTTTGATGAATATTTGATTGTTTTCCAATAAAACCCCTATCGCATGTTAAGCTTAGAACCATTTCTCTTTCTCTTTCTCGCAGTTTCTGATATCAAATGAGGGAGGTCAGGTATCGAGATAAGTGATATGTTTTCTATAGGTTATTTAACATGTACACCTCACCTTAGCCTTAACTGATTCAAACCCATCATTCGTAATGTTTATATATCTTTTATTGTAAATAATATATATTTTTATATTGTAACTATTAATAATGTATATATTTATTCCTGTAATTTTTGAGACTAGACTAAAATATCTAAGGGATTGCTTTGTGTTTTAATCAATAAAGATTTTAATCTATCGGTAACCGAATAGGTGCGACAAGATGTTTAACACTAAAGCAACTTCCTGTGATCTTATCAGCGGTACGCGAGCGGAGAAAATAATAAATCCCGCTTCCGTGTTTTTCGAATTTCAGCGCCGTGGGAATAGTATAACAAGGAAGCTGGAGTGATTACGGTGACAATAACGTCGTATAATATAAGACGTTTAGGATTATAAATTAAACATCAATTAAACCCGCTTATATCATTTCCAATCAATTTTCATGTTTAAATGAAACAAGTACAAACTCCAATAAATTCTATGAAAACATCAAAAAATACTTATCTGTGCAAACACTTTCTCCATCTTCTCCTCTCATATTAATAATTCTCTCTCATATTAATAATTCTCTCTTAATAATAATTCTCTCTTATTAATGAAATTTAGCGCGCTTCATTCCTAACATCTGTAACCTACCCCAACTAATCTAATGCTAACCTATCCTAATGGTAACTCAACTAACCTACCCCAATAAGATTAAAGATAATGTAGATATCTATCTATTCAAACCCACTTTCCATCCACTTTGCATCCACTTCAATCCACTTTCCATCCACTTGCATCCACTTGTATTCACTTGAATCCACTTTCCATCCACTTTCCATCCACTTGCATCCACTTTCCATCCACTTTCCATCCACTTGCATCCACTTTCCATCCACTAGCATCCACTTTCCATCCACTGGCATCCACTTTCCATCCACTTACATCCACTTTCCATCCACTTTCCAACCACTTGCATCCACTTACCATCCACTTGCATCCACTTTCCATCCACTTACCATCCACTTGCATCCACTTTCCATCCACTAGCATCCACTTTCCATCCACTTTCCATCCACTTGCATCCACTTTCCATCCACTTACTTCCACTTTGCATCCACTTGCCATCCACTTGCATCCACTTTCCATCCACTAGCATCCACTTTCCATCCACTTTCCATCCACTTGCATCCACTTTCCATCCACTTTCCATCCACTTGCATCCACTTTCCATCCACTTGCATCCACTTTCCATCCACTTACATCCACTTGCATCCAATTGCATCCACTTTCCATCCACTTTCCATCCACTTGCATCCACTTTCCATCCACTTGCATCCACTTTCCATCCACCTGCATCCACTTTCGATCCACTTTTTATTCTTCTCTATCTATTGAATTGTATAACTTGATTGTCATTTGTATAACTTGATTGATCATTCTTCCATTGTAATACTGGACGTTGGTGTGAATACATCATGTTTAAATGTAACGATTGTACCAAACAATTCATTGATTCAAAATTTACGCAGACATGAAAGAGGTCACAACCAAAATTTTGTATGCGAGTATTGCGCAAAAATATTTTCTCATCGCGATATATATATATAATCGCCATTTGTCGACTAAACATTATGCAGCTAAGATGAGTAAGCTGGTGGATCTCGAAGAACAATCGCAAGACACTCTTAATGAAGCCGCATTTAGAAATTCGCGGGATGACGAGATAATTCAAAAAAGAAAAACGTATCAAAATACTAGATAATGATGATCTAGTAATTGAAAATGAAAAATCGAAAGAATTTAGAGATATAATATTAAAGAAAGTACAGCGAGCGAAACAATCGGAAAACGATGACAGCTTGATTGAAAGTAAAGTAAAGAAAGTGGAAGCGAAATTACCTGAAAATCATGTTATAGACAATGACTTAATGGAAGAAAACAGTTTGGATAAAAGTGTGGCTGAAGATATTGAAGCAGATGTATCTAAAGACCATGCTACAGACATTGAAGCAGATATATTTAAAGATTATGCTATAGATAATGACTTAATGGCGGGGATAAAAGAAAACAGAATAAACGTCTCAATATTAGCTGACTCCTTTAAAGAGTTATTAAATTACCTGGATTTATGGGGGGCATCAATTTGATAGTAGTAATTCTCAAACATCTAAACAGAACATCTCCGCAGGATTTCCAAGAAATTGCATTAATAAGGGAGAACAAGATGAAGAAAGTGTTTTCGCAGACTATGATTTCGAAGGGAACATACCTTACCTCAATGAAAAAAATGTAAACGGGAAGTCGTTTGATCCGTTTATTGAATGGAATGATCCCAACGAGTTGGTTGAACGATTATGGTTGTTAAAAAAGTCTCAACAATTTGGAAACAAATCCAAGGATTATGAGATTCAAACTATCGAAAACGCTTTAAGAGAAGCCGACATAATCGAGTAATATTTGACGACGATCTTCTTAATTAACATCAGCTGTCGTAAAGGATCGAAGGTGTTATTTTAAAAAATATGTACTTATTGTAAAATAGTGGTTCTATTTGTAATTGTAAATAAATATATATTTTTATTCTACTAATAACTTGGTTTTATTTTTACCCGTAATCCTGAAACTGAATAAAATGGTTAAGAAAAACGGTATACATTGTTAAATTATTATTTTTATTATAATTAGTAAAAAATCATTGCAGATTACAAAATCTTTTTTCATCAATACATTTATAGCATTTATATCGGGGTAGTGGGGGTCCATCAATATGAACAGCATCAGTTGGTAGATTGTAGTGTTTGTAGCATGGGAGACAGGCGGCTATATCTTCATCTTCTTGAAAATGTGATGGAAATGCCTCCCACATTGATAGTAGTTCCATGGATGTTATATGTGTCATTAAATGTAGTTTATACTGATTACGGCACCTATCCGTCAGAATAGAAAAAAGTTGATAGCACTTTTTAGCATCTTGATATCTTTTAATTGTTAATTTTAATCGTTGAATTTTTTTAATGTGTTGTTCCAAGCATGCTTTTCTTTATACTAACCGCTCTACTGCATTGTCGACATCGATCTTAATCATTACACTGCCGAATTGATTCCATATCTTTAAATAAATTACATTTGTTGTGCGCCAATATCTCATACATATATTCTACGCTTTCAAACTGCTGGCTAGCTGAAGATGTTTGTAGTAGGTTTTCAAGCGTTGATGTGATGTCACAATCTTTTGGTAGGTTTATAAAATGTAGCAGTCACTCGTTGTAATAATCGGCAAAGTTTAATGTTTTCAAACGTTCCAAACGATAATCAATTAATTTAAATAAACCATCTAACTTGCATACTGCCTTTTGATCTAGATCGAATTGAACCCCTCTGCTTTGTGACAAATTCCCATTCACGATTAATCTGAAAACATTTAAAGTGGGTAACATAATAAGAGAAAAGATATAAACATTTATTAAACAAGTGTGGGTGAAGATATTGAAGCAGGTGTATCTAAAGATCATGTTATAGATAATGACTTAACGGTGAGGATAAAAGAAAACATGATAAACGTCTCAATATTAGCTGACTCCTTTAAAGAGCTATTAAATTACCTGTGTTTATGGAGCCATCAATTTGATATTAGTAATTGTCAAACATCTAAACAGAGTATATTCGCAGGATTTTTAAGAAATTACATTAATAAGAGAGAAGAATATGGAGAAACTGTTTTCACAGATAAGTATTTTTTGATGTTTTCATAGAATTTATTGGAGTTTGTACTTGTTTCATTTAAACATGAAACTTGATTGGAAATGATATAAGCGGGTTTAATTGATTTTTAATTTATAATCCTAAACGTCATATATTATACGACGTTATTGTCACCGTAATCACTCCAGCTTCCTTGTTATACTTTTCCCACGGCGCTGAAATTCGAAAAACACGGAAGCGGGATTTATTATTTTCTCCGCTCGCGTACCGCTGATAAGATAACAGGAAGTTGCTTGAGTGTTAAACATCTTGTCGCAGCCATTCGGTTACCGATAGATCAAAATCTTTATTGATTAAAACACAAAGCAATCCCTTATATATTTTAGTCTAGTCTCAAAAATTACAGGAATAAATATATACATTATTAATAGTTACAATATAAAAATATATATTATTTACATTAAAAGATATATAAACATTATTAATGATGGGTTTGAATGAGTTAAGGCTAAGGTGAGGTGTACACGTTAAATAACCTATAGAAAACATATCACTTATCTCGATACCTGACCTCCCTCATTTGATATCAGAAACTGCGAGAAAGAGAAAGAGAAATGGTTCTAAGCTTAACATGCGATAGGGGTTTTATTGGAAAACAATTAAATATTCATCAAAATATTACAACAAAATAATCATCTAAATATCAATAATTATGATGGTAAACATGAACATTGATTGGATATGATATAAGCGGGTTTACTTGATGTTTAATTTATAATCCTTTCAAAATGATATATGTGTGTATTATATGTGTTTGTTTTGTTTTAGAATGTGATGCTATTATGCCCCTGCGAGCATAACTTTATGTATGATCCAGAGCGTGAGGACATTCTCCACGCCTGTTATGAGCTGCCGGAGGATAAATTAATAAAATCATAATAAAATTAATATATTTTCATTTACAGCTTCATCATCATATATATATATATATATATATATATATATATATATATATATATATATATATATATAAATATATAATATATATAAAGTTAATAATGTAACTTTTTTACTAATTATAATAAAAATAATAATTTAACAATGTATATCGTTTTTCTTAACCATTTTATTCAGTTTCAGGATTACGGGAAAAAATAAACCCAAGTAGTAGAATAAAAATACATATTTATTAACATTCATAAGCAGAATAATCACTATTTTAAAAGTCTGTATGTAGTGTTGAAAATGTTTAAATGAATAAAATAATTAAAAAGTTTTGCTTTTTTTTTACGATTCTCTTATCATTTGTTGTGAAGGATACATTTCCTTATCCACATAACATAGATGTTCAGGCTGAAAACCTTTAAATTGGATGGTATAATAAAAGAAGCTCGACACAATTGGATCGAGATCGGCACATTTCTTATCACACCGAATTGTTTAAGTGATAAAATTATTTCATAAATGCAATTGATCGGTTAGTAGCATATCATTGAATAGATTTAAAAGAAATTAGTTTTTGTTAATAGAGAATGTAATTTCCGCAATATATCCATATTCAGACAATTTATATGAAACATTGTATAATCAATTTCGCCTGCTCGCACTAGCGTATTTGTAAACTCGCTGTATTCATAATATTGATCATTCTTAATAACTCATCTAAATATAAGATATTATATACAAGCTACAAGTTCAAATACTAAACTGATTGATATTTCTCACTCGAAATTAAACTTAATTGCTGAAATACTTTTTTATTTATAGGTATTAAATATTTTAATAATTAATACGATGTAAAGCACAACCAAGTTTAAGAAACTTTACTTACACATAGGAAATTATTCGGATAAATATCACTGAGAATATGTAGTCTACCTAGCCTAGTCTTGTCTGTTTAGTCCTGTCCGGTTCGGTTAGTTTTGCCTGGTATTGTCTGATGTTGACTGTCTAGTCTTGTCCATTACATATAAATTGAGGCATAAGATCAACTGCAATTATTTATTCGTTCATCAGCATCGAGATAATTAGTTTAGCAATATCTACCTCGGTGGATGACGTCATCTACTGAGGAGTAGGCGTTATCTCCCTTACGGCGTATGCTAGAGTTGTTCTGACAACAGATTTTATTTTTCTCATCTAATGGTTGAAAAATGGTTTAGTCTTGTCCAGTCTTGTTCTTCAAGCTCCTGTCACTTTAGATTTTCAGTCATTGGTTAGCTTTGATTCAGTAAATCAAAATAAAAACGAGAAACAAATACGAAAAACATTTTGAAGAAATTGGTTACACTGACAAACACAAACATCCAGCTATGCTTAACCGAATACTGAAACTTTATTTAAATTAAAATCTTATTACGTTTATTAAATTTAAACGAAAAAACAATTGAAAATATATTTTAGTTGAATTAAACAATCCCTTATATATTTTAGTTCAGTCTCTCTAGTCTCTTCCTAACTAGTCTCATGTATCTAGCTCCGTCTATCTAGCCCCATGTACCTAGCCTCATGTATATAACCCCGTCTATCTAGTCTCATGTATCTAGCCTCGTCTATCTAGTCTCATTTATTTAGCTTCGTCTGTCTGGCCTCATGTGTCTAGCCTCATGTATCTAGTCCCGTCTATCTAGTCTCATGTATTTAGTCCCGTCTATCTAGTCTCATGTATTTAGTCCCATGGATCTAGCCTCGTCTGTCTAGTCTCATGTATTTAGCCCTGTTGATGTATGCAACCAACTTCACACCTCATTTGTCTCAACAGGATCTAATTTTGAATTTCCCCGCGTCTATTTTTGAATTTTCCCGCGCATCTGGAAGTTCCGAAAATGGCGGCTGGAAGTCGAAACCGGAAACCGAAAGTCAAAACCGGAAACCGGAAGTCGAAACCGGAAGTCGAAACCGGAAGTCAAAACCGGAAGTTACACGGTCAAGGTCAGGAGGAGGAGGCGCCAGAACATGACATCTTCCCCTACTGACTCCTCAAGGGAGTATACTAGGCCCACTGATATTTTTACTTTTTGTAAATGATTTACCGAATCACATAACGGACGGAGAGGTCTTTATGTATGCAGACGATACTGCGATCTTAGTTTCTGCTGAGACATTAGATGAGGCTAAAAGCAGAATATTTTCAGTAATGTCTCAATTTAATGAATGGTGTAAACTAGATAAATTAATTATTAATGTTGAAAAAACAGAAAGTTTGCATTTGTCAAACATCTATAAAAAGAATGAATCCATTACTTTTACTTTTAATAATAAGTTAATAGAGACATCTGAAACCATGAAATACCTGGGGATAATAATTGACCAGTATTTACAGTAGAAGAAACATATAGATTTCACCTGTGGTAAAGTAAATAAATCATATTATTTAATATCACGACTCAAAAATGAACTAAACCTTGATTCTATTTTAACTATATATTATGCTGCAGTATACTCACATCTAAGTTACAATATAACAGTGTGGGGATTATCTAATGGTTCCAGCAGGTTATTTGTAACGCAGAAGCGCATCATTCGATTAATGTTTAATTTGAATTACGTCGAAACTTATAGAAACACATTTATTGAATATGAAATATTAACACTACCATGTATATAAATTCTAAAAATACTTTGTTTCATTCACAGCAATAAAGCCAAATTTGTAAAATATAGCGACGTTCACGGCTACGCGACTCGAAACAACGGAAAATTAGTTACATATAATTTTAAACATACTTATTTTAAAATAGCACCTCACAAATCAGGTATCGATTTATATAACAAAATGCCGATCTCAATAACAACGCTAACCATCCATAACTTTAAAACAAAATTAAAATTATTTCTACACCAACATGCTTTTTATTGTGTTGCTGAATTCATAAAAAGTAAGAAACTTTGAAGCACCAGGCTAAACCTTTTTGTATAATTTGTATATTGTTATATCGATTAATTAATGTATTGTTTTAGCAATTATCTTTAACAATATTTTTAATTTGTATTGTATTTCGACTTGTCTACTATTGTAAGCACAATTAAAAAGAACAATAAATTTCTTATTCTTATTTTTATTCTAACCGAACTACAACAAAATGCTACAAGGAGAATTGCCTCTTGTTTCAATACACCCTCTCAATTTTGCAAATAGCATTTCAATCTGTAGAAAAATAAATTTAACAATATTACAAAATAAATAGGGGCAATCAGTTCCGTGATTGGCGCTTTTAGAAATTAAATAATAACAATAATAAATTGCATGCTTGTACAATATAAATTATGAATTATTTTAGTGTTAGTAATTGTAAAAAACGAAATTTTTCTATTTAAATAATAATTCGAATCAAAAATTAATTTTTTTTATAAAATAAGAAGATTAATATTTCATTCATCTATAAACATAGTTGTCGGCCACATAAACATAGTAATTGCCCAATATATTTACAGTAATTAATCAATGCGTTGTAATAAATAAAATAAATTTAAAAAAATTAGAACGACTTTTATAATTCTTAAATGATATGTCTAGTCTTGTCTGCCTAGTCTTGTATGTCTAGTCTTGACTGTATAGTCATGTCTGTCTAGTCTTGTCTGTCTAGTCTTGTATGTCTAATCTTGTATGTCTAGTCTTGTCTGTCTAGTCTTGTCTGTCTAGTGTTATCTGTCTAGTCTTGTCTGTCTAGTCTTGTCTGTCTAGTCTTGTCTGTCTAGTCTTGTCTGTCTAGTCTTGTCTGTCTAGTCTTGTCTATCTAGTCTTGTCTGTCTAGTCTTGTCTGTCTAGTCTTGTCTGTCTAGTCTTGTCTGTCTAGGCTTGTCTGTCTAGTCTTGTCTGTGTAGTCTTGCCTGTGTAGTCTTGTCTGTCTAGTCTTGTCTGTCTAGCCTTGTCTGTCAAGTCTTGTCTCTCTAGTCTTGTCTGTCTAGTCTTGTCTGTCTAGTCTTGTCTGTCTAGTCTTGTCTGTCTAGTCTTGTCTGCCTAGTCTTGTCTGTCTAGTCTTGTCTGTCTAGTCTTGTCTGTCTAGCCTTGTCTGTCTAGTCTTGTCTGTCTAGTCTTGTCTGCCTAGTCTTGTCTGTCTAGTCTTGTCTGTCTAGTCTTGTCTGTCTAGTCTTGTCTGTCTAGTCTTGTCTGTCTAGTCTTGTCTGTCTAGTCTTGTCTGTCTAGTCTTGTCTGTCTAGTCTTGTCTGTCTAGTCTTGTCTGTCTAGTCTTGTCTGTCTAGTCTTGTCTGTCTAGTCTTGTCTGTCTAGTCTTGTCTGTCTAGTCTTGTCTGTCTAGTCTTGTCTGTCTAGTCTTGTCTGTCTAGTCTTGTCTGTCTAGTCTTGTCTGTCTAGTCTTGTCTGTCTAGTCTTGTCTGTCTAGTCTTGTCTGTCTAGTCTTGTCTGTCTAGTCTTGTCTGTCTAGTCTTGTCTGTCTAGTCTTGTCTGTCTAGTCTTGTCTGTCTAGTCTTGTCTGTCTAGTCTTGTCTGTCTAGTCTTGTCTGTCTAGTCTTGTCTGTCTAGTCTTGTCTGTCTAGTCTTGTCTGTCTAGTCTTGTCTGTCTAGTCTTGTCTGTCTAGTCTTGTCTGTCTAGTCTTGTCTGTCTAGTCTTGTCTGTCTAGTCTTGTCTGTCTAGTCTTGTCTGTCTAGTCTTGTCTGTCTAGTCTTGTCTGTCTAGTCTTGTCTGTCTAGTCTTGTCTGTCTAGTCTTGTCTGTCTAGTCTTGTCTGTCTAGTCTTGTCTGTCTAGTCTTGTCTGTCTAGTCTTGTCTGTCTAGTCTTGTCTGTCTAGTCTTGTCTGTCTAGTCTTGTCTGTCTAGTCTTGTCTGTCTAGTCTTGTCTGTCTAGTCTTGTCTGTCTAGTCTTGTCTGTCTAGTCTTGTCTGTCTAGTCTTGTCTGTCTAGTCTTGTCTGTCTAGTCTTGTCTGTCTAGTCTTGTCTGTCTAGTCTTGTCTGTCTAGTCTTGTCTGTCTAGTCTTGTCTGTCTAGTCT
The DNA here is from genome assembly GCA_944588485.1 of Phosphuga atrata. Taxonomy (NCBI): domain Eukaryota; kingdom Metazoa; phylum Arthropoda; class Insecta; order Coleoptera; family Silphidae; genus Phosphuga; species Phosphuga atrata. Next base: position 8,398 of record CALYMW010000340.1, on the reverse strand, counting down.
TGTCTGTCTAGTCTTGTCTGTCTAGTCTTGTCTGTCTAGTCTTGTCTGTCTAGTCTTGTCTGTCTAGTCTTGTCTGTCTAGTCTTGTCTGTCTAGTCTTGTCTGTCTAGTCTTGTCTGTCTAGTCTTGTCTGTCTAGTCTTGTCTGTCTAGTCTTGTCTGTCTAGTCTTGTCTGTCTAGTCTTGTCTGTCTAGTCTTGTCTGTCTAGTCTTGTCTGTCTAGTCTTGTCTGTCTAGTCTTGTCTGTCTAGTCTTGTCTGTCTAGTCTTGTCTGTCTAGTCTTGTCTGTCTAGTCTTGTCTGTCTAGTCTTGTCTGTCTAGTCTTGTCTGTCTAGTCTTGTCTGTCTAGTCTTGTCTGTCTAGTCTTGTCTGTCTAGTCTTGTCTGTCTAGTCTTGTCTGTCTAGTCTTGTCTGTCTAGTCTTGTCTGTCTAGTCTTGTCTGTCTAGTCTTGTCTGTCTAGTCTTGTCTGTCTAGTCTTGTCTGTCTAGTCTTGTCTGTCTAGTCTTGTCTGTCTAGTCTTGTCTGTCTAGTCTTGTCTGTCTAGTCTTGTCTGTCTAGTCTTGTCTGTCTAGTCTTGTCTGTCTAGTCTTGTCTGTCTAGTCTTGTCTGTCTAGTCTTGTCTGTCTAGTCTTGTCTGTCTAGTCTTGTCTGTCTAGTCTTGTCTGTCTAGTCTTGTCTGTCTAGTCTTGTCTGTCTAGTCTTGTCTGTCTAGTCTTGTCTGTCTAGTCTTGTCTGTCTAGTCTTGTCTGTCTAGTCTTGTCTGTCTAGTCTTGTCTGTCTAGTCTTGTCTGTCTAGTCTTGTCTGTCTAGTCTTGTCTGTCTAGTCTTGTCTGTCTAGTCTTGTCTGTCTAGTCTTGTCTGTCTAGTCTTGTCTGTCTAGTCTTGTCTGTCTAGTCTTGTCTGTCTAGTCTTGTCTGTCTAGTCTTGTCTGTCTAGTCTTGTCTGTCTAGTCTTGTCTGTCTAGTCTTGTCTGTCTAGTCTTGTCTGTCTAGTCTTGTCTGTCTAGTCTTGTCTGTCTAGTCTTGTCTGTCTAGTCTTGTCTGTCTAGTCTTGTCTGTCTAGTCTTGTCTGTCTAGTCTTGTCTGTCTAGTCTTGTCTGTCTAGTCTTGTCTGTCTAGTCTTGTCTGTCTAGTCTTGTCTGTCTAGTCTTGTCTGTCTAGTCTTGTCTGTCTAGTCTTGTCTGTCTAGTCTTGTCTGTCTAGTCTTGTCTGTCTAGTCTTGTCTGTCTAGTCTTGTCTGTCTAGTCTTGTCTGTCTAGTCTTGTCTGTCTAGTCTTGTCTGTCTAGTCTTGTCTGTCTAGTCTTGTCTGTCTAGTCTTGTCTGTCTAGTCTTGTCTGTCTAGTCTTGTCTGTCTAGTCTTGTCTGTCTAGTCTTGTCTGTCTAGTCTTGTCTGTCTAGTCTTGTCTGTCTAGTCTTGTCTGTCTAGTCTTGTCTGTCTAGTCTTGTCTGTCTAGTCTTGTCTGTCTAGTCTTGTCTGTCTAGTCTTGTCTGTCTAGTCTTGTCTGTCTAGTCTTGTCTGTCTAGTCTTGTCTGTCTAGTCTTGTCTGTCTAGTCTTGTCTGTCTAGTCTTGTCTGTCTAGTCTTGTCTGTCTAGTCTTGTCTGTCTAGTCTTGTCTGTCTAGTCTTGTCTGTCTAGTCTTGTCTGTCTAGTCTTGTCTGTCTAGTCTTGTCTGTCTAGTCTTGTCTGTCTAGTCTTGTCTGTCTAGTCTTGTCTGTCTAGTCTTGTCTGTCTAGTCTTGTCTGTCTAGTCTTGTCTGTCTAGTCTTGTCTGTCTAGTCTTGTCTGTCTAGTCTTGTCTGTCTAGTCTTGTCTGTCTAGTCTTGTCTGTCTAGTCTTGTCTGTCTAGTCTTGTCTGTCTAGTCTTGTCTGTCTAGTCTTGTCTGTCTAGTCTTGTCTGTCTAGTCTTGTCTGTCTAGTCTTGTCTGTCTAGTCTTGTCTGTCTAGTCTTGTCTGTCTAGTCTTGTCTGTCTAGTCTTGTCTGTCTAGTCTTGTCTGTCTAGTCTTGTCTGTCTAGTCTTGTCTGTCTAGTCTTGTCTGTCTAGTCTTGTCTGTCTAGTCTTGTCTGTCTAGTCTTGTCTGTCTAGTCTTGTCTGTCTAGTCTTGTCTGTCTAGTCTTGTCTGTCTAGTCTTGTCTGTCTAGTCTTGTCTGTCTAGTCTTGTCTGTCTAGTCTTGTCTGTCTAGTCTTGTTGTCTAGTCTTGTCTGTCTAGTCTTGTCTGTCTAGTCTCTGTCTGTCTAGTCTTGTCTGTCTAGTCTTGTCTGTCTAGTCTTGTCTGTCTAGTCTTGTCTGTCTAGTCTTGTCTGTCTAGTCTTGTCTGTCTAGTCTTGTCTGTCTAGTCTTGTCTGTCTAGTCTTGTCTGTCTAGTCTTGTCTGTCTAGTCTTGTCTGTCTAGTCTTGTCTGTCTAGTCTTGTCTGTCTAGTCTTGTCTGTCTAGTCTTGTCTGTCTAGTCTTGTCTGTCTAGTCTTGTCTGTCTAGTCTTGTCTGTCTAGTCTTGTCTGTCTAGTCTTGTCTGTCTAGTCTTGTCTGTCTAGTCTTGTCTGTCTAGTCTTGTCTGTCTAGTCTTGTCTGTCTAGTCTTGTCTGTCTAGTCTTGTCTGTCTAGTCTTGTCTGTCTAGTCTTGTCTGTCTAGTCTTGTCTGTCTAGTCTTGTCTGTCTAGTCTTGTCTGTCTAGTCTTGTCTGTCTAGTCTTGTCTGTCTAGTCTTGTCTGTCTAGTCTTGTCTGTCTAGTCTTGTCTGTCTAGTCTTGTCTGTCTAGTCTTGTCTGTCTAGTCTTGTCTGTCTAGTCTTGTCTGTCTAGTCTTGTCTGTCTAGTCTTGTCTGTCTAGTCTTGTCTGTCTAGTCTTGTCTGTCTAGTCTTGTCTGTCTAGTCTTGTCTGTCTAGTCTTGTCTGTCTAGTCTTGTCTGTCTAGTCTTGTCTGTCTAGTCTTGTCTGTCTAGTCTTGTCTGTCTAGTCTTGTCTGTCTAGTCTTGTCTGTCTAGTCTTGTCTGTCTAGTCTTGTCTGTCTAGTCTTGTCTGTCTAGTCTTGTCTGTCTAGTCTTGTCTGTCTAGTCTTGTCTGTCTAGTCTTGTCTGTCTAGTCTTGTCTGTCTAGTCTTGTCTGTCTAGTCTTGTCTGTCTAGTCTTGTCTGTCTAGTCTTGTCTGTCTAGTCTTGTCTGTCTAGTCTTGTCTGTCTAGTCTTGTCTGTCTAGTCTTGTCTGTCTAGTCTTGTCTGTCTAGTCTTGTCTGTCTAGTCTTGTCTGTCTAGTCTTGTCTGTCTAGTCTTGTCTGTCTAGTCTTGTCTGTCTAGTCTTGTCTGTCTAGTCTTGTCTGTCTAGTCTTGTCTGTCTAGTCTTGTCTGTCTAGTCTTGTCTGTCTAGTCTTGTCTGTCTAGTCTTGTCTGTCTAGTCTTGTCTGTCTAGTCTTGTCTGTCTAGTCTTGTCTGTCTAGTCTTGTCTGTCTAGTCTTGTCTGTCTAGTCTTGTCTGTCTAGTCTTGTCTGTCTAGTCTTGTCTGTCTAGTCTTGTCTGTCTAGTCTTGTCTGTCTAGTCTTGTCTGTCTAGTCTTGTCTGTCTAGTCTTGTCTGTCTAGTCTTGTCTGTCTAGTCTTGTCTGTCTAGTCTTGTCTGTCTAGTCTTGTCTGTCTAGTCTTGTCTGTCTAGTCTTGTCTGTCTAGTCTTGTCTGTCTAGTCTTGTCTGTCTAGTCTTGTCTGTCTAGTCTTGTCTGTCTAGTCTTGTCTGTCTAGTCTTGTCTGTCTAGTCTTGTCTGTCTAGTCTTGTCTGTCTAGTCTTGTCTGTCTAGTCTTGTCTGTCTAGTCTTGTCTGTCTAGTCTTGTCTGTCTAGTCTTGTCTGTCTAGTCTTGTCTGTCTAGTCTTGTCTGTCTAGTCTTGTCTGTCTAGTCTTGTCTGTCTAGTCTTGTCTGTCTAGTCTTGTCTGTCTAGTCTTGTCTGTCTAGTCTTGTCTGTCTAGTCTTGTCTGTCTAGTCTTGTCTGTCTAGTCTTGTCTGTCTAGTCTTGTCTGTCTAGTCTTGTCTGTCTAGTCTTGTCTGTCTAGTCTTGTCTGTCTAGTCTTGTCTGTCTAGTCTTGTCTGTCTAGTCTTGTCTGTCTAGTCTTGTCTGTCTAGTCTTGTCTGTCTAGTCTTGTCTGTCTAGTCTTGTCTGTCTAGTCTTGTCTGTCTAGTCTTGTCTGTCTAGTCTTGTCTGTCTAGTCTTGTCTGTCTAGTCTTGTCTGTCTAGTCTTGTCTGTCTAGTCTTGTCTGTCTAGTCTTGTCTGTCTAGTCTTGTCTGTCTAGTCTTGTCTGTCTAGTCTTGTCTGTCTAGTCTTGTCTGTCTAGTCTTGTCTGTCTAGTCTTGTCTGTCTAGTCTTGTCTGTCTAGTCTTGTCTGTCTAGTCTTGTCTGTCTAGTCTTGTCTGTCTAGTCTTGTCTGTCTAGTCTTGTCTGTCTAGTCTTGTCTGTCTAGTCTTGTCTGTCTAGTCTTGTCTGTCTAGTCTTGTCTGTCTAGTCTTGTCTGTCTAGTCTTGTCTGTCTAGTCTTGTCTGTCTAGTCTTGTCTGTCTAGTCTTGTCTGTCTAGTCTTGTCTGTCTAGTCTTGTCTGTCTAGTCTTGTCTGTCTAGTCTTGTCTGTCTAGTCTTGTCTGTCTAGTCTTGTCTGTCTAGTCTTGTCTGTCTAGTCTTGTCTGTCTAGTCTTGTCTGTCTAGTCTTGTCTGTCTAGTCTTGTCTGTCTAGTCTTGTCTGTCTAGTCTTGTCTGTCTAGTCTTGTCTGTCTAGTCTTGTCTGTCTAGTCTTGTCTGTCTAGTCTTGTCTGTCTAGTCTTGTCTGTCTAGTCTTGTCTGTCTAGTCTTGTCTGTCTAGTCTTGTCTGTCTAGTCTTGTCTGTCTAGTCTTGTCTGTCTAGTCTTGTCTGTCTAGTCTTGTCTGTCTAGTCTTGTCTGTCTAGTCTTGTCTGTCTAGTCTTGTCTGTCTAGTCTTGTCTGTCTAGTCTTGTCTGTCTAGTCTTGTCTGTCTAGTCTTGTCTGTCTAGTCTTGTCTGTCTAGTCTTGTCTGTCTAGTCTTGTCTGTCTAGTCTTGTCTGTCTAGTCTTGTCTGTCTAGTCTTGTCTGTCTAGTCTTGTCTGTCTAGTCTTGTCTGTCTAGTCTTGTCTGTCTAGTCTTGTCTGTCTAGTCTTGTCTGTCTAGTCTTGTCTGTCTAGTCTTGTCTGTCTAGTCTTGTCTGTCTAGTCTTGTCTGTCTAGTCTTGTCTGTCTAGTCTTGTCTGTCTAGTCTTGTCTGTCTAGTCTTGTCTGTCTAGTCTTGTCTGTCTAGTCTTGTCTGTCTAGTCTTGTCTGTCTAGTCTTGTCTGTCTAGTCTTGTCTGTCTAGTCTTGTCTGTCTAGTCTTGTCTGTCTAGTCTTGTCTGTCTAGTCTTGTCTGTCTAGTCTTGTCTGTCTAGTCTTGTCTGTCTAGTCTTGTCTGTCTAGTCTTGTCTGTCTAGTCTTGTCTGTCTAGTCTTGTCTGTCTAGTCTTGTCTGTCTAGTCTTGTCTGTCTAGTCTTGTCTGTCTAGTCTTGTCTGTCTAGTCTTGTCTGTCTAGTCTTGTCTGTCTAGTCTTGTCTGTCTAGTCTTGTCTGTCTAGTCTTGTCTGTCTAGTCTTGTCTGTCTAGTCTTGTCTGTCTAGTCTTGTCTGTCTAGTCTTGTCTGTCTAGTCTTGTCTGTCTAGTCTTGTCTGTCTAGTCTTGTCTGTCTAGTCTTGTCTGTCTAGTCTTGTCTGTCTAGTCTTGTCTGTCTAGTCTTGTCTGTCTAGTCTTGTCTGTCTAGTCTTGTCTGTCTAGTCTTGTCTGTCTAGTCTTGTCTGTCTAGTCTTGTCTGTCTAGTCTTGTCTGTCTAGTCTTGTCTGTCTAGTCTTGTCTGTCTAGTCTTGTCTGTCTAGTCTTGTCTGTCTAGTCTTGTCTGTCTAGTCTTGTCTGTCTAGTCTTGTCTGTCTAGTCTTGTCTGTCTAGTCTTGTCTGTCTAGTCTTGTCTGTCTAGTCTTGTCTGTCTAGTCTTGTCTGTCTAGTCTTGTCTGTCTAGTCTTGTCTGTCTAGTCTTGTCTGTCTAGTCTTGTCTGTCTAGTCTTGTCTGTCTAGTCTTGTCTGTCTAGTCTTGTCTGTCTAGTCTTGTCTGTCTAGTCTTGTCTGTCTAGTCTTGTCTGTCTAGTCTTGTCTGTCTAGTCTTGTCTGTCTAGTCTTGTCTGTCTAGTCTTGTCTGTCTAGTCTTGTCTGTCTAGTCTTGTCTGTCTAGTCTTGTCTGTCTAGTCTTGTCTGTCTAGTCTTGTCTGTCTAGTCTTGTCTGTCTAGTCTTGTCTGTCTAGTCTTGTCTGTCTAGTCTTGTCTGTCTAGTCTTGTCTGTCTAGTCTTGTCTGTCTAGTCTTGTCTGTCTAGTCTTGTCTGTCTAGTCTTGTCTGTCTAGTCTTGTCTGTCTAGTCTTGTCTGTCTAGTCTTGTCTGTCTAGTCTTGTCTGTCTAGTCTTGTCTGTCTAGTCTTGTCTGTCTAGTCTTGTCTGTCTAGTCTTGTCTGTCTAGTCTTGTCTGTCTAGTCTTGTCTGTCTAGTCTTGTCTGTCTAGTCTTGTCTGTCTAGTCTTGTCTGTCTAGTCTTGTCTGTCTAGTCTTGTCTGTCTAGTCTTGTCTGTCTAGTCTTGTCTGTCTAGTCTTGTCTGTCTAGTCTTGTCTGTCTAGTCTTGTCTGTCTAGTCTTGTCTGTCTAGTCTTGTCTGTCTAGTCTTGTCTGTCTAGTCTTGTCTGTCTAGTCTTGTCTGTCTAGTCTTGTCTGTCTAGTCTTGTCTGTCTAGTCTTGTCTGTCTAGTCTTGTCTGTCTAGTCTTGTCTGTCTAGTCTTGTCTGTCTAGTCTTGTCTGTCTAGTCTTGTCTGTCTAGTCTTGTCTGTCTAGTCTTGTCTGTCTAGTCTTGTCTGTCTAGTCTTGTCTGTCTAGTCTTGTCTGTCTAGTCTTGTCTGTCTAGTCTTGTCTGTCTAGTCTTGTCTGTCTAGTCTTGTCTGTCTAGTCTTGTCTGTCTAGTCTTGTCTGTCTAGTCTTGTCTGTCTAGTCTTGTCTGTCTAGTCTTGTCTGTCTAGTCTTGTCTGTCTAGTCTTGTCTGTCTAGTCTTGTCTGTCTAGTCTTGTCTGTCTAGTCTTGTCTGTCTAGTCTTGTCTGTCTAGTCTTGTCTGTCTAGTCTTGTCTGTCTAGTCTTGTCTGTCTAGTCTTGTCTGTCTAGTCTTGTCTGTCTAGTCTTGTCTGTCTAGTCTTGTCTGTCTAGTCTTGTCTGTCTAGTCTTGTCTGTCTAGTCTTGTCTGTCTAGTCTTGTCTGTCTAGTCTTGTCTGTCTAGTCTTGTCTGTCTAGTCTTGTCTGTCTAGTCTTGTCTGTCTAGTCTTGTCTGTCTAGTCTTGTCTGTCTAGTCTTGTCTGTCTAGTCTTGTCTGTCTAGTCTTGTCTGTCTAGTCTTGTCTGTCTAGTCTTGTCTGTCTAGTCTTGTCTGTCTAGTCTTGTCTGTCTAGTCTTGTCTGTCTAGTCTTGTCTGTCTAGTCTTGTCTGTCTAGTCTTGTCTGTCTAGTCTTGTCTGTCTAGTCTTGTCTGTCTAGTCTTGTCTGTCTAGTCTTGTCTGTCTAGTCTTGTCTGTCTAGTCTTGTCTGTCTAGTCTTGTCTGTCTAGTCTTGTCTGTCTAGTCTTGTCTGTCTAGTCTTGTCTGTCTAGTCTTGTCTGTCTAGTCTTGTCTGTCTAGTCTTGTCTGTCTAGTCTTGTCTGTCTAGTCTTGTCTGTCTAGTCTTGTCTGTCTAGTCTTGTCTGTCTAGTCTTGTCTGTCTAGTCTTGTCTGTCTAGTCTTGTCTGTCTAGTCTTGTCTGTCTAGTCTTGTCTGTCTAGTCTTGTCTGTCTAGTCTTGTCTGTCTAGTCTTGTCTGTCTAGTCTTGTCTGTCTAGTCTTGTCTGTCTAGTCTTGTCTGTCTAGTCTTGTCTGTCTAGTCTTGTCTGTCTAGTCTTGTCTGTCTAGTCTTGTCTGTCTAGTCTTGTCTGTCTAGTCTTGTCTGTCTAGTCTTGTCTGTCTAGTCTTGTCTGTCTAGTCTTGTCTGTCTAGTCTTGTCTGTCTAGTCTTGTCTGTCTAGTCTTGTCTGTCTAGTCTTGTCTGTCTAGTCTTGTCTGTCTAGTCTTGTCTGTCTAGTCTTGTCTGTCTAGTCTTGTCTGTCTAGTCTTGTCTGTCTAGTCTTGTCTGTCTAGTCTTGTCTGTCTAGTCTTGTCTGTCTAGTCTTGTCTGTCTAGTCTTGTCTGTCTAGTCTTGTCTGTCTAGTCTTGTCTGTCTAGTCTTGTCTGTCTAGTCTTGTCTGTCTAGTCTTGTCTGTCTAGTCTTGTCTGTCTAGTCTTGTCTGTCTAGTCTTGTCTGTCTAGTCTTGTCTGTCTTGTCTTCTGTCTAGTCTTGTCTGTCTAGTCT